>OY735198.1:68734603-69127103 GCA_963457665.1 Thysanoteuthis rhombus | reverse complement strand
AATATTTACTGTAACAACCTTTTGTGATTGATTTCAGTTCAGAACTCACAATATTTGGAATAGTACTAAGTCATATTAAATGGATACTGAAACATTTGAGAATTCTAAATTCAGCATTTTTGTGGTTTAAATCATAATTAGTAGGAATGAATGATTTGTATACATAATCATTATCTGGTGAAGAAATTGGTTGTTTAATTGGCAAGTGAATAGAATTATAGCTATGTCTCTCGTTAGAGACGAGAGAGATGAATATCATTTACAGCTTCTGTTCCTTCAATATATTGTACTGGTAATATGTGGAAGTATGGCCAAATCTTGCTATTTTTGAAAGTCTGACATTAATCTATTTTCCAGGAACAATTGTACAAGGTGAGTGGCAGAACAATTAAAGAGTATCATTTTCATCATTGTATGCTCTATGGATTTTGTCTTCAGGGAAACAATGCAACAACAGCTACCAATAGAATTTGCAGTGTTTATCCAAATGCACAAGATGTCCTCAAATGCGAACGTTGGTTTATCCAATTCAGATCAGGCAATTTTGACCCATCTTTGCCTATCTTTTGGGAAGGTCGGTGGAACAGGACAATGATCTGCTCTTAGTTGTTAAGACAGATCCATTTAAACCATTGAAGAATTATAAAAACTGAATTGAACAGGTTAACTGTAAAATCTTTATTTGAGATATTAGAACAAGGTCAGATCATCACAGCTGATACCTACTGTCAACAATTAGAATAAATAAGTTTTAACTGAAAAACATTCAGTGTGGTTCAATAGAAGAGGTGTCATTCTGAAGCATGATAACTGCATTCAGTAAGGATTCAGACTACAATTTATTTAGAATTCTGGAACACTTGGAGTGGTAAATCCCTCTGAAATGTTCATGTTAAACATGTGCTATTTGAATTATATGCATCAAAACCAGTTTGATTTACAGAAGGGTTGAAAAGTTGGTTTCAGTAATATCAAATAATGCTGAATTGACTAGACAAATGTTTTCTAAAAGATGTTAGTCTTTTCCAAAGAGAATAAAATTTTTTTCACTAAATAATTATAATTTTGCAAACAATCTGTACATCTCTAAATAATTATAGTATTTTTAGCAACACAAGTAAAACAGCTCAAAGATGTATAAACTTAATTCCCAATTAGAATAAAAAGAACCATTATTTTCATTCTATCAAGTGGATCCAAGATGAGCTTTCACAACATGTTTTAGTTGTGTCTGTCCCTCTGAACATCAAAGCAGTTTATGATTTAAGAATGCAACAGTTTAATCCCCAGGCCTCTCTCACACACAAAAAATTATCAATGGAACTAGTTCAAGTAAATCTTGTTTTGATCAGACAATATCAATCTACTAGCAAGTCCAAAATTAGAAACTTGTAGGTCTGGGCTTTCTGCAATAGTAAACAACAAAACCATTAGCAAGAATAGCCAATTATAGAAGAAAGTACACCAAACGTCTGTCTACTATATAACTAAAAAAAAAAAAAAAAGCTAGAGCTATGGCCACCAAATTTTCTGAGGTTACTAGTGTTACCCCTGGGCATATTTCTCGCATACTAATTTGTGAAAATTCCAACTTTTCAAGTTTTTAGAGTGGGGATTGATTTACCAAGTGAGTATAATGCAAAAATGAATCCTTAATTTGTATCCACACAACCTAGCAACTCAATTGCTACTTGGGTCATTACAAGGAATTATGGGAGAGTAAGGTCAAAAAGTAATTCATTTCTCTCATCCATTAAACATGACCCTTTCACACTTTACAATACTCAGACATGAACCATAACTTTACCTTCACAAAAGCTTTGTACTCCACCAAGCATAAACTGAAAGTAATTAACTTCATGATGTAGAAATTGAGCTGAAAATCCTGTCAGCGGTGCAGGTTTTCAGCTACTGAATTAAATTCGCTATGACCATCACCGTTGCAGATTACAAGTTTCCAAGATTCATGAAAAAGTAAATCTATAAAGCACACAGTAATTAAATGAGTAAATTCTAACAAAATGATCCTTGGATCAAGCAGGTAACCAAAACAATTTTGCCGCAAGCAACTGAAGTAGAGAACAAAAAATCTATTTTCCTGGATCTTTCTCCTATCCTTAGCTTATAGCAAAAGTGTAACAATGCACTTCGTGAACTTAAGGAATTGAAGGCTTAATGCCATGATGAAAATGTAGGGTTAATTGGAAAAATCTGAAAGTGGAAATAACCTTGCAAGGTTGAGTGTACTAAAAAAAAAAAAAAAACACTTTCCAAAACGGGTTTCCAAGAAAAACCAGGTGGATAAGGAACAGATATAAATCTAAAACTGTAAAGCACTCAATATTGAACACCGAGTTGGGAAAATTCTATTGCACCAAGAATTGGACGAGAGAAGTCTTGACAAAACACAGATGTATGATTAATAACCTTTGTTTGAGAGGTTTTAAATCCCTGAGTTGGGAATATATTTTTGCGCTTAAGTGTTGGGTAAGCAAAGCCCTGGACAAATTACAGATGTTTGATTATTAATTGCCTTTGTTGGGAAAATATCCCAAGTTTCATGGCAGGTAAATTGATTGCCAGGGGACCTAGCCCCATCCATCGCCTACGCATAATTCCAAAGGGAAAATTATGGATTCCCAAATTTGGAGAGATCAGAATGAAGATTGCTTAGGCTAGCATGATTTCAATATATGCAAGGGAATAAATCAATCATAAAGCCTTCAGCCACCTGCTCTAACCACAGTGGGAGCTGATAACATAAGCCATCTAATTTTGAGTAGACCAAGTAGGGTGCAGAGAGGCTGCCAGGACACTGTATTTAATTTCATGTTCCTTGTCACTATGATATCCTGACCCCTAGAAAATTATATCTTTGGTGAAGAAGCTATACCAATAGATATACCAAGAGACATCAAGTGGATTCTCCGAACGACTTCTAATTTCAACAGCAATTTTGTTGAAGTTATACCAAAAGATATCAAGTAGATAACCCGAAAGACAGACTGATAGTCATTCCATAGTGTCCTCACTCACATCAAGGTATATTTTGACCGAATAACCTGTGATAATACAGATATAAATCTTGTTGCATATTTACAACCAGTGCCAATTGTTCCTTTTCAACTTGTGACACCTCCAGTATTCTTTGTTCCAGTGCCACATAGTCTTTTAGTCGACAGCCGCACCCTTTTGGATCTGGACACAATGTGGGTGAGGTAGAGGCAACTTGAGGCAGAGATACAGCGATCAGTCAACTGCAACTTGACTGGCGAAAGCTGTAAAGACGGGCTTGGGTGCTTGTTCACATTCAGAACAAGATTTAATCTAAAAATATCCGATAACAGAATTAAAAGGAAATACTAGAATTAATCATTTTGCTGCTGAACAAGCTAAGCCTCCACCTCCCAAATCTTGTATAACTTGGCTGCCATTAAATGATTCAGGGAAATTAATGGAACTAAACTCTTAGAAATCAAGAACAAATTTATTTTATTCAAAATTAGATTTAAAACAAAAGGTAGAAGATAATCAAGCTTGAAATGTAAAAATTAAAAATAGTTGAAATTTTCATCACAATATTCCTACAGATTAACATTTTAGCAATATACATTGATTTTAACTATCAATCTTGACAGGCTGACAATGAGTAAAGTAGTTATGAGAGAGTGATTTGCTTCAGTGCTCACTCAACCACTCCTCTGTTAACCCATCACGGTGTGTCAGTAACAAGACATTTTTTGTCATAATATCTGAAGGCATAAGGGTCTGGTGAAAACAAGTAGCCTCAGCCAGATTTCTAATTTCTTTTCCTGTGCTGGTAGCCATTATACTATAATGTACCCAAGGAGTGGTCTTACGGTCTTCAGCAGACTGAATTTCAGCACCCTTTAAAGTATTTTAAAAATCACCTTAAGAAGGCCATAAGGTACAACGTCTGAAACATTGTATACAAAAAAATACCTAGATACCATTTTAATCATTGAACCTCTCGGCAATTTTCAATATGACACTTATATATATATATATATATATATATATATATATATATAAATAAGAGACAACAAAATGATAAATGTCTAAAAACGTTACATAAGTAAATGGCTTCAAATGTTACTATTACTATTCTGCTTCTAGGAGCTTTATAAAAATTTTATTTAATAAAAACAAAAAAAAACCCCAGCTACAATTGAAAAGAACCTTTCTGAAATTTAAATTTTAATGTTCAAACTGCCTTTTTCTTCTCTTGTCTACAATATGCAGATCCGAAAATCATTCAAGAGTGCCAGCTATCTTAACATGGTAGTAAATGAAAATGGAATGGAGGAGAAAATTTTTCCATTTTGTAAATTTTTTTTTTTTGCCAGTTGGTGTATATTTGCATGAAAAAAAAAAAAAAAATCCATGTAGAATGTTTGTCTTAAAGGCATTGATTCTAGAAATCTCCAACTAATTAATTATTTTAGAGAGAAATACAGGAAAAAAAGGTAGTAATTTAGTTGATTTTTCAAATTTTATCCGAACCTGTCACTGTTGAAAGCAGAATTTTATTAGCACACAACCTGTTAGTTCCTTCATTCTGATGAAACAACTGTGATGCAACACTGAATCGGGTAACTATAAAAGAGCAGTAATAATATACAGGATGGGTGAGAATTGACTCCATTTAGAGATTATATTAATGTAATTTCTATAAACATTGCTCGATGTTTGACTCAATTATTCAATATACTACTTATTTCTCAGGAGTTTCTTTTCACCTGCCTTGTAGATGCCGAAAACAAAGAGTTTGTCTCTTACAGTTTGAAAAGAGTTAAAAAGTAGGGAAAGATTTTCACAGAATGGAATTAGCGAGCCAAGTTCAAACTCCAGCAGAGATAATTTGTATTCACTTGGGTAAGGCATGAACTCATCTCTTTACCCCCAGTTATAGGGGAAGCAGTGGGGCAGACTGAGGTCTCTGGCTATGATTGGTAACTGGTCTAAGAGACTGACAACCGATTTCAAACCAACTTGAAGAGGGATGTGCACCTGATGAAATGATCTGCGGTGTACCAACAAGCCTGTACTGGGTTACAGGATAGGTAAGGTAATCCTCATGAAAAATATAGCTGATCTGATAAGGAGTTCCTTGATCATTCAGTTCAGGTTACTACAAGGGGTAGTCTCAGGGCTAATATTCCATGCTTTATGCTTATCGTAGTGTACTTATAAAATCTGTAACAGTGTGCATATATTCATCTTCAACTCCTCCCATGATATTTGTACAATCATGTTAGTTTTCCAGTGAAGGTAGCGAGCTCACCCATTGCCATTATTTTCTGGCAAGCTGGTTTTTAATACAGTGTTATTCTCTTAAACTGGTTACCTCTCAAGGCTAGAGAGCTTCATCTGCTCGGGTATTTTACTCATAGCAAGAGGAGAGATGAATTCATGCCTTTCGAAAGGGCATTAGTTTGGTGATTCCATTGTTAGCACCATTAACCATTATACAATTCAATTATGAAATTCACTTGACTTAGCTAAGTTAAGGTTTTATATAATGGAAAGCCATGTTCCTCTTGGAAAATATAGTCAAGCTATATCATGAGAATAACAATTTGGCTAAAGGCATTAGATTATGAAGAGCAGTCATTTCTTGGAGTGGGGCATTGAGGGGAAAAAGTTGGGCTATGGAGTGGGGTAAAGGGTTTTTTCACAAAGAAGGTCAACAGGGATTCAAAGGTTGAGAAACCTTGCAATGAAGTTTTTAAAATACTATTTAATTCCAATTAGAAATTTTGTTTTGATGACAGTATAGCAAATTTAGTTAGACTAGCTGGGTGGGAGTGGAAAAAGTATCTTGCTTTGTATTCAAGTGAATGAGATCATCATGTTTGGGTGGGGCATTTGGGATGAGTCGAGGAGAAAAAGAAACATGCAATCTAGATAGATTCTATAAGAAATTCAGGCGTTCCTCCACCTCCCTCTTTCCTTAAAACTGTTGAATTTGGTGGCATCATCAGATGGAGGAGGAGAGAAAAAAAATGGTAAGGGAATGCTATACCACTGCTGCGGCTGCTGCTGCAAAGTGAAGAGTCACACTTATTGAAAAGAGAGAGAAAGAGAGAGGGGAAAATGATATACCATTAGTCGTTTGTGTACAGCTAAGCAGTGTTGGGAAGAGCTTCCATCTTTTTAGAACCCCACTCTTTCTCCAGAGTTATTTTCAGCTTTCCCAATTACCAGGTAGTAGCGGGTCAGTACTTTGGGGGTGATGAATAATAAATGTCCCCCCCTTCCCCTACTACTTTCAGGTTCTTGGACAAATCATGAATGTGCAGGGGGGGATCTCTCACATACAAAAGAAGCCATTTATTACAATCCCAGATAATGTTATCAAATGGTTATTGTTTTAGGAATCAGTCAGTTCCCAAACACTAAGACGAGGAAAATTTAAAAAAGGGGAAGAAAATCTAAAACCCTCAAGTTGTTCATATCAATTAAGTAATTAAATGTAATTTTTTTTATATCCTTTGCCCAGTATAATCAGCTGGTTATTATCTACTGTCTCAAATCAATTACACACACACACACACTTTCTAGATGCTGTGGAAATGTTGATCAAGATTTAGAAACATTTCTTGAGTTCAAATTCATTACAGGGGTACTGAGTTTGATGAATATGCATTGGTTGGGTGTGACCCAAGTCATTCTTACCCAAAAACAATCAGGGAATTGTTGATCATAATATTGTAAGCTTCATATATAAATTCATTTTCAAATAAACAAATAATCAATTCATCCATACCATTTTCTAAATAGCTAACAAGTGATAAGATAGTTAAATTCTTAAAAAAAAAAAAAAAGGTAGTTATTTATTATCATGACTCAACTTGTAACATTGTTCAATGAATAAAGATACTGATAGACAGTCAAGTACCAACATATACCTATACCAACAGATATGGTATTATCTATGGGTAAATAGCCAGGCAGACTAGCCCTGGTTGGTAATCAGTTTATGAGAAAGACAACACAGATTCAAAGAGGGATAGTCTGATAGAGTCTATCCAGCCCATGACAAAATTATCTGCGGTAACGACAAGTACGCACTGGTTACAGATAGATAAGATTTTTTTTTTTTAAATTTAAAAAAATTTTTTTAAATTAAAAAAAAAAAAAAAAAAATGAAGTGCCTTTTTGCAACAAAAAAGAAAAACTTATAAAAACTACTTAACGAGCTGAAGGTAATGGCACTATACAGACAATTAATAGAAATTAAAATCTTCTGCGATGAGTATACATCAGTTTAATTTGAGAAAACAGTAAGTTGTAGATGTTACTAAAGGTGTTGCGAGTGCCTATCTTAATCAAAGTTCACTTTAATAGGCAACATAACTTCACCCAGGCTAATTAAGATAAGGGTTAAGTTAGAGTTAATCTAGTTTAAGTGTGTAATCATAAAATCCATAACAGCAATGGCATAGTTTTAAATCAAAAGTTTTGAGATTATATTCTCTTCAGCTGTGCCCCTAGATTTATATATCAAATACATTGAAAAACATTGGATATGCCTGGATGCACAGGTGGCCAAAATGAGCTATACATCAATAGCTACAAGTGTTCCAGTAAACAGAGGAAAGTCAAAAATTCAATGAAAGCTTTAGAAAAAAAAAAAAAAAAAAAAAAAAAAATAAATAAATAAATAAAAAATTTTTTTAAATTGTGCGTTAAGAGAGTCCTATACATGTATTCTGCACTTCATCATGACAAGGTAACTTCTTGGTAATCTATCTGCTTCTCCCAATATTTTCATATATCCAAAGTTTTTTGTTAAATTATTCTCTATAGTGATTTTACTATTTTCAAAATCAACATCAAACTACAGGGGAAGCAGCTTATTGTGATCACTTTGCGATAGATCTTTCAGATAGCATTTGAATAGAGTATATGGAAACTGGAACAAACATTCGTTATCATAAATTTACATTCATCGTTAAATTTACATTATGAAAAATTCAAAAATTTCTTTCAACTTTAAAAAATTTTTTTGAATCTATTTTTGGGACCAGTAGATAACATTATCAGTGGTCATAATGAATGGCTTACTCAGTGATTAGTGATTTTTCTAATTTCGAACTCATATTTCATTTAATGTCTCAGCTTCAAATAAATACCACATGTGACCACACTGAAATTGAACAATTAATGTTACAGCTCAAAGCAAAATTCTATTTGTAGCCACCTGTTACAATACAAAGGAGATCAATGTTTACAAATGACTTCAACAAAAAGCCTAATTTAAATATATATATATATATATATATATATATATATATATATATATATATATATATATATATATATATATATATCCAGTAACAGATGTCTATTCAATAAATTAAAAAAAAAAAAAAAAAAAAAATTAAGGAGCAGTTGCAACTGAAAGGTTAATTAAAATTGATTACAATGCATTTCTTCAAGTTATACAGATGTTTAAGCAAGTGTATTTTACTATGTATAAATGGCAATTGTATATAGACTTGCCAGACATTTGAACAGATGCTATTAAACTTGAGTTATTACTTGTGACCAAGCAGCTGAAGATTCAGTTTCCTACCAAGTGCTTGTCAGGCTCATTAACATCAACTACCTTGTTCTAAAATGTATCAAGAAAAAAGAACAAAAAAAACCTTGATTATTCTAGAATTGATAGTTACATTACTGACTGCAAGTCAGTTATGTGGCTGTAAATCTAAAATACACACAAGACATTTACACAAAAGATTTGCACTGAAAAAAGAATTGCATTTCAGATGCCTGAGCATTTGTAATACCACTGACTATTACCGACAGATTGACATACCTAAACACACCCATCACCTCTTCTAATCAAGGGAGAAAACTAGTGTTACTTCGATAGGCTGTATTGACAGATTGGTCCCATTTGATATCCTCCCAGGATGACAATCCATGAGATCAAACTCGCATATCTATTGCCTGACTTTTAGGTTAGTAACCAACAATATTACTTTTTATATGCTAGCCATGAGTAAAATAGCTGAGCAGACAGGGTTCTCTAGTCTAGGGAAAGCAACCAGAGTACAATTATAGTGGTTGAATGTCAACTTTGACATTCATCTGGTGACTCCTTCAGCCAAGCTGATACCAAACATTTTGCACTCAGCTTCCCTTCAGACTACAATGAGTCTAAGAAGGAGATTCTGTCGACTGGGAATCCAAGGATCTCCATATGTTTTGCCTAGGCTTGCTTTCTGGAGAGATCTGTGTTGTTCCATTCTCTAGAGACAGAAGGAGGCCTTTTATATATATATATATATATATATATATATATATATATATATATATATATATATACACACACACACACACCCTCTGATAAGGAGATTCCAAAATTTGTTGCGACAAATGAATCTTTTCTTCCTATACTTGATGTTAACGTTTTGGCAGATTCATTTTTCTATCTTTGAAGATAGGGTTCAATTGTCCAAACAAAATCGGAATGTTATCAGCTTCTCAAAGTTATATACAATATGTTTTAGATATGGACAAACACAACATACTCATAAGCTCATATAAATTTAAGCGTAAATCAGAGGCAGTTAGTAGCTCTGCCAATGAAGTAGGAGAGGTAAGTGTATTCAGTCATGTCAGTCTTTCCATCCATGTCTACATAATATCTCCAAGAGTTTTTATCAAATTTCAATGAGATTTTGATAAAGAGTGGACTATGGAAGAAGTGCTTACATTTTGGGATGGATCCAGGCACAGTTACTCTCCGATACAAATAGAGGTCCAATTTCCGCACCGCATTATATTGCCAAAAGTTCTGAAAGAGTTTCAATGAAATTTTGTGGCATGGTATGCAATAGGCAGTGGAAGAAATTAAATTTTGAGGTGGATCCATGCACTATTATGTGCCATAACAATGGCGTTAGCAGTGATATGTGCTCTCCAAGTACTTTTTGGTTCAAAATATTTCCTTATATTTTGTGGATTTATTTGTAATATTTAGGGTGTCAGATGTTCACGTACAGACTTTAAAAAACCTTGGCATCTTGATTTGTCAACTAACATGTAATGTGCACACTGCATAATTAATAACCTCTTAACCACATCTGAATTTGCATAACCTATTTATATAAATGAACAGTGTGACTTTCTGCTTGTTTCTGTACAAATGGACTCTTCCACTTGAATGAATTGTTGCTTTGATAAAATCATGAAATTAAGATGTAAACATTCCCATACACTATTAGTTCACTTCAAAGTTGTTGAGTCTTAGATCAAATCAACTTTATAAAATATGGGCAGATATTCTTACCAAATGCATTTTGGTCTCCAGATTAAATCAAGTCATTATTTTTTATTGAAGAATAATCTCATAGAAATTCAAATATTCATGAATTTTCTCACTGGTAATAATTAGTTATAAATAAATATACAATAATACAAGGATAGTTATAAGATCTTTCTAGGGTATTAGCATACATTAACATACTCTACAGAAGAACTGGTCTTATATTTTGACATTTCTTTGTATATAAATAAACATTCCAGATTGTTCTATGAAACAAACTTCAAGTATTATAGAAATTCTCTTCTCTGGTTTCTTGGGTGCTTAAAATAAGACAGTAAACCTTTGAAAACAAGTCAATTAAACTTACTGAACCAAACCAAATTTAGCATGTATACTCTATAGACCTAGTAGAAGGTTTTAATGTAAAAGTATTACTATTACAAGGAGGGTGTTCTATTCAAAATGCAACTATAATGCTAAACTGGATCTCTACTCTGTCTAATATACAGATCATATTCAATGTATAATGTCATGAGTCCTCCCTGGGGCAGCATGTATATTAATAATGTTTGGTCACACAGTCTGTCCAGAGCTGGGCAGGAGGCTCTGTTAATACGGTCGCAGAACAATCTGGTTGCTGTTTACAGCACCTAGTACTCCCAAATGGTTACCAAACTGGGAAATAACCAGGCTCGATAGTGATCTTATGAGAACCAGTGCATCTAATGGGTCAGAAGTGAATATAAGTCTTAAAAGTTTGAAAGACTCAGTCGAACAACCGTAGCCAAAGATGGCAAAGGGTTCATTTTAGTTACTTTAAGGGATAGGAAGGATTGGTTTTAAATCGTCCACTCGAAAGAGACTTGATTTATATCTTAATTTAAGTTCTGTTACATGTCAAATGTGTGAATTCCAATATAAAAAAACAAATTATCTCAGAGGATAAAAACTTTCCAACATCAAATATGAATCGAACATTTAGGAAAAAAAAAGAAAAAGTAACCCGCACATTTTATTCTTTTAAAGATTTGGGTTATTCTCCAGATTCTCAAGTCTCCATCTGGATATATTTACGTCCAAGTCCAAACTTTCAACTAGACAGCACTAATGCACACACTTCTAACCATGCCATTAAATAAAAACACGAAAATCAGTTCATATATGTATATATGATGCAGGAGAATGTAACAAAGTATACATTTTTCAATTTTCAGACTATTGTATCAATATATCATAAAAAAAAAAAATCTCCATTTTAGGAAATCCTGGATTCACCCCAAAATTTAATCATTTTTTTCTTAGCCCATGGCCCATTCTTCCAAAAAATTTCATTCAAATACATTGAGAACTTTGAAATATCATGGGGATAAACTGATAGACACAAGTGAATACATATTCCTCTTCCAATCAAGAGGTAAATCAAGAAAAGGCACAAGGCAAAAAGTAAAAAAAAAAAAAAGTATAGGAGCTTATAATTCCTGTGACCTCTTTCTTGCCTAAACCCAACCCAACTGAAGTTTGCACCAGATTTGGGGAAACAATCTTCTATCCAGGTTCCTAGAGATAAATAGCAAAATGAGCAAGTGAGTAGAAAATAGAAAATAAGGTTATATACAAGTTCAGATCCTTGCTTACAGTGGGTTTTAAAAATATACGAAAGGATTTACCACAGAATGAGATATGAAAGACTTGATTAGGGCTTATCAACTTATTTATACCAACCTGATAAACCAATAAGTTGTCTGAATTTCTCAGATGAAGTACTTCAAGAATACAAACAAATAAACTACATTTGACTATTTTTTTTCATTTATCATTTTCACTAATTGTAAATAATTATATCAGTGGAGGCACTAAGTCTGATTGTGCCTACCTGCAAATCAAATGTACTGTGCCCCAAGAGCTCCAGTATCCCTCATTGTGGTAGTCTGCACGTTTCATGCACCACCTCCAATATTATTCATTTGTTTCAAATAAAACTGAAGTTTTGCAAAGCAGTAACAATTGATTAGTTGACTATCAAATTAATCAGCATCACAATCCTCTATGACAGTAAACTGAATATTCTTGGGTTGTGGACAAAAGGCATTAGGAGAAGCCATCTCTGGCTTTGGAAAACAGCAATTGACAATTTTCACCATTGTCTGAGACTTTATAGAAGTTCTTGGTCTTAACCCAGGGTTACCATATAGTTGGTAACGTTTCTAGCCAAAAAATAATAACTCAAAATTACCAAATTGTTTACAAAACATAGCAGTACTGCACATCCAGCCAAAAACGAGAATTTTATCAAAAATACTTCTACAACTAAGTTAGCTTACCTCAACCAATCCTATATTTCAAAATCCTACAAGAAAAGTTCTAAAACTTAAACCATTGACCCCCTCACTGCAATCTTCCATCCCTTATCAACCCACAGGCATGTACAAAAAAACTATATACTTCTACTCTTCATTTTACTCAGTCACAGTTCAGTTTCTAACTACATCTTGGTTCAGTTTCTTTGCTAAAGTGACAGTAGAATTGAAAAAAAAAAAAAAAAAAAAGAAAAGAAAAGATAAAATAAAATTTTCATCCCAAACACTCCACTTTTCAGCCTTGGCTTAGTTTCATCCTGAAAACCTGCCCTATAAGCACAAGATAACTAAGAGGAGCACCATGCTTGGCAAACCCATCAACCACTTAAGGAATAGAATTGACTTTCCAGATTATCTCTCACTAGAAACTAAAAGGCCACTACTGCTACTAGCAGAACTAATAACTTAGGCAACTTTCAAGATCCTTTGAGTGTGAATGGTACAAACAGTGGACACAGGCCAGTTTAATACATGCACAATGTCTATTCAATTCACCATAACTGAAAAGCTCAATCAGGTCCAGTTTTGCATTCAGCACAACACCATAAGTTCTTGGGCTTTTCCAAACTTCAGGTCACACCCCACTAATAGACCAAGACTGTGCAACCAGTTCTAAAGATATTACAAATGGCTAAAAACTTTCTGGACATACATTGTACCTTGTGCTGAACTAGCTCCAAAGATGAAATATCTCATTTTTT
Source organism: Thysanoteuthis rhombus (assembly GCA_963457665.1). Lineage (NCBI taxonomy): Eukaryota > Metazoa > Mollusca > Cephalopoda > Oegopsida > Thysanoteuthidae > Thysanoteuthis > Thysanoteuthis major. The sequence goes on along the minus strand of OY735198.1, from coordinate 69,113,742 downwards.
CTTTAAAATCAGAGATCAAATGAGCTAAACCAACCCCCTATCAGTGATAGAATATCCTACTTTCCAATATGTAATCCCACATTCAAACCATCACACTTCTAGTATTTGTATTTAAGCAACAGAAAATATCAAGTTGTCAAGACAGAGTCACTGCCCTCAATGAGCTAAGAAAATGAATATTGAGAGGAAGAAAAGTTTGAGTGAGTAGAAATTTGAACTGATAAAACTATTCAAAAGAGAAATGTTCAGTTATGTTCGCAAGCTTCCATGTATAACTGTGTTTGCAACTTTGATGTCATTGTCTCTTGATTCTTTTATATTCTAGACTGGCTGCCGTTTTAAGTATAGTCGAATATAAATTATACTTGCAGCATTTGTCATTTCCAACTGATTAAAACAAAAATAAAAATTTAAAAAAAATGCAGAATGACAAATGGGTTTTAGAATTATCTTAGAGACTTTCCCTTTTAGACATCAGACCTATCTTTCAAATACAAATGTGAACAAGTTGAATTCAGTAATGCCATTTTATTTCTTTGTGAGCATTACCTTTTCAATATTTTTAGCGGCTATGAAATATTAAAGGGGTGGAAAAAAAAAAAAAAAAAAAAAAAAAAAAATCACTAAAAGCAAGAATAAACTGAACAGTACAGTTACCTGGTAGGGTAACATATCTAACGAAAACACTTGATTACATTTTCTGCTCATAATCTCAAAGAATACAGTGGCCTTGTCTGTTCAGAACATGTCTACAAGCTACTGTTTGCAGCCATGTTCTAACCAGATAAAGCAACTGGCAAGAGACCGGAGGGGGGGGGGTGCCGACTGTATGCTGAATATAGAAAACGAATATTTGCTCAGTAGTATCTCTTAAATGTCAATGGCACAAGGAAATACTGGTGTTAAAAAATTAGTCTTGTTTGTATTAATATTATGGCATCCGGCCATGAGATAGTACTGATAGATGGTAGATAACTAGTTGGTATGTAAAGTAGTTAATAAGGTTGATACCTAGGACAATAGAGGGGCATATCATTTCAGTTCCAAGGTCTAGTTCATCTTATCATTGAGAATTTTGAACTTAAACCTAGTGAGCTTGAGAACAGAACACTATTGAAACAAGATACCTCTTGTTAAAGCATGTTGCTTTGCCAATGATAAACCTAAAGCTTTGTCAGTCAGTATGTTTTACACAGTAATTTGATAAGTTATCACAAGATATTGTAGACTTAAATTCTTCTATATCCATCTTGGATAGAATTTTTTTTTCAAAATGGACACAACAACAGTAGCAGTAGTTATATTATGAGCAGTGCCATACATGGCAGAAGTTATTGAGTTTGCATGTTCATATCAATCTTCCTCTCTTATGTCACAGACTGCCAGTATGCAAATTATATTAAGGATTAATAGCAGAAAGCTTGGTCAGCCATCTATCTAAATACATTTCCATTCCATCACATTTAAATCTAAGAGCATTGCAAAGTTAAAGTTACTAACAAACCTGCTACAATATTTAGGATTGGATTTTTGTTGATAAAAGTCAAATTACATAGAGTTTCAACTGTCAAATTTCCCTGGAAAAAAAGAAGAGAACCCACATTTTTATCAAATCAAGAAGTTACTAATTGGACTTTATTGATTTTTTTGGAGAGTGCAAATTTCACCTGAATCATCCATTTTAGCCAGGAAAATTTGTTCTCTAGAATATTCAGTATTTTTAGAATTTGAACAACTGACTTGATTCATTTTATCATACAATTATGTTTACCAGAGCCATGTCTAATTTCATGTTAGAAAATATCTTTAGATGTTTGTTTCCTATTGTTTTATTCACACTGAGAAATGAGAAAAAAAATTGTCAACATATGTTCAAACTAACATGACAATGAACAAGAAATTATCACTAATATCGAGGTGGGTGTCTGTGCTTAATCAAAATGTACTTTAACAATCTTTACAAAGAATGAAATAAGAGTTTTTCTATCAAGAAAATCTCATTACTGCTGATAGAAATTTTGCTTACCAGAAAGTGAAAAAAAGAGTGGGGGTAGATCATAAATTGTAAATATTTCAAGACTTCCCAAAATAAATACATATACATTGAGAACTTGGCACAAACAAGCATAAATATATTTTCTAAGGAATTACTTTTTTTTCTTTTCTTTTAAATTAATTTTTTTGCAGATGGAATGCCAAATCCTACAGAAACAGTGGCTTTTTGTGGTGGGGTAGATTATAAAAACAAAATTACCATGTCTACCACAAAAGTTCCCAACTAATTGACGTTTATTATTGTCAGTTACTGACAGCTTGAGTTGAAAAAAAAAATTTATTACTCCAAGTGACCAGTCATTCTTTTGACAGTAAGTGCAGTCTTAAAAAGTCTGGATCAAATCACAGACATTTCAACACTTTACTCAAGGCCCATTAGTCCATGGGCCAGGGGGAATATTGGTACAAAAAGTGATACTCAAAATGATTGTTATGAGTCTTTAGGGGTGCCAAAACTATGCCCCCAAAGTCTTGGACATACCAGACACCCAACTTAAGTGAGTAATCATAATTCAAGAAATTCAAAATGGATGACTGAATGTACATTTCTTCCAACTAGGACTATTTTGCATAGCATTGAAATTCATTGAGAACTTTTGGAGATATCATGTAGACAGACAAGAGAGAATACAGAGATGTACAAGAAAGAGGGTGGTGGTGATGATTTAAATGCAAAAATATCTCAATCAGAAATAAATTCTAGGATCCTCCTCCAAATGTAATCACTTCTTCCAGGGTGGTTTGCCCTTCCACAAAGTTTAATGGAGAATTTTTAGAGATATTGCTTGGAATGACAGGAGCAAATACATGGACTAGATGGGGAGGGGAGGTTGACTTTTCATGAAACAGGTTTGGTGAGTCACTTGATTGAAACTGTCACAGGACCAATGTCTAAATTACTTGAGTTGCTTTTTGTTGGGCTGTGATCACTAAAACAGTGAATGCTGCTAGACACCAACTAAGTAGGGAGGTTTTTTTTTTTCTTACCCATTTCCATATTTCATACTAGGGGCTTGATCAGATTTCTGGGGGAACCAGATGAAAAATGAAAAGGAAAGATTACTGAAGAGATAACCAAATAGCTTCTATCTCTAAAAAAATAGACAGAATTGATTTTAAACAATATGCAAATAAAATGTTGAAATCGTATGTTCATAAATATAATTGCCTCAAATACTATTTTTTTTTTTTGAGCCTCAAGTTTTTAAAACCATAATGGTACGTCAGTTTCTTTTGTGTTTTTTTTACCTCCATTAAGTTGGAAGAGATTTATTCATTCACTCATGTATGCCTGTCCATACGATACAGGTATACCTTAAGTAGTATGGTTAAATTTTCTGTATGGTTCAAGGTCCCATAATTTTATGTATTTTTTCTCCTCTTCAGCTTTTACTAGTGAGAATACTAATTATACCACCCTACCTCATAATTTTAGATACTTTTGTATGGTTATGAATATCAGTTATAAAGAAAATGATTAAATTCAAGTAAATCTGACTCAAAACAACTGAGAAAAATCAATTTTAAAATAAAGTTTGAACAACATTACTGCCAGATCATGTAGCACTCAAGGGATGAGTTTTCTAGATAAGGAGCATCTTATCAAGGGACATCATTTACCAGATTTCAAATAAATTTAAAACTGCAGAAATGATATGGGAACAGACTTTTCAATGGATCATTTTAGATGGACTTTACTGAGGTGAGTGTGTGCTTGAGCACTGATAAGATATGCTCTAAATGGCGGGGAAGGGGGGAGATGTAGAAGAAAGGAGAGGAGAAAAAAAAAAAAAGAAGGAAATACTGGTGTAGTTAATAGTCCAGTACAGCACACAGCTATAAAACATACTGCCAATCCTTCTTAAAAGCTGATGAGGGAGATGTTAGATTATCTGGTTATTTACTATTTAGTTAAGAAATAGTTGCCCCCCCTCCAGCTTGCTAGCAAAGGTAAGCATTTTACCCAGTGCACTAAGAATCATTGGATAATCCGAAAGATGAAGTGAAAAATAATTTAATGAATATTAAAACAAATATCTATACATTCAAAGCAATATCACATTTACAAGTGTTTTCAGTAAATTAAAATTTGACTATAAATGCAAAAGAAAAAAAAAAAAGAAGTTTTACAAGGGTGACTGCACGGCTTGTTTGAACCGTTATAATTTGATAGATGGCGTATCTAATCTGTCAAAATAAGTTAATGTAACCCGTTGAATGATACACCAGAGACAATAGTAAGACAGAACATCAAAAAGCAATGACTCCCACCTATGGCTTTCCCTATAGATAATGCTCATTTAGAGAATGTTCAAGCATTATAAAAGATATTCAAACCTGCAAAAGTTCAAAAAACATTTATCCTATGCAGAATAAACTGTTTAAACTAAATCTGACTAAGCTTTTTTTTTGGGGGGGGACATCTTTTGTTTGAGAAAAAGTAACGTTTTTAGAGGAAGTGAGTGAATTGACTCTAAAGAGGGTTATCAGTTTACTCTGTATGCATGTGAAACTGGTCACAGAATTTGTGCCCCTCTTTACCATATCTGATCTTCAATTCACAATGTGAATTGAATGAATAAAATGAGATTTCATAAAGTTTTAATTTGGGAGGGCATCCGAATTGGATGAGATCAAAATGAACAGCATTGGCAAGAGGGGGGGAAAAAAAAAGAAAGAAAGAAAGAAAGAGAGAGACCATTCTAAAAACAAATCAGTCATTATAATATAGATAGAATGAGTGCAAAAGCAGATCCCACACTATTATCATAAAGGTTGCAAATCACCCATATTTTTTTTTTTGCATTTCTCAAGTTAGTGCATTTTGAATTTTCACCTGATTTCAATACATCCAGCAGCATTAATTTTGATTCTAATGTCCTGAACAGATAAATTACATCATAATTTTTGTATTGTAAAGATTTACACTCCTTTAAAGAACTATTTTAAGCTCTCAAATGTCTGACTTATATCAATTAAAACTGCACTTATGTTCTGAGAAAAAAAAAAACAAAAAAAAAAAAAACTGGTCTGATAAGTCACTTGACAGAACCCATCCTGTGAACAATATCTTAGCAGAATACGTTGTTGGGGATGATCAATAGAAAACATTGGAAAGACAGATCAATGAATAGGTTACTTTGCTTTTTGGGGATCATTCCAAAGTCTGTATAAAAAACCCCCGAAAAACAAAACGTTAATGGTCACAAACTAAAGGAGCATTTTGGCATAAATTTATATCTTTTTTCTAGACATAAGTAGTTTGAATTTTCAGCACTCTAGCTCCATTGGCGAAAACATGACACATACATATCTAGTTAAAAACTGAAGAAACCTATGTTGATGCTTTTTAATTATGCCAATGAATAGAAAAAGATACAGATAGGCAATCACAGCTGTGTAGGCACAACTGATTTCCTCTGCAAGACAAATGTCTGCCAGATTTTAGCCTGCTCCTACCTAAAGACAGAGATTATAAAGATTCTGGGTGCTGAAGCAGCACAGAACTTACTCAGAGGATATGGTAGATTCTAGAGAATGTATCTGATAAGAAAAATTAGTAACCTCTATGGTGCTGGTGTTTAAAAGGTAGAGAGGCTCAAAAAGGTAAGAAATATCAATACTTATGCAATAAAAACAAAAATGACATCAGACCTAAAAATAGAAATTGATCAAATTGAACTATCTGGCTAGAAATAACAAGAAAAAAAGAAATTTCTTCCATCTTAAGCAAATGAATAAACAAAATCAGACCATATACACGCAACTTGCACTTGCAGACATATAAGGAAGGGGAGGAAACGAGAGGCGGTGGGAGATTTTCGGTAAACCAGCCTATCAATAACTCATCACCACAAGAGATTCTCAAGCATGTAAGATTTTTCTAATTAGGTGATAAAAACCATGGATGACTTCTTCAACAAAGAAATCCAGAAACTGCCAAGTTACAACATATGTTATCATGAGTAATAACTTATTTTCTTTCACATTTTAGATATATTGCAACGTATCGAGAATCTTGCTCATTCCATTTTCCATTTTTTTTTGTTATTTTGGCTATAGTTTTTCACATTTTGACTGTATAGGACAACCAGTTTATAAGGAAATTTTTATAAGTTTTAATTGATATTCACCCATTTTTTCATTAGAATTTTCAATCAGTCAAAAGTATAAGGATAGCAGCTAAGGTCCAATGTTTTGTTCTTGATTGCAAATCATTGATCAGAGAGTCACTGTTACAAATATTACAGACTCTCAAGTTGAAAAACACTAAGAAAGTGAATATACATCTTTATAGTTTTGAAAAAATATTTTTTGGGTAAACTTCACTGCATGACATGGCCAAACAAACTAAGTTGGCTGTACATCATTAAGCAAGTATGGAGTTACACACGGTTTAGCTTATGCTGGGTTACAAGAAAGTCCTAATTAAAGAGAAAAAAAAAAAAAAAAAAAAAAATTATCTTTACAAGCATGAATTGATTTTCAGTACGGCCAGATAATACTGCAAGTATGTCCGACATTTCAGTTTTGTGCAACAGCGACAAGTTTTAAAATTCGTACCTTCATATTTATGTGTTGCATATGTATCACAGAACCCCATTAATTACTGTTTTAAAATAACAATTAAAAAGTTATGATTTGATGAAATTGCCACTTTGAATGCATAATCATTAAGAAGTTGGAGAGGGCAGTACATAGTTAACTACTATTTTTTTGACACTGCACATGTCACTTAAAACTACCAAAAAATATTTCCTAACAAAATACCCCCTCCTTCTTTCCACAACAAAATTCATTCAAAATTAAGAACCAGCTAATCTTATCGTAAAAAGTATAAACCCATGTTCTGGGCTATATACTTTTTTAATGAATGTAAACTTAATGTTTTTTTTTTTTATTAGTGTTGAACAAATTTTAATACAGATTTATCAGAGTTTACAGAGAAAATTTTCAGATGAGAATTTTTCTATAATCTTTCTCAAAGATTACAATAAAATCGATGGGTTACTTGTTGCTGTGGAACAATACCATCACAGGAAAATATTACATATTTGTTGTATTAATTGACTGATAGACAATTGAAGAGAAAAAAAAAACCCATTTTTTTTTCTAAATTCAGGACCCCTTCATAACATAACCTCTATACTAGCTTAATATACAACCAACCAACTTGGTTTGGTTCTCAAGTTTTGCTCATAAATTTCTCAAAAGCTTTAAGGATGTATTATATGCACATCAGCATTTCCAATATCTGAGTTGTCAGTCAAAATAAATCCACCACTTGGAGAAAAAAAAAAAAAAAAAAAAAAAAAAGAAAAGACTTCCCCCTCCAAAGATTCTCAAATTGCTATTTAAGTACACTTTTTATCTTTTTTTATCTTATTAGGATAGAACTTTGCCCCCACAGTTTATGAACTCTTTCATTATACTACAGAAGTTTTTAATGAAGAACACTAACATTCAGGTCCCCTCTAATGCATCTTATATAGACAGATACTGTCCATGTTTGTGACTAAAGTGCATTGTAACTATTCATATTGAATTAAGACAGTAGCCTCTTATTTGTAAATGGTCAAAAAAAATCTGGCCTCTGATATTAACGTTTATTTTGGTCACATCAAATTGCACTTGCTTTCTCTCAAAGGGTGACCCAACAACACAGGTTGTCAAGTTATCTATAAACTTACAGTAAACAATAGAAAAAAAAAAAGGAAGAAAAGAAAAGCAATTGAGTACCTCATTTTCTTCCTAGGTCAAAATCATAAATTAAAAGAATTCTGTAATCTTATTTTTGGTTGCATGGAGCAAAACTTTGTTCAATACCAAATGATAGAAGCTTTATAATAACTTAGTTGTGTCTTTTCAGGACTTTGGAGAGGAAGGCTCATTTCGAAATGCAGTGCTTTATTTGTCAAAAGTTCCCTCATAAGTTTTATAGCAGAAATTTGTCTTCAGCTGGTATATATTAGAGTTTCTCTCAGTTATATGAATTTTCCTTATTAGAAAAAAAATTACCTGATGTTTATTGTACACAGGAAAAAGATTTCAAATAGTAGAAGTATGAGCCATACAGATAAAATGTAACATCTGTTCTAGACACGCACAAAGAGTAGAAAACCATGGTTAGTAAGCTACTGAGGCTGGCCATTGCTAGCAAGATTACCGTTAGTTATTTTTCAAGGCCAAAATTCAACATATTAGGTACTGAACAAAGCTATTTGCTTCCCAAAAACAAAGATTTAGTACTGCAGGAAAATTTACAAAAGATAACAATCCCCCACACAAATAATAATAAAAAGTATTTTAATCCATTTTCTTGAAAGCTTACTCTGATAATGGATATCAAGTTACCTGATCATTTTGGTACCGAAGCAACTTAATTTGGTCCCAGAATTATACAAATTTGATCTTGTGCAACAAAGGACATCTGCCAATCCCAATTACCAGTGCAGTTTGATCCTTACTTGATGCATTACTATCATGGTTATGTGCAAAATCAAGCTTAGTAAATATGTAGGTACATCGACACTGTATATAATTGTGTACAAGTCGACCTTATTTCTGCGCTCCGTTGGATTTTTCCATGCATCTCACTTGAAAAACAAATTTAGTTGTTTATGGATAACAGATCAACATTTGTGAATCAAGGTATTATCCTGAACATTAATGTTATGTGGAAATTAATTTTTTAATTTGCCATCATTTTGACTGACTTTTTTAAAATTTGAAAAATACAAAACCCAGTAATTTGCTAAAATAAAGTATTATTATTATGAATTTGGGGAATAGGGAAAAAAAAAAGGGCAGAAATAAATGCCCCCCCTCATTAAACAATTTTTTTTTTCAAGTTTAAAGGTAGGGTAATACATCATCCATCTGTCATCAACTGCAACTGACTGACAGCAAAAGGCGGCTGTCAATTTCTGCTAAGTAGGTCAATGGAGTTCGCAAAGATGCCTACGTATTAAATGTCAACTTCACTTTTTGTATGCATGAATAATAAAAATCTCATTTTGATAGTTATCCTATGTTTCATGTCCTTAAACTGCATTGAATTTATTAAACTTATAAAAGCAGTAAAGAAAATTATATGGCATTCCCCAATCCATCCATGAAGACATTTTAGGAGGAAAGTGTTGTGGGGGGTGGGGAAGAGGTGCTGTGTTTCTATCATCAATATCATTTGGGTATTGCATTAATCTACACTGAATAAATTGCAAATAAAAATGTACCAATACACTATACCATAACATACCTGCAATAAATGCGACCAACCAATTATGAAAATGTGGCAAGAAGAGTCGCGATGGAGACATGCCATGCAGGTAATGGTCATGTACACTGTATTCTGGTAAGTAACAATAACATACTGTAATTATGAGCTTTAAATTTTCATTTAGCTTGTTTTCTGAGTGTAATAGAGCTAAAGAGCAAGTATAAATACTCACAAGAGCTACACAGCCTTATTTATGTTTTGATCAGTAGAAACATTGATGTTATAACTGTAATTCATTTAGATACCATTTGGGCTTCTTCTAATTGATATGGCATTCAACTTTTATAGGAGTATACGCGGTGAGTTTAATGATGAAAAAAAGTATTTATTTCAAATATTTTCTGCCTATTACTTCCTTGCCAATGCGTTTAATTTATTGGAAATTTCAGGTCAAAATCCTGCTAACTAAACCAGGCCATGTGTAAATTTATTGATGCACCCGTGTATATAATCTTAGAATGAGGAGCCCCCCAAAAAACAAACAAAGAATTAATGTATTAAAAGTCTTGTCTCATAGTGGAGTAAAACCTTCATTGAAATATAAAGGTAGCATGCATTCCTGTTCAAAGTAAAATCGCCTCAACTTTCAAACCTTAAAGAGTAAAAATCCAGCATAAATTTCACTTAATGCAATCATTTCAACTTACATGCAATCGTAGATACCTTGCTAAAAGAGAGAAAACAAATAAATGATGGGAATTTCAGCTATTGCAGTTCTATGGCTCAACAGCTAATGACAAAAATTTCAATCGTTATTGTCAGCTTGCTAAAAAGAATGCAATGCTTGTTTCAAGTTTTCCAGACACGGAAGGCAAGAAGGAGTGTCATACAGAGGTCTAGGTAAATATGTATCATCGTATCTTATGTTGTGTAATGCGCATATTTCACGCCACACAATAATGATTAACTTACGCCCATACAACCAGAACACAGCAAGTAATTGCCATGCATCCAGGTTATCAAGTATTCACCCTTTTCACTGCTGTTATTAAAGAGTCTTCACAATCAAATTTCCTTTCTGAATTATTTGACAGCAAAGTAGGCAATAAAGGCAAGGTAGGACAAGGAAAGTTGAATTCATGAACCATGCAGTAATTTGAAATACAATGACTAAATCAGGGCTGGCTGAATCCGGCCTAACCATATGAAATACGCTATTATTCTCAAATAATTTTTATATCATTTTTCCCGGAATATTATGCATATATAAAAAAACAAAAAAAAACAAAACAAAACAAAAAACTTCATGTATTCAATTTATATGAGTGGCTGTGCATAGGTGTCCAGAAAACCTTTTTTAAAAAGTTGATATTTCCATTATTTTTAGCGCTACAATGCCAAGTTTTCATTCTATTTTAAAGCTTGAACACTGAATCATAAACCAGTGTCCGAAGTTATCCCACACCAAGAAAGACCCCTAAAATAACTGGGCATTGTAACTTTAAAAATAATATCAACTTTTTGAAAATGGCTGTTTGGGCACTCATGTGCAGCCACTATCTCTCATTGGATAACAAAAATTATAGTATATGAAATAATTATACGAAAATTTCTAAAAATAAGTTTTTTTATTTAAAAATCAAAAGGTTACTAATCATAAGCAAAAGAAGGCTTCCAGATGATTTAAAGCAATTAATAAAAAATATCAACTATTACATCAAATACTAAAAATACCATTTGAAAATATACATAAAAATATGTAGCAATTGTGATCAGAAGTAGGTTATCAATTCTAATTTTTATAGATCATCTGTTTTCATCATTTTTAATAATTGATTTAGCAGTTGATATTTGAGGATCCAGTTCATTTAAAATATTGATATATTATTGCATCATTCTCATTGATTCTTCAGCTTTACTGCTACTGTTAAGATTATACTGGTCTCTGTTCATTAAAATGGAAAATATTTAACATGGTTCAAAATAAATGAAAAACAGTCTCATCTTAGTTTTATAGCCATCAATAGTCTTACTTTTAGTTGTCTTGGGCCATATATTCAAGACATTGCCAACCTGGCCCACTTCTAAAAAAGTTTACCACTCCCTGGACTGAATACTTCAAGAATAAAGTATCAAAATCTTTTCAGCTGCTTATAGATATAGCTCAGTGGTTGGACAAAGACAGACAAGTTTTAGAGTTCAAATCCTGGTTTAAAGATAAGTGGAATTTTTTAAAGATTATTAAGTTAAGAGAATGTGGCTGCATGACCAGAGCAAGAGGAGCTCTTTAACTAGGGATAGCAACTATTTATTAGTAGGCAATAAATCATTAGAGACATTATTGAAAACTACTTTAATCCCCATGAAAAAATCCACAAAGAAAAAAGAAGACCCACCATACTGTTCATTACGGATAGAAGATCAAAATCAACTTTTTAGAAATGCAGACAATACTTTATGAAACTTGAAAAAGCAACACTTACCATTAAGGCAACTAGAAAGATTCTATTGCTTTTAATCTGGGAGATTAAAATACAAGGAGTAAATGTTGACTCATGAGCCAATCCTTCAAATAATGGACAGTCATATGTTTGTTTCCAAGAATCAATATCTTGAAATTCACTTAAATAAATGCATAAATATTATAGCTACATTGCCAACCTAGGTGCTTAGTACATTGCAAAACAAATTCTACATATTAGTGTGGCAAAATAATCAGTACAGTGTTACGTCAATTTAATTTTAGTTGTAAGATATATGGGTATGCAAAATAACCCACTAAATGTCCCTGTTTAGCATATTTCTAGGTGACCCTTGAGCGAAGGGCAGCACCTGTTAGCTTTCCTCTGACATTCCAGAGGGGACACCATCAGCTGGTTGATCTGTCAGCGCCGGGGGGGCGGGGCGAAATCCCCAACCTATCTGAAACTGTTGACCCATCCCATCTCAGATGAAACGGTGGGGGTCAGCGTAAAAGTTAGTCACCGGTGTTTGATCTTTGGACCAAGTTGGGTGATGCAGATGGATGTCTTCAGTGTCATCTTTACCAGGAAGAGCTTCCAAGAAGAATTTAGGTGTCATGTAAAGTTTATCATTTCTCCTCAATCACCACATACACACATACAAAAAGAGGAACTATTGTTCAATTGGTTTATCAAACAAGAAACCATTAGAAAATGGTACTAAGTTTCATTTCGGTTTCATTTTAGAGGGAGGGGACAGTTAACAGGTACATAGCCATCATAAAAGAGCAATAGCTTAGTACAGAGGTTTCCAAACCAGGGTACACAGGCAAAATTTTGGAGATGCACAAAAATATTTCTTGGTTTCTATTAGTGAACCATTTTCAATACCAAAATCGTGCTTTTTTTTTTAAAACCTCAGCTGTCAGTGACCGCTGAGTACAAACCGAAAAGAAAACGAGAAATTAAAAAAAAAAAAAAAAAAAGGAACTAAATTTCAATTGCGAGAAATCACAAACTAATGTAAATATAGGCTGAACATTGTAGATCAGTGACAGATTCATCAGGCATTATGTCACTATGAGATTGTACCGATGAGGTTTGATTTATACACCAAGTGCAATACTGACCGTAATGTGAAAAGTTTATACGAATCAAGAAGTGTAAATTGGGGGGGGGGATAGAGACACAAATAAAACAATTTTGAACTTGCATAAGAAATTTATTATTCATTAGAAACTGATATAAGAATGTGTTTTTCTCACATGAGAAAAATATATAAAGGGTGAGAAACAACTTGTTTTTTTTCAGAGTCCCTATCGGAGTGCATTATCTTATGTGCCTTGTGGGAAAAAAAGAAAAAAAATTCAAAGAAATTGAATAATTAAGCAAATCGATAAACAATAAGCCTCAAATTGAAGCGAGTGCAAAAATTAATTCATCACCAGACCTGTTACATCTATTTGAATTTCTTGATGTCAGTCAAAAAAGGAAATTATGATGAAGTATATCTTGATATTGGGTTTTACTGCTATGAAATGAAATAAAATGAAATAAAAATAACAAATAATAGAAAAAAAAACTGTCTACAACGTGTTCTTTGCCACAGGGTCTTCTCAAATAGGGCTTGGCTTAATACCCCTTTCTGAAGAAAGAAATCACCCAGAATTAAATGAGTATCAGAATTTTTCAACGATGAAAAACTTTTGGAAAATGGTACTACAAATGGTATTCAATCCAAGCTAGAGTGAAGATCAGGATTTGCTGCAAAAGTTTCAAAAGTAAGCACAAATGTAAGAAACATTGCATTGCATGATCCACTGATACTTTGCTTACAAATTTCAATTCAGAATTAAAAGTCCCAAGTGATATTGTGAATATGGTCAACTTGAAGTCCTCTCTACACAAGAACTTGTCAAGAGATGAATGCTGAAGAAGGACTTATATTGAGGTAAGATGGCCATCAAGAGGCAATGTTGCCAGTGTTTCAGATTTGATACTTGAACTTTGAAGAAAAAAAAAAAAAAAAATCTAAGAAACAGCTAAGAGAAAGATTAAAAACAAGCTAAATAATTGTTTGGAGAGTAGAACTGGTATATCTTAATATTTTCCTTTATAAACTCTATAAATAAAATCACTTCAAGGAAAAAGATTCAACTTGTCAATTTTGCTCATAAAATGGAAGCATTTCAAATGAAGCTGAAATCAAGATTTGACCATCTTAATGATAAACAATGTGATTTACTCAAAAATATGACAAAGATTGAAATTGCCAAGATTCGACAAAGCAAAATGGGTAATAAATTTGATCAAAACACATACAGAAACACTTAGAAATGGACTGAGCTACTACTTTCCTTTGATGAATGATGAATACATATTGATCAGAAACCAATTCTCAGCAGATCTATAATCAATTCCTGTAAACTTGGATGGATGAAATCTCAGAAATCAAAAGACTTGTTTAAAACAACCCTTGAAAATTTTTAATTCCACACTTATTAAATACCCAGTGGTTGGGAGGTTTCCTTGCTTTTTGGTAGTGTGTGTGTGTGTGAGATGGAACGGTTACCTGCAGGTCAGGTATAATAATTATTTCAAAGTTTCATGATGATTAGTGACAAAATTTTACAGTTAAATTAATAGGGCGAATGAAAAGATTAGAATTTGGAGGAGGGGGGCACATTTGATACATTTATAGAGGAGTTTTTTTCTCTTTCTTGTAAGCAATATGAAGAGGTAGAATTGATTTTCCAAAATTATTTCAAAAAACAAAAATAAAAATAAGAAAAATTGTACCTTTGTAAAAAAATATGGAAGAATACATCAAACAATATTCTTCAAAGTACAGGTATCTCTTGCTTTTTGAAAAAGCCACTTTATACCACTTTTTCACTTATGAAAAAAAAAAAAAAAAAAAAAAAAAGAAAAGCATTCAGTGTTTGTTTTCCAGGGAACCATCATACAGGTAGTATGTACCCTCTTGCTCACTCCCCTCCAGTCTCTGGCACACCACACCAACCTCTGACGACTCAGCTTAAGGGTTGTATAGTGGTTACTGGTACAGAAAACAGAATTAGATTTTTGTCCAAGGCTGCATACATTCACTTAGAAATAATGTCCTTGGAAAGTACATAATCCACTTCTCACCCCAGATATAGGTAAGTGGCTGGGCAGTTGGGATCCATTACCCTGCAAGGTAGTTCATCTTTGTAAATCCATCCCGGAAAAAAAACTATTTACTGCTGAAACCACAATAAAAAGGTGGTGCTATGCTCTATAAGGAGTCAACAGAGGGGGAGAAGAAAAAAGAAAAAAAAAAGAAAATTTCAGCACCTCACAAATGAATCACTGTGGCCTATGCATGCATCTGAATGATTATTTAAAAAATCATCTACAAAGAAAAAGATCTTTCATGTGAGAGAGAGAGAGAGAGAGAGGGGGGGGGAACAACAACAACAAAAAAAACAAAAACAAAACAATTGAGGCATGATTGGTTGGTCAAAAATGACCGTAGAGATCCAAAGAGCTATTTTTTGGGGAGGGGGGGAGGAAACAACCAAAAACCCACAACAAAAAAAAAAAACATTTAAATGTTGCCTAGTAGTGTACTCATGCAAAATTTTGAGGCTGTAACCCTTAGAGTCTGTAAATACACAAATATAGACAAAGCAAAGAGAGAAGGATTTGTATCCCACTTGGCTGATTAATCAGGTAATTCATTTGTAGGGCTACACTGATTCAATATGGCAGATATATGAACAGGGAAAACTCAAGTTTAGTAAAGTAAAATATTCAAATAAATTACAATGGATGAAGAAAAATAAATTGCTACTTACAGTATTTTTAGCATCACAGTTTGAAGATAAAATAGAGTCTGGCTTTCCTTGCTCTTTGGGCGGAGACGTTTTTTCTGGACCTGATTTTGCTTGGATGACTGCATTTGATTCTAACTGATGACTTTCCAGTTCTCCTGAAAGTGCACTGTTGTTGTTGTTATTGTTGTTGTTTTTGTTTTGATGTGTAGAATCATGAGCATTAGACAGGGTTTCATCTAGTGTCTTTGTTGCCTCCTGGCTTGGTTGGCTAGCTGCCAAATTTTCAAGGGAAGAATTACCATTTGAAGTCTTACTAGACTCATTTTCTAAATCTTTTTCTAAGTCTTGTGATACATCTTTGTTAGTTTTTTCTGAATCTTTTTCTAAGTCTCGTGATAAATCTTTGTTAGTTTTTTCTAATTCTTTTTCTGACTTTTCTGCAACAATAGCGTTCTCAGTAAAATGCTCAGCAATATTCTCCACAGGTGAAAGTAAATTTTTGTTTTCAGAACTACTCTCCATGTAATGTTGTTCAAAGTTTTCTGTCTTTATTGGAAGGTCAGAATTTGAAGATTTACCTAATATTGGACTTGATGTCTTTTTCTGAAACAGTTCTGAATTTGGAGCTTCAGACTTTACGTCTTCAACTACATGCTGCCCATCCAGACTGACAGAAGACGTTTTCTCATCAGTTGAAATCTGACCATTCGTAAAGAACTTATTGCTTAGAGAATCTAATTGGTTTTGCTGCTCCCTTTGTGGGGATGAAGAGAGAGGTGAGGAGCTTTCATTTTCTTCATCTTCTGATTGGTTACTTGGATTTGGTGTCAGACTCAGGTCGTCTGTCTGATCACTCTCCATTGTCTCCGACATTATCTCTTTGCTGCTTAGGTAGGTATCAGAATCAGTTTCTGGAGGTGTGATGGAACCAGTCTCATGGAATAATTGTTTAGCATGTGATAGCAACTTTTCTGAAGTTGCATGATTAGGAGTGCTCATCTTAGTGGCTTGTGCCTCAAGATGAGCCAAGTCGGCTTTAAGTTGACTATCATTGAGCTGCCCACCAGAAAACATGGCAGAAATAATGTCAATTGGTTTGCTTGGTAGTTTGATATCATCCAAACTAGAGTCTTTGGAATCATCCTGTCTTTGGTCAAGGTCACATCCATCAACTAATGGATTCGTCTTTTCGGATCCAGACATATATTCATCACTCGTTAAGACTTCTGAACACGTACCATTTTCCAATTCTGATGTCGATTCTCCACTCTGCTCATCGTTTTCATAATTGCCATTAATGGAATCGATCGCTGGAATAGTCTTTTCCAACTCAGGTACTTCCTCACATACCAGTAATTCTTCACAGAGACCATTTTTCACTTCAGGGATCAGATCCCCAACCTGTCTTTCAGTTTCCACTTCTTTCCCATCCAGAGCACCAAGCAAGGGATTGGCCTTTTCACTTCCAAATCCATTACTTTCGATGTCTGGCGAATCAGGTTGGTCATCACTTTCCTCTTCAGAAGTCAACTCTTTTGACTCTTCCTCATTTTCCTCATCTTCAAAAGTTTCAAGTGATGTTTTTTGAACTTCCTCATGTCTTGGTGCTTTACTTGTGCTTTCAAACAATTCTGCAGAGTTATTTTTGGCCAGTTGTTCCTCAACATCTTTATCAGAAGTATCAATTAATGATGACACATCTTCACTCGTTGACAATTCATTTTTCACTTCAGGGATCAAATCTTCCTCCTTCTCTTCCTTACCTTTATTTTTCACTATTTCAGCTTCCCCATCATTTTCCTCTTTGTCTTTCCCTTCAAGAAGGAAATCTTCCATACAAGGTTTTTCTTCCAGTTCTTTGGGGCATGATAACAAAATCTCGCTCTCCGACTGTGCTTCACTTAATTCTGTTTTGGGAGTTTGGCAATTTACACTGGAAAGTGAAGCAAAGAGCTTTTCGCTGACCTCCGAGTCAACATTTTTAAAAGCTTCAAAATCATGGTCAGCTACACCAACGTTATTTTTGCTGACCACACCAATGTTAGATTCTGAATTATTGCTGTCCTCTAACAAAATCTTGCTCTCTGACAGTGCTTCACTTAATTCCGTTTTGGGAGTTTGGCTATTTATACTGGAAAGTGAAGCAATAAGCTTTTCATTGGCCTCTGAGCCAACACTGGTAAAAGTTTCAGAATCCTGGTCAGCAACATAAACATTTTTGCTGACCACATCAATGTTGGATTCTGAATTATTGCTGTCTTCAGAGTCATTACTTAAAAACGAAGAATTTATTTTCTGTATCCAATCTTGTCCTAATAAAGGACGTTGCTTCGTATGTTCGTCCTCATCATCATAACTGTTGTCTTCGTCATTTCCAGAAATCACAGCAATGCTGTTGGTGCCATTGTTCAAGGGCTCAGACAGGGCTTCATATAGGCTAGAACAACTTCCAGAAAAACTGTTGGCATTTTTATTTAGTGCTTCTGAAACTGAAGTGCTGTCATTGCGGGTTAATTCTTTTTTCTTCTTTCTATCCCAGAACCATAGCAATCCAAAGATTGCAGTTATTGTGGGGATGCTCACGGCAGCGACTACTAGGCGATAATTTGTCATTAGGACAATTGGTAGACAAATTCCTCTGGAAAGAAAAAACAAAAAAAAGAGTTATTAGAAAATACATAAAATCTATTAAAGACAGTTACATTTTCTAACATATTGCAATTATCAGTGGAATTACCATATCAAAACAGCAATTTAAAGAAAAACCCAGCAGGCTTAGTAGTAGTTGATTGCTTAGGGTGGTTGAATTGTCAGTTGAAGACTGGCAGATTTATACTGATGAAACAGCTTTTGAAATTATCTAATTTTTAAAAGTTTAAGTTCCCATCTTTATTTTTCTTTGATCACTTTTCAGTCGATATGTCAAAAATTTCAAGTAGATCAATAGAGAAAATTTTATATATATATATATATATATATATATATATATATATATATATATATATATATATATATATATATACACACAAACTTTGTCCTTTACTCATCTTAAATTTCAAGTATATATTGAGCCTTTGGTGTAGAAAATCCAGGTTGCCTCTAATCCCAAGCTTGGCAGATAAATGATCTGGCATTGTAAAACCAATTAGTAAAAGAGCCTTTCAACCAAATGATTTATAGTCTCCAAATAACGAAGCCAAAACCAACATACTTTATAAGTCCTCATTCCTTCATAAACATCCTTCTGAGCAACAAACAAGGTGGAACTGATGCAGAAAGTTAAAAACGGCAATAATTAATTATTTTTACTATTACTTCTTTCACATATCTGTTGCTTTTAATTACACTAGTGATAATGTGTTTAAATTACTTTGATGAAGCATTGTCAATTATTCATTTTTGACTTGCATCTCTTTTGTTGCAACTCCCATCATTTTTATTAGTATTTGTTTCAGTGTAACTCTCAGATTGTTGTTGGTTTTCAATGAAAAGCAAAAAGAGGAATGAAATGCTAGTAAAAAAAAAAAAAAAAAAAATTAACTATACTTTATATAAGAAATTGAAATAATAAAAATGACTATGGTATGGCACCAGAATATTTGCAACCAATTATCAAAAACTTTTAGATTGGACAGAAATATCCTTACATATCCCTGTATTAGGATCAGAGAAATACTCAAACCAACTTGAGACATAGATGGAAGAGTCTAAAAATCAAAAAGCAAGAAGTGTTTGCTTTGGAATGTAAACCAAAGTTGAAATCAAGGGATTCAATGTATAAAACATTGAGTCTAATTCATCTGTGTTTAAGAAAGAACTACAAATAATTTTGCAAGATTTAATTTTGTAATCATTAGAAGATTTTTTTCTAATTTCTAATATAATATTGCTATAAAAGAATCAGTTGTTCCATGCATTACAAACATGAATACAAAAATTAAGCATTTGATCTTCCATTCCCCATTATTTTATTGTACATAAGTCTCAACAAGAAACCCAAGTCTCACTTGTGAAATAGAGCTAATATTTACTAAGAAATCTTAGACTATCAGTGATTGCATCTGACCAAACTCCATAATACCCATCTACAAACACTTTCCATTGCTTTATAACACTAAAATGGTCAACGGTTTTATTTCTGTTCATATTCAAGATTGTAGACCAGCAACAACTTTCATATTTTGTACATATCACTCCAAAATGAATTTGAAAGGGTATAAATAAC
Source organism: Thysanoteuthis rhombus (assembly GCA_963457665.1). NCBI lineage: Eukaryota > Metazoa > Mollusca > Cephalopoda > Oegopsida > Thysanoteuthidae > Thysanoteuthis > Thysanoteuthis major. The sequence goes on along the minus strand of OY735198.1, from coordinate 69,093,963 downwards.
TGGAAAAAAAAAAAAAAAAAAAAAAAAAACACTTGGAAAAAAAAAAAAAATTTTTTTTTGAATTAAAAAAGATAGAATAAGAAATGAAAAATTGTGTACTCTAAGCAGATGAAAAAAAAAAAAAAAAAAAAAAATTTGTAGGGGATAAGTTCCCTGTTAAGTTATAAACCGATTACTCTGTGATTAATACACACTTCATATTTTGTACACAAAAACAAATGCCTGAATAAAATGGCGTGAAAAGTATATTTTTGCATATTTAGAGCAGGTTTTGGAGTCTCTGCACTGGTAGAGTGGGGAATCAATTTTTAATTGTCAACAAATAATAAATTGATTACTCCAATCATTATATATATATATATATATATATATATATATATATAAAATTTGGCTGTCTGACTGCACAACTCAAAAAAAGAAACAACCCACACCCAATCTTCTTTCACCAGGTCTTATTCAGTACTCAATTACTCTTTAACAAAACACTTCATTATACACCAACAGTTTTGTTTAAATCAAAAAGGTGAAGTCAAATGGTTTCTATACTTTTAATTTCTAACCCCTAAATAAATTTCAAAAGAAATTCATTCTACATTCAAATATCTTGACATACTTAGAGCAGGTTTTAGGCAGAGTTCTGTACTTGAAATGGGGGATCATCTTTCTATTGTTATATCAATTGCCCCTTCCATCATTAATGAAATCAGTGTCGGTAGCTTGCGATGTTCAAAACATGCCACGCTGGGTTTTTGATGCATGTTGAGGAAAATTTAAATAGTAATGACTAATCTTTCAAGAATAAAGTAGCATGTACTTAACTAGGATTCAGTGAAAATCAGTCAGTTACTTCACTGGATTTTTGGGGAAGAAAAAAAAAATTTTCACTAGAGGTATAGATAAAAATACCTTTGCTTTCAGCATGTCTGTTACCTGTAAAAATCACTCCAATTGTAAAGTGAGTGTCAAGACACTTTTCTTCACCCATAAGTCATGAAAGCCTGATTTAATTTACAAGACTTTATAAGACAATATGAATGACCAGAGAAGAGCGAGCTTTATATTATCCCAAATGTGTAGGTTCCCAGGATTAAAGTTCTGTTAAATAGATGGATAACATCCAAGTACTGTATACACTTAAATATCATTGATACTTTAATTTAAAAAGGAATTACAGAAAAATAGAAAACAAAATAAAAATAGAAGCTGGACGGTCTGAGATGGACATCTTTGTTTAGCTCCCTACTGAAAGATGGCTATACTATACTATTGGATGCAAACTGAAAGTGGTGAACTGTGCTATCCTAGTTGCATAAGTTTTCTCTCCTGCAATATCATAGCTTTGAACTCCAATAACATTAGTGCTTACACATAAACACACCAACATTATTTTTTCCCTCAAGATATTATTTGCTGAAATGGTGGAAGGGAAGGTCTGATATACCATTAAATACAGAATTTCCACATTAGTTTCAAAGAAGCAAGAAAATTTTTACCTATGTTCAGAGGATAAGAATACAATAAGTAACTGTGGCACTATGTATATTCACATGTATAAGTGATTATTTTAAGGTGATATACAGCTTTAAGAACACGCTGAAACTAATGTGCATATAAAAGGTAGGATGACTTTGTTGAAAGGGAAAAAAAAAGTGGATTCTGAAAAGGTATTAGAATTGCTCTACACCTGGCAAAAATCATAGAATTGTTACATTTAGAGGATGTTCAGTTGGGTTTTCAAACTAGCAGGAAAAAAAATTTTTTTAAAAATAGCATGACAAAACAGTTTGTTCAACAACTGAACATTATGACTCCATGGAAAACACCACGATCAAACTACATTAAATTACTTGAATTAATGGCATGTTTTTTTTCCCAGATCAAGTTGAGAAAAAAGATTTTGGAACCACCTTGTAATTTGCATTTCTATAACAAATACAAGCACAAATCTAAATATGCAAATTAGTCTGCTGTTAAAAGATAGAGCTTGCAGATCTTAACAAGCTGTTGGACTTGGCTAATTGAAAAGAAACATGGCACCAACAAGAAAGCCATCAATTGAAACAATGGAAAGGATAATCAAACTCCTTCAAAAAGGAAATCCAACAGCAAGTGTAGCAAAAGTTAGTTGTTCCTGGTTAGACGAGTCTAAAATTTGGTACAAGTGAAGTATAAACAAAAAGGGGAAGTTATAAAAAGAAAATGTATGGGTAGACCTTGAAAAACATCAAAGAATCAGCATAGTAAATGCATGACTAAAATAGAAAGCACTCAGAGTGCATACCTCAGCCAACGCCATTTTCAAGAGTAATTGTGCACGGATCCACCAAAAAAATTTAATCACTTCTTCTGTAGCCTATGTTCACCTTTCCAACAAATTCCATTGAAATTCATTAGGAACTTTTAGAAATACTGAGTGGACTGACATGAAATTTGTGATATATGGTTTGGGCATAACTAAGGCAGGTATTTGAGATCCATTCCAAACTGGAATAATTTCTTCCATAACCTATTATCCAGCCCATCACAAACTTTCATAGAAATTCATCAAGAACTTTCGGAGTTATAAGGACAGACATGAGCTTATACATGAAAAAAAAAAAAAAAAAAAAAAAAAAAAACTATTAAAAAAATTCCCGAATCCTCACCCCACTGCCTATCCCTTCACAAAATTTCATTGAAATTTTGTCAGTACTTTCGGAGATAACGTAATGATGGACAGATGAGACCAAATATATAGTCAATGATTGTGACAAAACCATGAGAAATCAGCAGAATGAAATGGAGTTAATAGACAGAAAAGCTAAATCAGAACTAATACCTAAATAGAAGAAAATGTAACAGTGAGTAAAAGAAGCAATCGTGGAGTATGAATAAAAGAGATATTCAGTGATGAATCACAAATATGCATTGGCCAAGGCCATAATGCTAGAACTTTTGTTTGGTACTGTTCCTCTGAAACAAAGATGACAACCTGCAGAAAAGAAGTCATCTCCCCTACCCAACTCATTTATGATATGGATTGGTTGGTATATAAGAGACCAGAGGAGATGCCAATCATTACCTTAACAGTCAATGTATAAGTGTACATTAAAATTTTGGATACTTTCCTCATTTCATCCATTAAAATAGATTTGGTGATGGAATTGTTTTTCAGGATTATAATGCAACATGAAGCAAAGAACAATATAGTTTCTCTTCAGGAAAGGCTTCTAAACTCAATGACATGGCCAACAAACAGTCCAGACCTCATGCCCATTGGAAATTGAGAAAAAAAGTCCATGACAAGACTCCATGTTGCAAAGCTGACCTGTCAATCGCTAGTCAAGAAAGTTGGAAACCGCTTTGAGAATACTGTTGTTCATTGATGAGATTATGGTCTGGAGAATTGAAGCTATTATAAAAGCCAGAGAAGGAGCAATGAAGTATCAATTGCTAGTTTTTTGTTGATTCAATAATTTTTCCTCAACTACCTGATTAAGAAAAGAAATGCCATCATTTAATTATTTTATCTAGTACAAGATGTATTTCAGGAAGCCAGCATATTCAGCTTCCTAACAAAAATTGCTTTGTGTAATCTAATTTGTTCATTTTCTTCGAAGCAAAAAAGCTGAGTGAATATCCTCTAAGTATAATGATTCATAATTTATGCCCAGATTAATATAAGAGAAAATCACAAGATAAAATATAAAAAGATTGGTGTCTAGAAATTTCCAATCGACCAAGACTGTTCTTTTGTCACCTCTTGTAAACTTAGAGATGATTGTATTCTTGTTTACATTTCTATCAAGCTTTTGCACCTGGATGGGAGGTGTGTGTGTGTGAAATCATATCCAGGAGAGATTTCAGCCAAAAAGTACAATTGTGGTGGTCATAAAAGCCAAAAATTTTATACCTGATTACCTGATATTTACCTAACAAGGGGCAACTAAGACCCAAGTTTAGTAATTTGCCACTTTCAACAGTTTGGTAAATCCAAAGGCAATTCGGTCCCCTATTGTTCTATTTTTAACCTTACCTCTTCGTGCAAATGACTAATGTTATGTCAAATAAAAACATGCATATTTAAATCAGGTTTGTTTACCGTTTTAGAAATTTTTTTTTTTATGAAAAAATAAATAAAAATGCCATTAAAATTCATTTTTCACCAAAATGGTCAAGGTTTTTAGAAGAAAGTTTGTTCACTGCAATGATTTAACTTTCTCTAGTAGTCAGCTCTGATGGATCCACAAGTTCATTAAAGCCAAAATTCCTTACAGAGGATTTACTGCACAGTTACCCCTCGTTAGTCGCATAGGCTACAGGAACAAGGGGGCTGCAAAAGTGCTAAATCCACAAATAATTTCTGCTGACCTAATCACCCTTTCGGTTCCCCAAACTTATAAATCTTGTACAATAAATCTTGATTGAGAAAAAAACAACAAAAAACAAAAAAACCAAAAAAAAAAACAAAAAAAAAAACAAAAAAAAAAAAAACCAAAAAAACAAAAAAAAACCCCCCAAAAAAAACACAAAAATAACCCCAAAAAAAAAAAAAAACAAAAAAAAAAAACAAAAAAAAACTTGACCATTCCTAAATTGTAAGTGTACAAATAAAGCGATACAGTAAAAAAAATTTTTTTTAGAACTTGTGATATAAAATACTTTCTCCTTCATTTGGAAGTGACATATTTCTAAAGATTTATAGGGTTGTGGTTTCAAATATCATTGCAAGTTCAAGTACCAAAAGATTAAGAGTACACAAGACAATAGAAGAGCTCTTAAGGTTTAGATCAGTAAGTAACCTATGGCTTTTAAAAAAGTAACAGGGACACAAAAACTTGTGCGTGTCATAACAGTTATTCACTCAGCCCAGTTTAGTCATCACAAGGTCCAATTAGTTGGGTACAGTATGAAAATTGAACTTAGTACCAGAGGTGGTTTGAAATGACGCTAACTAATCACTGACAAGAAATTGAAGAGAAAAAACAAAAACAAAACATTAATGTACAGCAAATCTACTAACTGATCTTACACTATATAAGTTGATTACCCATCCAATATCTTAGAGAATACTAGACAACTGTGACCGATTGGATTATCCTTTGCACTATTTTTCTCTCAATCCGATGCAACCAGAATGAACCTGGATGCCAATAAATAATTATTCCATACTTAACATTAGTTATCTCCCTTGACAATTCAGTCATAATATAAATATAGAGAGCGCCAACTAAGACCACCACTATTATGAGGTGGCAAGTAAAAAAATTTTAAAAATCTATGTTGAGTCAGTGCATTTTAAGAGTACCTTAGTTCCAAAATAACTGGTTACAATATACCATTCTGGATTTATAAAGGTTACAAACAGAATCATACTTTTAAAAAATTTTCCATAGATATAAAATGTTGGCCTTTGACAAAGTTGAAATACATTTTATAGAACATTCATTTATTAGGGACACTATTTCTTATTGCTAGCTCTTTTTGCAATGAGCAAGTATAGAACCTACACACTTAAAGTTTTTAATGCAATTCTGACTTAAATGTGTGATTTATAACTTATCTAGTAATACTAATTTGGAAACTAGAAAAACATTGTATCAAACTTTAATTTAAAAGAACTAAAAAAAAAAAAAAAATTTCTACTTGAATTTCAGTCAGAATAGGTCAGCAGTCAGATTATACCGAGTGGCATTTGGATTATTTTGTATCAATAGATACAAAAGTCAATACAGTGGTCCTTTTCATAAATGGTAAACTTGTGTATACAACCACTTTTGTTAGTCTGGATGAACTTGCAGTGTTAATCAACTTCTTACAAGATGTGACTTCACATATTTGTCCAGTGTGGATACCTTTTTATAGAATTTTCATCTTTTCTTCTAAAAGGCTAAAGCTATCCAAGACTAAGGTTTCATCAGTCATTGTGGGACAGACCTTCCCTAGGATTCACCATACCTCTCTATCATGGGCGCCATGGAGCCAATACTTTCTGAATCAGTCTAGTTCGTTATTCCATCTTGTATTTTGCTGGCCTTGGTTGCAAATGTGATCACTATCACAATGTGATCAATGATCGCATTGAGAATCATGTCCGTTGGCTGTCTGCAATTCTTGCAACATGACTATCTAATATATATATAATTTGGTAGTCTGTATGCACAAATGATCCAAATAGAAGCAAAGAGATATCTACAATTTTTTATGATTATACCCAGATTTGAATGTATGCTCTGCCTGATGATTTGTCGAGCTGTCCAACAACAGACCTACAACCACAAATAAAAAGTAGTCCGATACTTGATGCATTTTTGTACGCTTATCATGACAGAGAGAGGGGGAAAAAGAGAAAGAACTGGCCTGGCTGAATTAACCATTTTTCAACTTGATCTAGCCAATTTTTGATAAAAATTAAGTAGGGTTAAAAATTTTTTTAAAAATCTGCAGGGGTCACATGACACGAAAGTAAAACAAAGCAGAAATATCTTGAATAGTGCAAGTTTTGATGTAGTATGTTTAGGTATTGCTGTGCAAATTTATGTCAACAAGTACCAGCACAACCCAAACCTTGCAGTCTTTAACAATATGGGAAATTTCGGAACAAATTAACTGCACTATGTAATGAATACCTGTGTATTTTTAACCTACAGGAATAGGGTGACATATTACACACAAGATTGCATTATGAAGCAATTCCATCAGAACTGACAACATTCGGAGAGAATAAGCTTATGTTTTCCGAATGTAAAAGGCAAAAAATCTCCCAGTACTTTTTAATTTTGATAGATCATGGCTGCAAGTATCAATTGAAAACAAGAAAAAATTCTTTACATTTAAGGTTTCATTAACAAAAAAGTTGAAATGATCTACATGAGGCAACAAGTCTTGTAACATCTGTACATCTGGCAAAACATTGGATGGCTTGTAAGTTTTGACTTTCCAATCTTCACTGGTTAATTTTCCCTTTTGATTTGCTCAAAGGTATCTACAACAGTTGTCATAAGTATCTTCGTTTGTAAACTCCTTTTTCTTTGGTAGCTGATAGGAGATAACTTTTATAGAAAGGATCAGATACTTACATTGAAATTCATTTTACCCCTGTTAACTGTACAGGCCAGAGTACATTAATTCAATACAATGAATGTTAGGCTTAGAATTTCATTTTCCTAGCTAAATTCTTGTCACTTGTACTATCAATCAACCGTCATTAGAAAATCTTACTATTTTACTTTGAAAAACAGCAATAGATATAACCAATAATTCCTCATCCATTCAATTTCTGTAAATGATAAATTTTTGGAGCCTTGGGCCAATGGAACTTTCAAGAGGGCTTGACCTAGGAGTAGGACAAGCCTAGGTAAGCTCGAGCTATTTACATCAATTACCATCAGTTATATCTACAGGAAAGGTTCGTCAGTTACAGTTTATATAAATAGCCAGACCTGCTCCTTATTTTTGTAAACGCCTACCTGGAACCTTTTGAGGAAAAGTAAAAAAAAAAAAAAGAAAAGAAAAGAAAAGGGGTACACGATACTAACTTCATATAAATCTTGTTTGTAAACAAAACCTTGAATAATTTCTGTAACTGATGTAACATTACAAATGACACAGAATCAAATTTTCCTAGAAACTTATTTTTTCAAACTTTTGTTTCCAAGATAACCCTGATATCTCATGAATAAAATACAATGCTTACTTTTTGGATATTCTATGCTGTGCAGCAAAAACATCTTTCTTTGGAGCCAATATTTTGAACCATTTTATAGAAGCAAATGGCAATAATTCAAAATGGCCACCAGGTCACATGACCTCAGTTCTGGAGCAAACAAATGGCAGAATATGATTGCCCTATTATATGCGATACCTAATGTGTTAAAGTATTTAAATTTCAGTGAAAAGGAATCGGCTTTTTTGGTACCATTTGCTGTAGAGCTGTCCTATTTGGGTTCCTTAAAAGATCATTGTGCATTGATGAAGAAAGGACACCTTAAGTAAAACAGAATTAAAAATTCAGCTTAGTTTACTTTAATAAATGCTATGTCTTATGCATCTAAATTGTAATTTCCACAAAATGACTGATAATTCACATGAGACAACTGATGTGGAAAAATTTCAAAAGAAATTTTTTTTTTTAGAAATTGAGAAAAATCTGCAAATTATCTGACAGATAATTCTTCCAGATTCAAATATGCTTCTTTTACCTGTGAGCCAGTTAATTTGAAAATTTGGTTTGGCAGGTAATCTATAAAATCTATACAGATTACACAAACTACAAATTTATTGATTAGGATGTATAGTTAGCCAACTTATTGCTCAATGGCTTCCATGCAAACATCAACTCAGGGCAACTTCTGGTACACTTTATATGAAAAGTCAAAGCACAAATATGATCTAAAGATTCTGAATTAACAATGCTTGTAAGGTGGTTTGTGAAAAACAGCAAAAAACATCCCTTACTTTACATACAGATAGTGCACCAGAGGAAGGCTATACAATGTTTTGGATGAAACATTAACCAAGATGATAACGAGTTTGATAGTCCACCAAACTTGTTGAATGTTAATGACTTCTCAAAATTATAAGTAATACAAATACTACACAAAATACGTCTCAGCTGGTGTGCATGTATTATCTATAAACAATCAACTGAATTGTTCTTTTGAGAGCTTTGAAAACAATTAACTATGGCATATGGCTTGATGGTTAGTCAGTTACATCATTTGCCGGTGTAGTGAGATCTATCTCCATGGGGTGCTTTACATTTATGGTTCTGTGCCAGACTGAGCCAAGATTCCTAAATACTAATAAACAATCAACTGAATTGGTCATTTGATGAAGAAACAATTATATTGTGTAACTTGAAAAGCAAACTTTTCTCATACCTTAGATGAGCAAATATTTATGCTTACATATTAGGTACGAGTAGTTTGACAATCAACACAGACAATGGAATTGGAGAGCCAACTTCAAAAACCGCCCGACACTATTTACATTCACTTTGCACTTGTGCCCTTAGGAAAGGCATAAATACACATCTTTTCCACCCAGCTACAGGTAAAATAGCAGGGCAAACCGAGCTCTCTAGCCTTTGGAAGCAACCAGTCTAGGAGAATGATAATTCTGAATCCAAAATTAACTCACCAGAAAATTGTAGCAATTGGTAAGTTCAATCAGTCACTACCTTCTCAAAAGTCAAGACCATACAATCATTATGGGGGAAATTGGAAAAGCTTTGTCCATCATTGGACCTGAAATATCTGAGGATGATAACTAGCATAACAAGTTTGAGGATTACAAAGCAATTGGTTGAGAACTAACCAAAATAAACATACTTTAGGTAATTGATAGTAGTTCGCAAGTAATTTCTTTGAAGTACGGTCTTGTGGCAGATCAAACTAGATGTATAACCACTATAAAAAACATGCAGTGCATGACAAATGTTGGTTAAAAAAGCCACTATTTGAACACTCCAGACACGAGAAATTGAGGGATTCCCAACAAAAACCAAGGTTGAAGTGAAGAGTAGTTTTTGGTACCAACCACTTGATAACATTTCAAATACATGTTCCTGGCATTTGCAATTCTTAGAAAATAACCCCAACTTATCATTCTCTCAGCAGGTTTTGGTCTAGATATGGCTTGATACTGTTCACGTTCATAACGGTATCATTTTCAATAGCTGCAGTGCTGTAAGAAGTTGCATCCCTATAATATTGAGCATTTATGCTTCAGTAAAGGGCTCAATCTCACAAATAGCAACCAAAAAAAAAAAAAATGACTGAGGGTAGGAGAAGATAAATTTACACACAAAGATGTAATTTGCCATTTATAATCATTCAAAAATATTATATTCATACATCAGATCAACTTGTGGGTATAAATTTCTCATTTAATTGAAAATATTGACTCCTTCCAAACTAAACATTAACAACCTTGTTATTTGATGACAGGTGTTTGCAGACACATAGAAAAACCCGGTTCTTGTCCGATTACAACTGTTATCTCTTAATGTGATAATGAGCATAACCAACCTTGAATTAGGAATACAGCTTGCAAATTTATTGGCTTATATTCAATACTATGCCACATCAACAAATATATTGAGAAAAATCTACCAGCCTAATTGCAATGAAGTAATCCTGCAAACACACTCTTACACAGAGAAAACCCTCAATTCGTTTCCACTATCAAATGTATACAAAATTAAAAAGGATTCTTATAGAGTACTTCATGTTCATCGAAATTTCCAGTCAATCCCTGTGAAAGAATTTATATAAATTTGAATTTTTATGAGATTTTTTTTTTCAGAAAAACTGAATTCGTTCATTGCCTCAAATGGTGGATAGGACATTTTTAATAACAAAATTTTACCAGTATGTGGAAGAGTACATAGTTATGGACCTCCCCCACAAAAAACAAACTGTTCATTTACCCTCTTAGGTAAACTCAAATATATACTTCCATAAAATTACCCCTAGTTTCATTCAATTGAAAAACAAAAAACAAAAAACAAGACAAAAAAAAAAAACAAGTATATTTTGTAAGAACATTTGAGTTCAGATTTGGTAAGTCTTTTTTGGCTATCTACAGACATTTTTCCTGGCATTAGATTTAGTTGGACATTAGTCAAATTAGAATGGACAGATCCACTAATCGGGTGTATTTTGTGTCCAGTAACTTCAATTTTCTGTTAAAGAAAGAAAGAAAAAAGAAAAAAAGATTTTGATTGAAACTGTTCACTTCAAAAAGTTATCAAGAAACAGATAAAGACATTCTGAAGGATGAGCGTTAGGAATTATTTCTATGTGCCTAATAATAGTATAAGTAAAAATGAAAAGGATAAGTTGTTTTTTTTTTATTGACTTGATTTGCTGGGACATGTTGAAAAGGTGACATTGTGAGAGCTTAAGTACATTAAGAAGGAAGGACGAAGAGAAATGTTGGGAAGATCGGACTTTATCAATAGAAATAGATAAGTGAAAGAATTTAATGGCCTTGGTGGGGGAAGAAGATTTAGATCTTAGCGAGAAACTTAGTTTGACCTCATGGGTGACGGGGGTTCTAAGTCGAGAAAGAAAAGATACAAAGGAAAAACCTGATCAAGGGAGGTAAGCAGAGATAGGGTTATTCGTGTGTCTAGTGTGTACATACCATAAAACGACAAAGATTTTGAACTAATGAATTGAATCAGATAAATACTTCAATAATACTGTCTTGTATGGAGATGGATAGACCTAAAAGTAAAAAATGCCGTTTTTTTCAAACCAAGGAATAATAAAATTTGTATTTAATACATTATTGTAATATCAGAGTCACTAATGAGCAATTGAAAATTTGAAATAAAAAAAATAAAATAATTAAGTCAAGCTAGTAGAAAGTCTTCGCTCAATAATGCAAAAGTGTTTGATAAAAAAAAATGCGATCAACTTATTTTCATCTTGCATTTTGTACAACAAACTATAAAAGAAAAAAATTGGGATTTTGGTTTGAATACATTAAAACAAAAAAATTCCCAAGTTTCTAAGATCATTTAAAGAGACAGCCCCCCCCCCAAAAAAACAAAGTCAACCAAAATGACTGTATATCACACATAACAAATGCAATAAAATGGGACAAATTGTGAAGTATCCAAAGCAGAGATGTTGATTAAATACATTTTTTTTTTAGTTCAACTTCAATTCTTCACGTTCTACGGATTCTAAAAAAACAAGGACAATAAATCCTCCTCGGTATATAATGGTAAATTAGATTGCAAATAAAAAGATTGACGCTATTGAGATTCAACATCACCTTTGTCGAACACTTTCAATCAAGAGAGAAGTCTGATTAATCGCAAAGGGTGATTTAAGCAATAAATCAAAGTTGTACAGTTGATTTTGATACCTTTCTCCATACATTAAGCTGAAAGAATGATCTAATATTTCGTTTTATAAATAATTTATTTCCAGCAAATGTATCGTATTTATTCACAACAATGCTATCTCGAATATAATGCTACCACTACTTTTTGTAGCTAGAAATCAGTTATGTTATTTTCATTTTTTTTAACATTCGAGTATAATGCTACCCTCCAAATCTTTAAATTAAATTATTAAATTCATACACAAGTAAATGTGGTAGTAAATTGATTCCATTAAATCTGCGATCATGTTTATTTTGAACCAGCCCTGACAAATTTACTTAATCACATACATTCTAAATTATTCTCAAACTTATTGATATTAACGATAAAAATAAATAAAGGAAAATTGCACCTCAACTACGAGGTATAGGAGTTGAATGGAGTGATGATGTCGCTATCTGCAGCCCCACTGAGCGGGGGAGGGAGTATCGAAAAAACTTGAGTAGACAATGAATGAATTACTGTACTTACTCGTGTATAATGCGAGGAATTCAATATTTATATATAAAAAAAAACAGGGTCCAAATTGGGGGGGGTAGCATTAGATAAATAATAAAATCATACATTACAGATTTTTAGCCACAAAAAGTGGGCTCGCATTATAGTAGAGATCGTATTGTACTTGAGCAAATACGACAATAAAGTAAATTCTACATGTTTCTGATTTCAAGAAGAAAAAGAAATCGTCGTCACGGAATTAAAAAAGATTTTATTTAACCATATGGTAGAAAAAAGAGGAGACTTGGTCAGACATTGAGTTCTCTTGCTCTGAATTGACCTGCATTTGATTCAATCAAGCCAAGTGAAGTTCTATTTGACCTGGATGTCATTTTTAGGGTCGAGAGAGACCACGAAACACTGCATCATACCCTGATCTGATGGTCACCCATGTGTCGAGAGTAGTTCAGGAGATACATTATTTATTTCACATACATACGCTTGTAATATTTGTATGGAAACGTGTTGCTCATAGATATACTAAAAAGTAAAGTAAAAAGTAAACTTGAATTATGAATAACAGAGAACATAGCGGTTTCACTTTCTTAACAAAAGGTAGGGATTTTTGTAATATTTTGAATCTAAAAACTTAAATTCCAAATGAAATATTTTTTTTAGACCTCTCCAAAACTATCCCTTTCAAAAGAGTAGTGGACTTTGAGGGGGTCTAAAAATCATCTTATGAGAAAATAGTTACAAAATATTTATGAAAGTAATGTTATACAGCTTAGAAGGGTCATTTTGTGCTCAACATGATGCCCAAGTGGTGTAGGGAATAAAGAACAAGTCCTAGATAGATCTTTTTTTTTTTCAACTACAACGAACAGAGAAAAAAAAATAGATCCTAACGGGAGGGGGACTAGGTTAAATATGTCTCGGGGAAAAAAAAGTGATCGAATGATTGGAGGTTAATCCATGTTACCACTAAGATGAAAAAAAAAATAGAAATCAAGTAAAAAGATCACTGTCGTCATTGGTTTGGTCGGTAAAAAACCAAGACAAAATAAAGAAATGCGCATTTTTATTGATAAAGATCAGAGATATAGACGTTTTAAAGACAAATCAGCTTTGAAGCAAAAATTAAAAAAATAAAATATAAATAAGATAAAAATATATACATATATAGACAGTTTTATTAACGTACTTTTATAGTATATGATTAAATAAAAATCTCAAGAAAAGAAATATCTGCATCGTGAAAGGAGAGTAGATAAGACTTGGAGCTATGGATGTTATGTTAACGTGGAAATATCCACCTGGGAACGTGGAAAAAAGTGTATTATTAATTATTGCCGTTGTTACTACATTTACATTAACAGGTGTAAAAAGGCAGCAGGTAAGTAAAAATAGATAGAGATATTTATGTAGATAGTTGCTGTCGAGCTGCAGTGGTTGTGTTAGAGCGAGGAGCATAGTGAAAGAGAAGCGATTATTGCGTAACGACAAGTCGGCGCTGAATATGTGGCATTTATTGCAACAAACAGAAAATAAGAGTAAATCGTAAGTCTAATTCCCAGAAATGAAATGAACAGGTAATTAAATATAGTCACCGTTGTCTGACAAAAGTCTTGTCCTTTCTTCTGTTTAGTTTCAACTAAAAAAAGAAACGTGGTTTGGTTGTGTGTGGTGGTGGGGGTCAGATAGGGACTAGGGAGATATAATAGAAAACTTGAAGCCAGGCAGTTTTCTGTACATCCAAAGAGAGAGAGGGGTTGAAAACATGGAGAGTGGGGTTGTTATAGAAAGGTTATTCGTATTGCAATAATGCTCAGTAAGTCCACAAAAGCCTTACGTACCTTTTAAAGCAGTATCGCACATAATCAAAAAGTATTCTTAGAGCGAAAATTAATAAGTCCAACCCCTGATCACTGCACGTGGTGTGATGACTCGTACGGTCGTACCTTATTCATTGAATATGGGACCTTTACACCACGTGACTTCGCGAGATTTCAACCATCGCACTACTTCACGCATAGTACGACCTACACCGACTATTCACCCTCACCGATTTCATGCGCTATTAAATCAATAAAAAAGGATAATTCTCTCCCATTGCTGAGAAATTGCAAAATTATAATTTAAGCGTATAACTTTTCCATTATCTGGGTTATTGGCTGCCTCTGCGATTGATTTTCCCCACCAAAATTAACTTCTTTGATTGGTACTCTTTTTTGTTGGTGGATATGTCAACGGGTAGGAATGGGGCTCAAACATAACCAGTATCAAGACATGTTTATATGGCAAAAGGCTAACGTTATCAATCAACTACGTCTTATGATTTGTAAGCAGCGCAATTATGAAGTTTTAACACTGATTTCATCAATTTTCACCATGAAATAGACAATATACATTTATCCTGCAATCATGATTGGATAAAAAAAGAAAAAATGCATATAGGGAATGAATTATATAGACATTTCGATGACCCCCTAAATCAGCAAAGTGTGTGTGTTGTTTTAGGGTAGGTGTAGTAGTAGTAGTAGTAGCTTAGTTATTAATGGCGAAGCGAAGAAATCCCTTACATTAACTTGTAGCTAGCAGCATTTCGGTGTTGTAGAAGGGCTAGATGTGCTTAAGGAAATATCGGAAAGAGACTCTACGAGTCCTGCATTGTTTTGAAATTTATTTAACTTTGCTAAATTAAGTAAAATTGCCTCGGTCTGACTGCAATCAGTTCCTGCTTGGTGCTTTTCTATTTCTCTCTCATCATCCACCCATCTCGTCTAAGTCTCTTTCCTTCTTCCTCAGTCATCATCAGAAATAAGTCACGATGATGGAATCTGTTGGAGAATATGAATACAGCAAGAAAGATCTCATCGGACATGGAGCTTTTGCTGTTGTCTTCAAAGGCAGAAGCAAAAAGGCAAGTGTTTATTTTATTAGATCTTTTTTGAAAATCCTTTGTTGGTGTGTGTTGAAAATGTCAGTCTGCTAGGACTTGTTGTTTACGTCTGTCTCCTTTTTCTGCAACATTATCAGCTGTTATTTTCTGTTTATGAAGCCAAAATGAACTCATTAACGTTTTTCTCTTTAAATTTTTGATTAAAAGAAAAAAAAGTCAATTTTCACCCCAACTAAATCTTTCATTTTCTGTAGAAGTAAAAAAAGAAAAAGATGTTTCTTTTTTCCATATCTCCCGTTTCAGTCTCAAGGGAACAAAAGGAAAACGATTCCTTTTTATTCTGTATCATACCACACATTTCTCCCTATTCATTAAAATTGCCCAATCATTTACCGTTAATATATCATTGTCCCTAAAGTATGTATTGTATTCCTTCCCTAAAAATAAAAATAAAGGTGTTTGAAAAAATAAATTGTAAAATTGAAAACAAAGATCGGACCATCTGTTGATAGATATCAACATTGTGTTTTATATATATTTTTATCTTCAGAGGCTATTTTAAAGAGAAAAAAGATACATCAACTTAACTTGGATTATATTTTTAAAAAAAGTATTAAAACTTTGATTTTTCGTTTGACCACAGTTTCCTTTGAACATATAACTCCTAAAAGTGCTTTTGTGTATTTTCTTCTCTTAACAAAGGAAAGCTTGAAGAATAAAGAAAATAATACACGTTCATTGGCTTTATTTTCTTTGTTTCGTAAACATCAACACCTTCAGTCGCTTATTTTATTTATTATTATTATTTTTCAAAGTCTTAGCTAGTTTATATGAATGTTGTACATCGATTTGACTTTTTAACTGTAGGTAGTGGAATAAAATAACTCATTTAATTGTAAAAATAAAAGCCTTTGTTGTTTTTGTTTTTTTTTTCTTGAATAGAAATGATTGATTGGTACTTTTTTTTATAATCGATATCATGATTGATAAGAATTTCCCATAATCTTTTCTACTTTTGAATGTTTTTTAAATACACTTATTCTTGTAATATTTTTAGTTTTCAATAACGAAAGCAGGACTTCAGAAATAGATACAGAACGAACTGTAAAAATGTAAAATATTTCATTGCTTCCTTCTCAAATGATTAATGCTATCTCAACAAGAAATTGCATTTTTTTGTTTTCATCATAGACTAAGCTCGTATATAATACAGACTCGTATAACACTATTTCTAACCTGTTTTGTTGAAATTGATGATTAGAGTTTTGTGCTTCGAATATATTGCGTATAAGGAGACTAAAAGCTGTTTACTTGTTAGTATATGGTCAATGCTTCCAGTGCAAAAGTGAAATTATTAGAAAATAGAAAAAAAATCTTGTCAATAAGGTCAGGTGCTTTCTTTTAATTTTTTAGTTTTTTAACATTAAAAGATTTTCTGTATATGCAAGATTGTTCTGTTATGATGAACTGTTAAATTGAAACCGAAACCTTCAAAAAGGATCTTGTTGATCATCTGACCGTCCATTTTATAAAGAGAAATCTCAAGAATTGTGGTACTACCATGATGAAGACAGGAGACATTCTGTTGCTGGCTTACTACTTCTACTCTCTCCTCATCATTGCCACTTCAAGTACTGTATTTATTCCTGTATAATGCAATAAATTTAATGTAAAAAATCAGGGTCAAAATTGGTGGGTTAATATTATACTCCAGTGTGAAAAAATTTTTTAAAAAAGGATATAAAATATTAGTTTTCTAGCTACAAAAAGGGTCGCATTTTTCCTAGATCGCTTTTTTTCTTTACTCTAGTTAATACCTACCCGCCTAGTTTCTGTTGATCTTATTTTATTACTAATAATTGTTTCTAAAGGCTTTTATCTTTACACTTGGTTATTTCCATTCCATTAATTTTCCGTGATTTTCACCTCGGTTTATGGAAAGAATCATTAGAAATGGATTCCATGTTTTAAGGGAACTATTCACTATTGTTATTTTCTAGTTTTTGATTTTTAGTCTCTTCTCTTCTTGCTCATTAATAATTATTTAAGCTTAGATTTCGTTTCTTTTTTTTCTTTTTTTTTATTCAATATAATTTATTTCGAAATTGGTTCCTATTCCAATCAAATTGTCTGCTGATTTTAGAGACATGCAAGTAGTAGTGATCCCCCCCTTTTTTAGCGAACGATAGAATCCCCGCTCATGAATTTTCTGCATTTGAAAGAAAAAGGTACCGGCTGCTAATGGACATTTTATAAGAATATACATTTTAAAATATTATGCAAATTTGTTCAGTTACTGTTTTGTTTTTGTGCTATTAAAGTGATCTTTATTATGTATAGTCTTCCTACATCCCTCTATTTAAATTCTTACGCTGCAGCATCAGCAGATGCTTCACGGTAGATTTTCTCTCCATTCCAATAATCGACATTTCAGTGATGATTCATTCATTCAGTCACTGGATTAAATATCTCTACCTTTCTGTAGTACTTCAAAGAACGGGGGCACAATGTAGGGATGGTGATCCAGATTGTAAAGTTTTGCACATTTGATGTTAAAAACGGCGCTCTAATAGAATTCATGAACGAAAAACAGAAGTAAATACATACATTATATTGTTATTGCTTTGAATAAATTAAATTGTTTTTATTAGTGCGCTGTTTTCGAACATCGAGGGTGTAAAACTTCATCGGGACCACCTTCCCTACATTGTACCAAAAAAAGAAAAAAAAAACTATGGAACATAAGTAGACATTTCTGTGGAGTTTGGGACCAATTGTCTTTTTTAGGTTCCTTTTTCTAGTTTTTATTTTATTTCCATACCACAAAGAACAGAGGTCAATCCTACCCCCCCCCCCAAAAAAAACCCACCATCAACCTGGTATTATAAATTGATTTATGACATCAAGACCCCTTTCAGATAAAACATTAAACAGTAAACTCTAATTCTGTTAGTTCTTAATAAAGAACTGATGCAATAATTTGTAATAGTTGATCACTCTTGACTCGGTTTAAAAACAACATATCAAAAGAAACTTGCCTGTCTCACTAGCATAAAAAATCTTGAATAATACCTCAAATGCAAACGTCCTGTTAAATGCACTTTCAGTTGGTCATTTATTTGGGTATATTTTATTCTAGTCAAGAGTATTCAACTGTTACTAACTGATGCACCAATTGTTTCATCTGATATCAATTAGAACTATTTTATCACACGAGTTTTTGTAGCTACTAATTTTGCAGCTAACTCATTTTTTCCTCTTGCTTTCTTAGTATGTTATACTATACGGATTAATTAGTAAAGAAAGTGAAGGCGATTTATATATTTCGGATAGCTGTTGTCCCAATTTACGTTACCATATTATACTCATGTATAATGCGAGAAATTCAATATAAGAATTATGGTCGCATTATATACCAAATCGCATTGTACTCTAGTAATTACGGCATGTTGTTAGTTTCAAAATCCATTTTAACAAACGTATGATAGTCGTTGACTACAGCTGAGATATTAGAATTATTGTTTTAGATGTGGGTCAACATTTTGAAAACTCAATTACAATTGAATTAAGTTACGCCACTTCAACATTTTATTTCAAATTTAATAGCATATTTAGTCATTGCCTTTATGTAATTAGATCCAGTGCTCAAAATCGGAACACCTGGTATGGAATGAATTTGAAAGTATACTCCAACATCATTTGTTTTAGAATGGTCGTACATATTTTTTTTCTACTGGCAGACACGTAATAGGTATAAAGCTTTTGCATTTAGTGTTTAGGTTCGACGTATTTTCTCTCGGCTATTTACGTTTTTTTCCTTTTTTTTTTTTTACCTTGTGGGAAATTGAAATCGGTTTTCCTCCTCGTTTTAATAAACCTGATTAACCCTTTAAAATGCTTTCGAGTCAAACTTACTTGTTCCAATGTACGTTATTCCCAAGAATCGAAAATACTCCATACCAAATTATCTTACAACCTAGTAGATCGTCGAGGTACCGTCCTGTGTTCGGACTTACTTGGCAGTGTCCATCTTTTCTCCCACTAATAAGCGACTAATTGTATGTATATTGACCTATTTGGAGAGGTGGATTCATGTCTCCCCAAGAAGGACATTGGTGCGAGTGGACAATAATTACCTAAGCTAGAATTTGAATTCTGTTTGCCGATTTCATTTTCTATGTTGTTAACCGTTAGGCCGGCTTTGCACCTCCTAACAAGCATCTTTAACGTCAATATTGACGTTTGTCTTTAAGGTTATAGTTGGTTTGACAAGAGATTTTAGGTTTGTCTTCTAGCAGGTCCATGGCATGATTGATGATATTAGAGTTCATGCGGGGGGGGGTGTAGACAATAGCATCTTGTACTTGGGTCGACATTTCCACATTACATGTCGCTTTCAGTACTCACTCTATTGTAAAACCAACAGCTCAATAATAATGGCATTGAAAACACCTATTCAATTTTTTTTATAAAATTTCAAGTTTTTTCGATTTGGATACTAGGCACTACGTAGTTCAGAGAGGAAATAGTGTCTACTATTTGATTTAGCATAAATTACCTTTAGAGGTATCACTTGAGACCTCATAAATGCTTCAAAAGTGTTGCTTAGTTGAATCCAGTGCAGGTAGATGAACACACCTATTCAAATATGTTGCCAAGTCAATCGGTATATATCTACTGGGTCTCAAACATTGAAGATAACGATAATCGTTAGTCTATTCAGTAAATATTTGTGGAGTATTCCTAGTTAATGCAAATATCTCCTTTTGTATCCTTATTAACTGAAACTTTAAATTTATTGAAAATTGAATATTTTGATGTAGGCTATTGATATCATTCAAGTGTATTTTTGAAAGCTCATGACAAGAGCTTTGAGATAATCTTGAAGAGCAAAGATTTTCTATTCTATCTTTTTTCTTATCATAAATTTTCTGGTTATTTGATTTGGAACTGGCATCTTATCTGATAAAGGCTTTTTTTCTTTTAACACTTGTCTTTTATCAGGAAAAAAAATTGAGCAGTCTCAAATGAGAAGTTGAAGGTATTGCTTAGTCAACCAACTAGAACAAATCTGGTACATGGTCATAATAGGTTAGTGTACCAGCACATTGTTACGGATCATTCAGAAATTGCCTTGATTTCTGATATTACCATAGGTATCAGGGGGTACTTCTGTCCTTGCTGTCTGGGGGATGGTTCCAAGGCTCAAACTTCTAGGATTCTGGCCGTGAATGGCCAGGAACCCCTTGTTAGGTCAGTTAAGACTTTTTAAGTATTTCGTTTTAGAAGCAAAACTTTTTGATCTTTTTTTGCATATTAGTCAGGTCTTATAAAATCTGATGCCTAAGTAATTTTTTAAAAATAACTCGTAAGCTTATATATTTTTGTCAATTTGCAATTTCCTAGATTTTCCTCTAACCTTACGCAATGTATTTTTCATCTGTTTTCATTAGATTAAGTATTATAAATCAATATTCATTTTTGACTACTATTTACCTTTATCTTCTCTATAGTTTCTTATTGCAACTTCACACACTTGGTTTCCGTCAACAGTGATTGGAAATGAAGAATAAGCTTGTGGTAGGGTATAAACATAGCTTCCCTCTAGCGTGAGGGATGTGAGTATGTATCTTGTCCAAGGTTTATTTGTTTTCAATCAACACTGTTTACTCAAAGCAGCTAAAAATTAAGATGAAGGTAAATATTAGTCAAAAAAGGTTATCTACAATGATTGTCAACTTGGATCTTTCCTAACTTGGTTGCATTTATCTCTTTTGCATCTTGGTTAGTCATACCATTATTGTATATATTTGCAGCTGCCCATTGCTAGTTGGTTGGTCTATCTAAAATGCCTTGATCTAAAAGTTGAATTTTTGATAAATTTTGCTATAAATTAACAAATATCTGTTTGTCTGTCTTCACATAACTCGAGTGCAGCTAATTATAGCCATCAAATTTCTGTGGTTTCTAATGGAAACCAGGGCATGTTTTTTTGCATATTAGTTATGAAAAATTCCCAAATTTTTAGTGGAGGGTTTGATTTATAATCTAAGTATAATGCTAAACTACACCCTTATTTAGTATTTCTCAGGTAATTAGAATCTGTCTTTTTGTTTAACTATATAAAATAGACATCTTGCTGGAAATCCTACCTGTAGGGCGGGTTTTTCAGCTAGTTATTGCTAATGAGTTTCATCTCTCTGTTGTCTTTCACAATCAATGCTCTCACAGAGCTCATGTTATTGTTTACCATGTTGTTCTTCTTTGTTTGTTTTGGTATTCACCATACTGATGATGCAATTTCAAGTTTCATAATTACTATGAACCTGTTTGACCTTTGTGAATCATCTTATGTTTGGTTGTACTGAAAAATTTCATTTTCATTGTGCATTTTTGTCTCATCTTAGCAGTACTACTTTGAATTTAGGAGACACGCCTAGTTATTTGCAACATTCACTTGAATTTTTTTCAGTAAAAACATGAAAAATCCAAAGAAACATTTTTTTTGATAAAATGAACTGATCTTCTGATTATTTCTGTTATTCACACGTTTTGGCTGATCCATTCTATGGCCTTCTCCAGGTGTACTATCCACGTATAAAAAGATGCTCTTTTTGCGGTAGTGCCAAGTATGTTATGTACCTGTTATCAGCAATATTTGGAAGTCTTAGTCTCACAGAGAAAGGAATTGAAACAAAACTTGCCTTATAAGTTGAAAAAAACAAAAAAAATTCTGTTCACTACTGTTGCTTGAGGAGTTCAATTGTTCTGAAAACTATTTGAATGTTACTCTTGAAATTATAGTCGATATCGGAAATCCAACTTTAAATTGTCTTCGAAATCTGTCAAAAAATTCTGAGTTGACAAATTCTATCTATATGATGAGCAGTGACTTCTAATGTTTCTCTGTCTATAACTTTTGCTAGAGTTCCCAGATATTAGTGATTTATCAGGTGTGAGGTTTTGATATCCATCCAGATTTTATTGTATATCAGCACCAGTTATCTGGCCAGATAATGGGTTATCCGGCTGAACAATATTCATCGTAATACCAACTTAATTTTTTTAATTATTCTTGAATGAATGATCTATACTAAGTATAGAAAACTACAGATTGAGTTTACCTTAGATTATAACTATTCATAATATGCTAATCAATAATAACACTGGTAACTGAAAACAAATATATGCTTATTGAGACTATAACTAAAGATTTCAGAACTATGAATGATGTGCTAAATTGGCATAATCTTTGATCTTTATCAGATATTGTGATGAATCTCATAAGCTTTCTCATCATCTGATAGCAATTGAAAATTCTGCTCTTAATTTCACACTTATGAAGAGTTTGCTTAACGTTACTAGTTCCTTTAGATAAAGCATTGTCCACCATTATTATTATTATCGATTTTGACTAGCATTGTCTTAATTTTAGTCACTTTTTATCACAACCCCTCAGGCCATCAGTCTACTGCAGTGAGTAAAGAGTGCAGGTTGGAAATAGAGGATAGTCGCTTGGTGAAACTCAAACTTGCATCTTTTGTCTCAGGAAGGATGGATCGAACATCTTTGTTCAATTAGCCATATGCTGGAAAATCCTACGAATATACATTGCAAGCTTTTAACAATTAAGCTCCAGTTCACAGAAGACCAAATCTAAAATTTAAACCTGATATTCACCCTCTCCCTGGGAGAACGGAGGAAAACATTTATGGTGTAAAATTTTTTTTTTTTTTTTTTTTTCTTCCTTGTTTAGTATTCTTGCATTAAATATGTTTGGGCCACTAATGGCGTGACGAATGTTCTTAAGACTTATGTTTTCTTTTGCAGCGGCCTAGTACAACTGTAGCCATCAAAAGCATTACTAAAAAGAACTTGGGGAAGTCACAGAGCCTCTTAAGCAAAGAAATAAAAATTCTAAAGGTAATTTGTTCATTTTCTTCTCTTGTCACTTGTTTCTTTCTTTTCTACTTTGTCTCTACAGGTCATAATCGATGACTTTCTTTATCATAACATTGTTTTTCATTTTGGTTTTGTGCAAACTTGTTTGAGATAACCAGTATAACGTGAAAAAAACATGACCCTGTATCCTGCATTGATTTTGATACCCCCCTCCAGTATCTATCTCAAGTGTCAAGTGTGTAAGAATTTTGAATATTTTCTTGTTAGGCATTTTGTTGATACAGTCATTTTCGGTTATAACCCTGTTGTTAGGGTCCGAGAAAGCCAACCACATATAACCTAACTATGGTAACCAGTTGCCAGTCTAGCTATTTTGGAGCTAGATTAATGTTTTGGGGTCCACCTTCAATGCATGATATGTTATGGGAGGCCTGTATATAGACATTTTGTATTGGCAATGCTTATAATGTACAGTGAGGAATTGTTCAATAACTAAAATGATAAATGAACACTTAGAAATTTTTTTTGCACAAGGGGGGGATAGGTGAGTCGATAAATGCCTTTTCCATCATTGGGCTATGGACTTATTAATGTACCTATGTGTGTAGTAAATATGCTGAGAAAGATATCGTAGAGTCTCTAGGTTTAAATCCAAGCTAGAAATGTTAATGTCCTGTAATAGATGATTTAAAAGGATGGCAACACCTATATTCAATTAGCCATATGCTGGCACATCCTGCAAATATATATTGCTTGCTTTTATTGTAAGCTTGAATCATTTTATAGTGGCTATGTCATGATGTCAGATGTACTTTAGTAGGAAATTTGGCCTGGCAAAAAGATTTTTATGAGAAAAATAATTTGCTGATTATCCAAACTGGTAACTTAAGACCACACATGTATGATGACCATTGTATTTATATTGATTTTTCTTCTCCAATACTGCAAGGATTGAAAATGAATTATACATATAGCTATCTTCTGTCAGTCATGCTTGCCCTTATTTCTGACCCCCTGACTGTCCCTTTTTCCTCATTTTCAAGGCATGACACACAGACTGTCACTTAAATCTCCACTTTACTAAGCTTACAGGGGAGGGGGCTTCTTGCCCCATGTTATGCATGTCTTGTGACAATTAGCAACTCTAACTTTTATTATGGGCCTGGTATTAATTAAATTCACATTGATGCCAAATGCTCTTTAACAGCAGATGTTACTTTCTTTGGACCCATCCTGTAGATTTCCAGTTGCTAGATTGTGATCTTCAAAGATCCCAGATATCATTCCTGGGTTCAAACCTTTCATAACATTCTATGTCTGATTTCCTGAGAAAAGGAGGGTTTAACTGCTGGGTATTACTTGAAAAAAACAAAAACAGTTTATCTAAAACTAGTTTGTCACAGAATGATTTTGGGATGGATATTATAAAAGTATGCCAATTATTCATTTTTATCTACTAATCTTTAAAAAAAGTTGTTTTTTATACTATCTAAATATTATCTCATCACTTTGAAAGTAGACGGGAATAAGGTTCTTTAACCCTGCTTAGTATTTGCTATCCAAGTAGTATAAATAATATGAATTTGACTCTATTTCTGTGTATAATTTTTTTTCTCTTGGTTTAAATATCTACAAGTTTCATTAACTAGTGCCTGGCATTCTTCCTTTCTTAATACAGAATATTTTCAATAAATATAAGTTCTGAAGGGTGTCTCTCTCTTTCCTTTCTTCTTTTTTTTAGCAATCATCGTAGTATGAATATTCAATTGATCCCCTACAAGATGCCTTATTGAAATCCAACCTAGTTCCAAATAAAGGCAGTCTGTGATCATTTGTTTACCTTTTAATTCATCCAAGGCTTAGCCAATCATGTCAAATGCTGTTGAAAATACTTTTTGGAAACAAGTCCGAGATGACATTTTCAACATGCTCCTTATTCTCAGCAGGATTGAGATCACTAGAACTCCCTGGCTACCTGCCAAATCCATCTTTCCAGGAAAAAAAAAAAATCAAGCCCCCCCCCCAACCTATGCATTGCTCCAAATGTGACATATGATCTATTTCTTTACTAATGCATTAGCTATCAAACTACATTGTAAGAGGTAAATACGTTTGTGTGCAGCTCACATCGAGAAAAATCCAAGATAACAATTGTCAGTACTGTTGGGTTCCATCAAGAGTAATATGCATGCTTCTTTTAGAGTGAAATATCCACCTGTAAAAAAGAAAAAAAAAGTCTGTTATATTATGAGCCACCCTTTATCAATATTGAAAGTAAATGGATAGAATGAGAGCAAACAAAATTAGTCTTCAGCTGTTACAAGGAGAAAAAAACGAACTAGAGAGGTTATAAATGATGATGTAACATCAGTAGGAAAATACATTGTCCTAATCATTAAGGAACAAAACCAGTCTGAAGCAGAAATGATCCCAACATTTAAAAATCCCATCAGTTCTTGAGTTTTGGAATTGTCTCAATTCTAAATGTTACTAGTTAATTCTAAAGTGTGTTGCTTTGTTTCTGAGAAAGTAGACATAATTATTTTTTCTAATGTTTAAAATTCACTTCATTGTATTGTCTATAGTTTTGAGAAGTTATCAACATTCAGTTTTTGGGACAATTAAACTCATTCTTCTTGTTGCCACTGTTTTGGCTGATTCATTCTATGGCCTTCTTCAGGTGTACTGTCAATGTGTAAACGTTACAAACGTACCAGCTAACAAAAAAAATCTGTTTGCTATCGTTTTTTTACTTGTATTATCAGAGTCCCTCTCTTAATATATGGATAGTACTTTTGAAGAAGGCTGTTGAGTGGTTTGGCAAAAGCATTCTGGGGAACAATAAAAATGAGTTCATTTGTTACCTAACCCATTCACAATATAAATGGCTCTGCACTTTTTTTTTCTTTTTTTTTTTTTTGTCTCTCTCCATCAACCTGTCTGCCTGAATGAGTGCTCATGTTTTCTAGTCTTGTGTGTCATAAAACCTGACACCACTGCATTCTACTTTTAACGTTTTTCTTTCTGAAGATATCATCCTCCTTTGTAGTCTGTTTTGGTGGTAAGAGATTTGCAATTGAGATTTCAGTAATAAATTTAATTTTCCTTTATACCAGTGATTGCTAAAATATACTTTTCATTATTCCTCATAGCTCTCCTATTTCATATTCATATTCATAAAAGATAACTATTGCATGCTGATTTATTCAAACAAATGTCCTCATCCTGGTTGTTATAGTCACCACTTTTTGCAGTGTATAATAATAAATCCTCATCTCAGAAATTCCTACAGAAAATGAAACTACCGTCTTAAGTTTTGTCTTAGGCCAAATCCTATACTTGAGCAATCCACAAAATTTGGAGCATTTTGAAATTACTTTTACTATATTGGAAAAAAAAAATATTTATGAAAGAAAAATTCCTTTATTCTATTCCTTTTTTTGTGGGTTGGAGATGTATGTGAAATAGAAATGTGATTAGTTTTTTGAGATGATCTTTTGTAGGCCTTATGGTTGTAAAAATATATTTCACAATAATCAATAAAGTGGCATCCATGAAAGACTGGCTCTGAAGGGTGAGGATGCAAATTCAAGCCTTGGTGGAAGCTGCTTTGTTTCTAATTTTGTGTTTGCTTTATATGCTAGAATGTTTTGACTTGGTGTCTTATCAAAAAGCAACAATAAGATGATGAATGAATAATTAGCTATCAAATAAGTGCTGAAAACGTGCCCCATCTGGCAGTTTCAGCTATATGACTTGGGTATGGCCACCTCCCCAACCCCCAGGGATAAACAAATGACCTACTTTTTGAAACGTTAACTGCTTCCATTAGCTGTATGCTGGATACTTTTTGGATGTAAAAAAAAGTTTCTAGATTCATCCTAAGAATATGCTGTAGGTAGATTTAAATGTTAATGGGTTTATTTATTTATTTTTTCTGGGATGCGTAGTTCTCCAGTTGAAAGAGTACGTACATACATTACAACTTAGGATGTATAAGATGAACATGTTTGTCTTGAGGCTTTAGTTGTTTTGACATGGTTGTGTGATCAAACTGCATTTTGAGAAATAGTTTGATACAGAAAATACTTGACATTGCATTTTTGAAAATATTTTTTATATGGTCAGTTCGTGATGATTATTTTCACAATGTTCATAAACTTTCTGTATTCACTCTATCATTGAGCAAGACTGAAATGCCTCAACTGAAATTTGCTCAGGTGTCATTGTTATCTGTCACCTGGTAGATATTAATGGACAAAAACATTGGGATATTCTCTTTGAATAGATTTCTGTCCCACAATATATCTGGGAACTCCTTATCTCTGAAATACAGATTATCAGAATTGCCTTTCATTCATCAATCAATACTTCAATATATTCACCACATTATTTATGCCAATAAAGAATACAGTGCGTAGGGTATGTCTTTGAAGATGGTTGAAATTAATTTGTTTCTGGAGAGGAGTAGATTCCACTCTGTTTTGAATTCAGTTTTCCTTCTACCAAGAATAATGTCTTACCTGATTTTAGCCATAGCTAATGTGGATTCTTGCTTTCCCCAAAAACATTAGTATGAGGTGAATGCAAATAGTACCTGCCAAAATTTGAACTCTGCTCGCCAATTCCATTTTCCGTACTGGTAACTGTTATGCCACTCCAACATATTTATAAATAAAAAAAATTATGATTTTGAAAAAAAAAAACCAAGGACAATTTTGTGATTTTCTTGCTTTATGAGAGGAAGCTATTGTTGCTTAATGTAACTGTTTACCAATCCGAATGGTAGGGAACAATCTTGAACATCTGAAAGTTGTCATTCCCTCCATTCGCGCTCTTTTCCATTGAAAATTATATTGAATACTGATTAATTTTTAATTTTCTATAAAAAAAAATAATAAAAAATACTTGGTTCATTTATTACTGTTACCTCTATACAACTATCTTCTACAACAAATCATCGAATGTTTGCATTATGCCATTATTAGCTGTTTAGAATTTTGCTTGCCCTTTTAACCTATCTTGTTTTAATTTTCAATCTGGGCCTGATATCAATTGTGTGATACAAAAAAAAATCAAGAAACCCATTGTTTATTAATAAATCTGCTCAATGTTTCTAAATGTAGAATCAAGTTTATATTATTTTCGTTTTTGTTGTAGGATGAATTTATAGTGCTTACAAGCAAAAATAAATTTTGCTAAATTTACAAGTAACCTATAAAAAGTTAATGAAAATGTTTGTCTATTTCGTAAATGAATATAGTTGTTTTTCATCATCAAGATCACCAGATCATACTCTCAATTTAATGTTTTGACATATTGAAGTATGACTATCCAATTACAGTAAGCATATTTATGCATTTATAGAGATAGATGTTAATGAAATTTAGTGGAATATCAAAATTTGAAATGTCATAGTTTTGTACACTTGGAGTTTTAAGAAACTTACAAACATGTTGCAAACCCTATTAATTGTATGCTAGTATTATTTACATCTTAATTCCAGTTGCTTTTAAACACTACTCAGACTGTTATTCTATAGATGTTAGTAAACTCTTGGCAAGACTCGAACTCTCTGTTTTTTTCCTTGCCACTAGGTTTGAGTTCAGTTGAACGCCTTTTTGTCTGGTGTAGATTTTGAATTATCAGTAAGGATTTGCTGATTTGTAATCTAGTAAATTATATTTTATTTGTCAGTATTCCTGTTGACTCTCTCTGGAGCATAGGGCCTCACCCACATCATACCCTTTTTTTGTGGGATGGGGGTTGATGCTGCCATGGTTTCAGTAACAAAGTAGCTTTTACGTATCAGGTCCTAGCCCCATACTCAACCCCCCTCCTTTACCTGGGCTTGGGACCAGCAAGTCATTTGAATTCATAGGTGTCTGTCTCCTAAACTCGTTGCCAACCAAGATTGAAGTGTCCAATCGGTCCTGCTATTCACTCATAGCTGGTATGGGAAAAGAAATAGATTCATGTCTGTCCCAAGAGCATTTGTGTGAAGTGAACACTAATTGTCTCAGCTGCTGTTTGTGCTTGATTTGCTGATTCCATTTTCCATGCTAACTGTTTGGCCATCTACACCTCCAATCCACTTTAGTACCTAATAATGAATTAAATATTCATAAGAAAACCTGTTCGCTCATTCACGTGACATTTAGGATGGGGAGAATTTTGTAATATTGTTTTTGCTTTTCCCTCCCACCTCTTTCCTTTTTTTTTTCTCCTGCCTGAGCTGAGTCTTAGACTGACTATAAAGTCTCATATGTATAACAGCTGCCTCCTCCTTACCACATGAATTCATCAACTCTGCCAAGATAAATGAAACGCTTGTCTACATTGCAGTTAATGTTGTTAATATGCTTCCACAAAACTACCTTTATAATTACTATTTGAATTTGTTACTTGCCATATGTAGTAGCTTTTACCATGATAATTGCACTAGTTAATCCGTTTTAAGTGTGTTGAAAAAAAATTCCCCTACTGTGTGAAAAAAAAAGGGTTCTTACAAAAAACGTTCTGTAAGCCAGAATGACATAAAGGGAAGAAGCAATTACCATTAATTTATATGGGAAAATTTGGGGGGCATTCCCAGACCCCAAAATGGTTAGGATGGTATATCGGGCTGAGTCATCAGAGGTTGTAGTGGTGCAGGAGAATGAGGTGTAAAAGACAGAAAGATGGTGCATGTTGCCGCTATAATGGCTCACTTCAAAACCAAACCTGGATAATATTTTGCTTTTTTCAAAAAGCGACTACTACTAGTATTTAAATTCTATTATGATTAAAAAAAAAAAAAAAAAAATTAAAAAAAAACATTCCAGTGGAAGAGTCCATTGTTTAAAATGGTGGGTTTGGAGATTTTATCAGCAAACTTGTTACCTTATAGTGGATGAATTCATGGTTATGGACCGAAGCAAGGAAATCACATTTCTCATTGTATAAATTGATGGCAGATTGATGATGGGGTCTAATTTTAATGATTGATTGTACATTGAAAAGTAAAAATATGAGTTGACTTGAAATGAATTTCTATTGAGTTAATATTTATGCACTACTTTGTACAAGCTCAATTTGAGTACATAAGCACATGTACACCTGAATATGGAATTTAGAATAAAGATCTTGCAGGAAGATAAAATGTGTACTAATCTTAATGTACTTGTTTGACCTGCCACTGTTATTGGTGGCAACATGCCACCAACTGATAAAGATTGAAATTTCATAGCTGTGAACTTAGCATTATTTTACAAAATTGGGGAAGCAGTCAATTGTTCTCATGTAACTGACCACTCTATTTATAGCCTTCAGTTTGTATATGTTGAGCCAAATCGGTGAAATTGGCAAAGTTTATTTATTTATTTTATTTTATTTATTTATTTATTTTTTTTTTTTTGTTGAAAGAAATTTAATTTCACTTTGATTACATGAACTTTGAATTGTAAAAAATGGTTGTTTTATATCCTTGTATTGATTAAATAAATTGTTGATCAAATTAAAACAATTTCTCTGTTCAAGTGGGGGGTGAAACTTTGCCATTTTGAGCAAATGCATTTCTGAATTAATACGGAGTTGGAAACATTAGTCATGTCTGTCTCACTTGGTATCAGTAGCAGCCATCATCCCTCTTCAAACTACCTTTCTTTTCTCCCTTCCTATCCTCCATATGATCAAATCATGTTGGATACACTGGTTGTAAGATTAGTGAAGTTAAGCAACATCGAGCTTAGCCATTAACAAGACGGGTTATTGTCTGGGAATACCAGTCGCTGTATGCAGCAACAAAGTTGTTCTGTAGCTGTCTCTGCCTTTGCTCTCTTGCCGATGAATAAAACTTCTTGCCAAACTTGAACCGGTTATGCATGCAGCTCCATAGAAGACACATGGCAATGTGTTCTCTGAGGAGCTGCCATATTCATATTGAGTGGCTATGATCACTTATCAAACTACCTTTTTTTTTTTCTCCTCCCTCTTTCTACTGGGTTTGTCACACTTGTAGCATCCAGAGGCCGAGCCAGTTGTTGTACACTGATATCTGTCAGTGAAGCAACATGTCATGTACTAATCCTGATAGAAAATAATATTAAGCTATACTTGATCTCTTTCTGTAAATTTTTTTCTTTGATGTATTGGTGATTGTTCGCAATAATAATGTAAATTCAATTTATTTGATATTCAACTGAGGATAAACACTGTTAATGAAAAATTGATGTTTTGGTGGAAACTTTTGGTTTGTATAAATCATTGGATATTTCAAATTCAAGACTTTGATCATTTAAAATATCAGTAAATAAAAGATAGTGATAATATGATTCTAAATTAAACTTTTGTACTTGAAACTGATTCAAGAACTTTGTTTCAATACTCTTCTATTTATAAAATATAATGTGTTCATTTGGATGTGGTAAATTGAATTAAACTCACTTCTCCTACTCGGATTGTTTGTTTTTTTTTAATGTTTTTTTGAAAAATTTTTAATTTATTCATTTTGACGTATTTTTTCAAGTATTTCCCAAGTTGCTCGCCTTTTTTTCCCTTCTCATCTTAAATAGCTCTCATCTGATATTTTATTTTGTTCTTCTTTTTCAGGAACTGTCAGACTTACATCATGAAAATGTTGTGGCTTTGTTGGATTGCAAGGTAAATTATTTCAGTCTTTGTCTGATGATAATTGATAATAATAATGATGCAGATGCATTCTGATGTACAAGTTTTTGAATCTAAATATCAAATACTTATGTGAATCTACACCTGACCCCTAATCTATAAAATTTTAGCTGTTTCTACCGTTGGTTTTTGATTTTTATTCATATATCTTGAGAGTTCATAAAATCTCTATTCAGTCCATCCAATTTTTTCTGGAACACAGTTGGCAACTGCTGCCGGATACTGATTGCTCTCAAAGATGGTAATATCTGTAATCTCTACTATTCTGCCTTCATTTTCAAGGGTGCCATTTTGTGCACTTTGGAATCCCATCTGTTCATTCATGTATGACTGATATTGATGTGACAACGCAACCTTGAAATTCAAGAACTCAATTCTTTTGGGGATCAGTCATGTGCAGTGTCAGGACAAACTTTTTGCTCAGTGAACAATTGTATAAAGAGTGCTAATTATTAAATAAGTATTGTAAAAATGCTCACTAAGATGAAATCCAATTTCGTTTCACTTCTGTTTCCATTCAAATTAGGCTGAATCTCAAACCATGACCAACAATCCACAAGGTTTAAATCTTCTTGCTTGCACTCCTAATTTGCTGCACTGAGTCATCACTTTGAATTTTGAAGCTTTTACTCTTCGTTTAGTACTCTGCATTCTTTTTCAAGAACACCAAGATTTTGTGTATTTAGTAACTTTTAAAGCCTGTAACTTGTCTGTTCATGTGTGACTGAAACTGACATGACAACACGACCTTGAAATTTGAAGACATTATTGTTCGGTGATCAGCTACTTGTAATGATAGAACAAACTTTTTACTTGGAGAACTGTTTCTGACTTCCTGCTCAAGGATGAAAGTAAAGGTTCTGAAGTAAGGAATTGGGTTGACATTTAATCTGTAAACTATGTTAAGCTTTGAATATTGGATTGTGAACTTCTTACTCGAGTTTGATTAAGTTGGTAATGATTTATAAATGCATTATTTTGAAAATAGGTATTTACTTGGATAGCTAATAAGTGTTGTGTGTCTCTGCCAGAATGCTTAGATCCTCTTGAAGATATTGATTTTAAAACACTCTTTTTGGTGTCAGCTTGAAACTGACTCTTTTGAAAAGCTATTTGTTGGGCTAGTTGGAATTTAGCTGCTTCAAAATTATCTTTAGATTTAGGATAAATCCAGAATGGCTTCATATTGAAACATAAAAGAATTGATGATATAGAACTAGACAAGTAAGCCATCTCATGAGATTTTGATACAGTTCAAATAAATGCCGTTATGTACAGCATATGAATATTTTTTAAAAATCACTTCCAGAGTTGATGGCACATACTGGCTTTGAAATATAATCCTACTTTACAAATGAATGTGTAGATTGAAAATGAAATACATCAAGAAACGATTTTTTCTTCTTTATGTGACTGAGAGTTTTAATGGCATTGGCTGAGTGCTTCCTAGTTGTAAATTGTTACTCTAAAAGCATCTAAGGTATTCAAAAGTACCTTATAAAGCAATTTTACAATTGAAGATACTCAGACGATTTACTTGAAACTAGAAACAAAAATCAACCTTGTTAAAGAGTAGTCTTTTTGATACCTCTTCTCTTCTTGAGCTGTCAAATTTAAAGTTTTTGGAGTTTAGATATTTACTGAAACATTTCATAAGTAAGGCGTTTAAATGATGTCCATCCCGAAAGTATGCAGCCATTGTGGCCTTGATGTAACTTGGCAACCAATCAGAGGAATCCCTACTACTTGGGTTACTCATTCAGCAGTAAAACCTCATTGATTGAGCTTGTGTACTGTGTGACCATTCCATTCACAACCACTGAGAAAGTCATTTCTTCACATCTTGTGCTTGGTGAAGCATTGCATCAACCAGGTTTGTCAAACCCCACTACAGTCCAGATTTGGCTCCCTGTGACTTCTGGCTTTTTCTGAACAGATTTCAGGCCGCAAGTGAGATTAAAGAGAATGTGACAAGGCAACTGATAATGATCCCAGAAGAGAACCTTGTAAACTATTTTGAAAAGTGAAAGGGTCACAGAAATGAGTGAGGTCCCAAAAAGAGCACTTTTGAGAAGACGAAGATGCCACAGCCTGAGCTGGGCAGGCCAAGTTTTCATTAATATAAAGTGCCTGGATATTTTTCCGACTGACTTCCTATGTCAAGTAAAAATATGCTAATGTTAAGAGTGGAGAAAGATCTATTCAATCTTTTTTTTTTTTCTGATCAAGACTTGTTGCTTTCTTAGATATAGTGTGTCTAGATTGTCAGATTGTTGCAGATATTCCTTGTCAAAAAATGTCCAAAAATTGCTGAATGCCAAAAATGTTTATATAAACAATATTATTTTTCTTAATCTTTTATCAGAAGTATTGTAAATCAATAGTATCAATTAAAATAATCTGTACTCCTATTTACCATCATCTTGAATTGCTTTTTTATTCCAACTTGGTGACTGCCTGAATATCAAAGTTATGAAGATAAACAATTACTAAAAAATTAGGATGAAGGTAAATAGCAGTGTTAAAAAAATAATTGATAATGACTGTTCATAAATTATTGCATAACTGCTGGACGCACCATTAGAATTTGTTAAAAATACTACTGCAACTAAGTGAAAAATTTAAATATGGACAAATGCTATTCAGAAAAGCTGGATTTATCAAATTTGGCTATAAAATTGGCCAAAAATAGCAACACTGCTGTGTGCATATTGTTTTAATTTGCATGTCAGACTGACTTTATTCATCAGCAGGAACAAGTTCTCCTCTTACTAATATTTATTTATATACTAGCAGGGATATCTAGCATTGCCCAGGGGAAAATAACCTCAAATAGAACACAGGAAAACAAATAATGTTTTATAGATTTCACAATTGAAGGTTGATTGACTTGGTCCATTTTTATAAATAAATCCATTCAAAAATGAATAGGTAATGAAAATTTTTGTGATGATTAGTTGACTTTTAAATCCCCATTGCCTATCGAGAATTATGTTTTGAAAAAAAACCATGGTATGAAGCCTGGGTACACTAGAAAAATAACATGTTGATTGTCTTACTCACCTGAGGTGGACATGTACACTCCCCGTGGCAAACCTGTATGGATTATTTGCACATACTTTCATGTCAAGTTTGAAATTGTAGTTACATTCTTCCTCCTAAAATTTTGAATATCAATTCTTCTCAAAACAACAAATTACCTTGCAAAATGAGTGTTATTGATTGAAGGCAAAAAATACTGAAAACATTCTTTTTGAAAAATAAAAGAAAAAATTAAATCATGGAAGTATTAAATTTTTTTTCGGTTTTTCTTCTTCTTATCATTAATTACTGATATTTGGGGGGGGGGTTCTCTTCCTTACATTTGTCTTAATAAAAAAAATAGAATATCTAGTGATATCAAATGATCTCTGTGGCCAGGCTCACACTGCTCATTACCTTTTGTGTGAAAAGATCAGCCTCTATGCCAAATTTAAGCTTCATAGGTGCAAAATTTTAGCTAACAATTGTTTCAATTAGCTAAAAAAAAAACAAGTGACCTCAAATGATGTCGGAGGCCAACCTCACATAATCCATGTTCTCCACTCTAAAAAGATATACCACTAAGCAAAATTATGGCAGACAAATTGACATTAATTTTATATATATATATATATATATATATATATATATATATATATATATATATATATATATATATATGAGATATGTTGATTATTGAAAATAATGTAATCAAACAATACCTATTTCTATAGTTTCATATCTTTTACCAACATATTTTATAGTTCATAAAGATATTCTCGTTTTAAGTACACTATAAGAAGAATAAATATTAATTTGTACTTGTCTTATCCCTTAGTTTCCTTTTCCCATTTGTATATTGTCTGAGGTTGTTTGCTTGCTCTCTCTCTCTCTCTCTCTCTCTCTCTCTCTCTTTATCAATGTGTATGTATAAAATTGTAAATTGCATATATTATGCATGTAGTTTTGTATTAAGAAATGGACATGTGTGATCTGACAGAATGATTATGAATTGCATTATATCATTTAGAAACTTCTCTGAAGTGATCTCCTTTCATTAGATACTCGATGTATCATTTACGCTAGACTACACAAGTTGAATAGACAATTGAAGAAAAGGGGGCTGTTGCAAGAATCTAAACTGCCACTTATAGGGTATCTGCTTCTGCATAACAATGCTCTTACCATGAATATATATATATATATATATATATATATATATGTGTGTGTGTGTATGCATGCAGAGTTCATTAACACTGAAGATTTTATCTATCTTTGTTCTGAATTGTTTGAATCTTAACCTGACCTTGAATTGGATTTGCTTGCTTTGGGAGGCTCTCTGAATTGTTAGATGAAACTTTGTCCATCTTCTAAAACTTTTTATTTTTTTAGATATTTAAAAATAGTAACAAAACAATCCTATAAAATATTTACCATTTTTATTTGACAAAATACTCAATTTACACAACTCTTATTTTATTACATAAGTATAATGGGTATTGATGGGGGAATGTTTATTTAGCAAATGTAAATCTTCATCAATTTTGTTGTGAATTCAATGATTAGTTATATTATCCTAATTTTTTAAAATTATTTTTTATTTGATGAAGCATTATCAATTGATTTTTGACTTTTTTTTTTTTTCTTTCTTTCATCCTAATGTGGTTTCTGCCAGGCATAAGAGCTCTTGTGGCTCAGTTGGCTACAGCATTACAACACATAGTCAGCTTCCTGAGTTGAAAATAATGCAAATTTGAGTCTCTCCTAGAGCTTATTTTTCTCTCATTTTCAATCGATCAGCAATGTTTATTCACTCAGACCATCAATCTTCAACAGTGGGTTGCAATAAAAGGAAAAAAAAAAAAAAAAAATTTGGAGATATAAGTGGAAAAAAAAAACAGTAAAAAATAATGGTTTAATTCATTAACAGCCTCCATAAATCCAATATTTAAAATATCCTTTTTGTTTAGCTATTGTTACCATTTATTTCCCCCAGTTCAAATTGAATCTGTAAAACTTGTCATTCTTAAAATGGTGGTAGTGTGTGTGTGTGTGTTTGAATGAGTTTAAATCTTGAATTGCTCATAGCAATTGAGTAAAATTAATTTTTGACTCAGTATATTGCATTATATCACTTGCAATATGACCCTAAAAAAATGTCAGGTAATTTGCATTGAATAAATTTTTATTGATTTTTATAGCAAAGAAAAGCCCCTTTCACTCACCTTTCTCTTGTAATTGTTTACAAGGTATTCTAATATCGCTAGCAGTAGTGGAGTTATTTCATTATTGAAGATATATTTGTCAAGTTACATTGAATTTTAATAAATGAACTTATCTAAATTACCATATATTTCTGGATAAGGCAACACTTGAAGGATTGAAAAGAAAAAAACTACCCCAAAAATGAGGTCGTCCAACCAGATACAAACGTGACTAAACGGTGAGCTAAGACCATGAAAATCTGACTGAAATTGGTCTTGTCATAATCACCTTAATCAATTTATAAGGATGCACATTTATTTTGCAATGATTGTTTGTTTTTTTTTAAACACCATAAATAATACATAGTTACTCCATGGAATTTGAGTCAATAGATAAGATGAATATACATGACTAGCTATATGATAGAGGTTGGTTCCTTTAACTTGGTTAATTTTGACATGTTTGGCTTTTATGTTTCTTTCCTACTGGAATCAATTTACTTGTAAAATAAACCATATTCATGGTATACGCAATAAGAACTATTCAAAACTATCAATTTCACTTGTTTTCACTAGGACTCCTCTAAGTGCTTTAAATTGGAGATGAAGTGATTCTTAAACAAAAAGGTCATTTTTTGATCCATTATTTTATGAATAAATTAGTGTTTTATAAGTATTTTATTCAAAACTGAAAATTTCATGGTCTCTAATGTTTTACCGTCACTTTGTAATTGTTTTGATTGTTGAGTGATAATATATGCTATGTGCCAGCTTTAAACTCTGACTAATCTGGTTTTGTATTTTTTTTCTTTTTTTTTCTCTCCAACTGATAGCTATCTCGTTTTAATTTTGGCGGGGGGGGGTCTTGCTGAAATGATACATTTGGATGATTACTGTTCAAATTTGTCAATTTTGGATAACTTTGAATGAATCTCAATGGGGGCAGTAAGAAAATTGAGTAATTTTTTCTTCTTTTTCATTATGTAACCCATTTATAAAAAAATTCATTTCGATCCCCTTTAAAAATTCTCTGGCACCAAAGATGAATTATAAACCATTGCTTTTCCCATTCAATGATCTTTACCAGAATATTAGCATAGTACCTGTGAAAATCATTCATATATGGATCGCTGCAACTCACTCTACTGACCCCATTTCTCTCCTTTTGGCTTTGTGCAGTACTACATACTGGATGTAAACAAAAGTGCTGGCAGGCAAGGCGAGCAAGTGAGTAAAGCTGTAATCAGCATTAGCTGTTCGAGCTGTGCCTGCTGCTTCCTTGGTCCATTGCCAACTTGTAACTTAATTTCACTTAATATTCAAGCAGCGTAAGGTTGGCCTAAAAGATACGCTACTTGCCTGCTTCCCACCTTTCAGATCATGACAGGGTCTTGCTAATTTTATCTGTTTGCTTCAGCATGGCAGAAACCAACCAACAAACAAAAAAAGTTGTAACAGCTTTTATATAAGAGTTTATCCTCTCAAAATCAGGTCATTGGACCATAAGCAGTTTCAAGTTAATTTTAGGATAATTAGCTTCTTGCAATCATTGGTGATTTTTTTTTTTTTCCTAGCAATTATCTAATGAGGCTTAATTAGCTCAGATATGTGCCAGTTAGGTTCTGACTGCTCCACCTCCTCTTTTTATGCTTAACTAGTCAGTCAGCCAGTCTAGCACTTACCTTAACCCCCCTCCCAGTTCCCGTAAAACCTCTTGCTCTTTGCACAAATCTTTATTACTCATTTCCAATTCTGGTTTCAATCTTAGAGAGAAGCAAGGGAAAAATCTTACCTTCTGAGTGGCTGATTGCCCACCTCTGTTATTC
This sequence comes from Thysanoteuthis rhombus, assembly GCA_963457665.1. Lineage (NCBI taxonomy): Eukaryota > Metazoa > Mollusca > Cephalopoda > Oegopsida > Thysanoteuthidae > Thysanoteuthis > Thysanoteuthis major. The sequence continues at coordinate 69,055,122 of OY735198.1, read as the reverse complement.
CTAAGAATATGACCAGCTTAGAAAAGCCTAAAGCCACACTTTTATTATTTTTCATCTTTTAAAGTTACTAACAATACTCCTAGTTCTAATTGTGTTTAATTTTAAATATTTTAGATATCATTCATGGTGAAGAATTACTGATATTTTTTTAGATACCTGTGCTAATTTTAATTTCACTTTATATTATCTAATACATTCTCAGGAAGCTTTCACAAAAATATCCTTGAGAGAAGAAACTATTTTCATTATAATCTGATGGAAACTGTTTCATTTGTTCAAATCATGTTGGTAATTTTTTTTTTTTTGAATTTCCAATTTTCTACTTAAATTTTGGAATCATACCTAAAGTTTGGTTAGAATCACGTGAAGCATCTTGGAACCAGAAATTTGTAAAAGATTGATTAGTATACTTCCAGCTTTTATCTTAGTTAGGGATGGACAACTAGTTTCTGTAATTTCATTACTTTGACTTGGCCATCATGTTAACCATCAGTTTTGGTTTTTTTCCTCTGAATTTATCTGCTCGATATATTGTGCATGTTTATACCTATTGGCAATTTAATATTTATTCTGTTATATTGAAAAATCAGGAATTGACTTTTACTGAATAACTAGAAAGTTTTAGTTTATTGAATTTTTTTTTTCTTTTTTCAAAACTTTGTTCATGAAGCATTTCTTGAATGTTTCTCTTGCAATTGATGTGAATGAAAGCTGTTTCTCAACTACTTAGAGTGAAAATGAAGTTTGAAGAAATTGATGAGCATTTAAGATAGTGTCATAATTTTAATTTTTTTTGTTGGAAGGGGAACCCACTCAACCAATAATTCATAATTAAAACAATTGTCCTTATGACTAAAGAAGGTCGATTGCTGCAATTTTTCAAAATACTGTCTCGACCAATGTTTATTAGTTGGAAGCCTTGACTACATTTCAATTATTAGAATATTTTGAGTGCTTGACTTCAGTTATTGACTTGTGAAAATATTACAATTACCAAATGAGTTTTTTCTTTTATTGTATTTTCTTTTTTAGGAAACTACAAATAATGTTTACCTTGTCATGGAGTACTGCAATGGGGGCGACTTAGCTGACTATCTGCAGGGTAAGTATTTATTTGCATATCACAGTATGATTCTATTTTATCTGAATTTGTTCGCATATCATAGTATAATTGTATTTTATCCAAATTTTTAATTGTAAAATTTGGATAACATTGTAACATTTGGAGTTTTTTTTTTCCCTCAAATTTGAAATGATGCCAAATTACTCAGTTTATTCAGTCCTACTAGTCTTATAGGTGGGAATTAATACCTTTGTCTTGCTTTTTAGTAATAATACTATGATAGCTTAGTATTTGTCCAGAAAATGAAATACAGTTTGGCACTAACATGATTCTTATAAATGTCAATGTGTCAAAATAGTTCTTTTAAACTCGACTAATTTGATGAAATGAATAAGATGTTTCTCTTTGTTTTGTTTTCTTCTGACTCAGAAATATACCTTTACATCAAATGTCTTTAGGAAAGAAAAAAATTTTGAAAACATTTTTTTCTTCTGTTTTAAGAATGACAAATGAATTAAGATTTCCAAGAAGTTAGAGAATCAACCTAAATAAATTTTTATCATGGTTTTGTGTAACTTCCCTTACAATCCTTTTGTACATTCTCACCCCAGGTTATAGATTTTCCAAATAAAGTGTATGCTATTTGTTGTGTATATGATTGGTTACCTGCCAGTCAATGATTGTCAGATAATCATTGTGTACTGCAGCAAGTTGATAGTTTTCATCAATTCAGCCTCTATATTCAGTAGTTGCTAAGGTGACCAAGAGTTGCTTGGGACTAGAATGCTTTTATAATCATTACACTGTCAATTCTTTCTTTAATATTATGGGCAGATGGACCATTCTTTTACAGAATTGATTTATAGTTGTGGTATCTAATATCTTCTGTGCAGGATAATGTACAAAAGTTTAGTTCTCAATAGTTCAGGGTTTAATTTTTGTTGCAAAAAGTTAATCAAATCTGAAATATACTCCTTCCCTCCTTTTTCCTAGACATATACCACCACAACCATGGGTTACCCTTGTAAGCCCCTTCCCCTCCCCCATGATTAATGGTTGGTCAAATAATAGTGTAACAGTTTCAGTAATTGATGGCACTTATTTAATTTTTTTTTTTACCTGCCTCTTATTTTAACCACATTTCTATAGCTTAACATTTATTTATTTATTCATTTATGTATTTATTTTTATTTTTTATTTATTTATTTAATAATTTTTTTGTTTTGTTTAGATTTCTCCAAGTTATTCACTTCAGAATAAAACTTGTCTTTTTATTTTTTTTATAAATTTTGTTTCTACACCAGCATGATTTGGATTTTTTTTCTTAACGCTCTTTACCATTTACCGAATAATTCTTCCTATCAAGGTGACAAATTTTGTAATAAACATAAACACAGTATTAAGCAAATGGAAATGTGTGTTAAAAAGAACTACCTTAGAAGGTTTAATTCATATTGCTTATCTAAACAAATTGTGTGTAGAAACAAGACAAGTTTTATTTTGAAGTGGAAATTTTGGAAAATCTTTTGAATGGCATTTGTCAATGATGAATTATGTTTTTATATATAATTTTTTTTTTTTTTTTTTTTTTTTTTTTTTTCTTTCTTAAATTTATGGAAAGATTTTGCATCTTGTTGAATTGTTTTCAATTTTTGGATGCCTCAAAATGTTGAGCTTAACAATGTGGTTAAAAAATGAGACCAGGTAAAAAAAAAAATGTATCACTGTCACCAATTACAAGTGTTATGTCCAACTCAACATTTTTCTAAGAGCATTTTCCCCAGAGGAGCTTTTTTTGTCTGGGCCCCAATCCTCACTAAGTACCCCATATTTGTGCCAGCTTAGTTAGCTTTGTAAATAGTTCAGTTTGCTATCACACAATAATATGCTTCCAGCTTTGTAGATATTTATTCTGCCTGAAAGGTTGCTATGAAATGACTTCATTTTATTTAAACTTTGACTTGTAGTAAGAAAATGAGGTTTCTCTTAATGAGAAAATTACTAAGACCAAATGTGAAAAATATGTTGAACATGGAAAGGAATATTTAACATGTTCACTGAAAAGAGTGGTGTGATTAATCTATGGTCTTAGAATAAGTTCAAGCTGGTCAAGCCATGGTTTAATTCAACTTAACTATCCCCCTACATTTTTGTTTGACCTACAAACAGCCTTTCTTTCTTTACTTCTGAACAAGGGAATTACTTACATGTACTCTTCTATGTTTTTGTGTACTCTTGTCAGTTTGACTGGAGCTCATTTTTATGGTTGGTAGCATATATCACTTAGCTAACCTGACTTGGGGTTGATATTGTGGGAAGCCCAGTATTTGACCTCAAGTGACCAAAATCTATCATTTCACCCTTGGATACAGTCATTACTCTACTTATTTTCAATCGGATGACAGGCAAATTTGTACATTTTTAATCACATAAAGTTAATGATTTTCATATGTAATTGTTTTTATATCTGTTTATAAGTATTGACTTTTTATATCCATACTTGATGACAAAAAGCTAATCCTGACTTGTAGATTATACAGTGCAACAGTTTGTAGAAAATGCGTAAATTGTTCTATATCTGTTTGAAGTATTGACTTGTGAAAAAAATAATACTATAAAAGTACGAAGGAACCTGAAAATGTGCAATCTTTTAATCCTAAGGTTTTTCCGCTGTTGTATTGGTATAAATGCTTTTTGGAATTGAACATTTTGTTATATTTTTATTTGAAATTTAAATGGTCACATATGTAAAATCATGCAGAAGCTGATCCATTTTCTGGCCATTTCAAGATCAAAGTTTGTATATCTAATTATATATCCACCCTAATTATTTTCCCACATCTTTTATTTGTAGTAGTCCTATTTGTTTGCAGTGAATATTGTTCACTGGAAAATAGGTTGCTTTTCCTTGAAGTAGTAACTCGTCATTAAATTTTTTTGTCTTTATTCACTTATTTGTCAGTAATGCTAGCCTGACCACTAATGCATATAGCTGAAGTTAATATTCTGCATAAGTTTTCTAGCAGCAAATAAATAATAAATCATCAACTTGAAAAAAAAAGACTATATTATATAAATTCTGTTATGTAAAATGTACCATGGAAATTTTAAGATCTGTTTGTTTCTTATACATACTGTTAGTATTTACTGTGTCACTATACCTGTGATCATTCAGAGTGAATATAAAACTTTTGATGTTCTTAATAAAACTCTGTGATATCATGTCTCATGTAAACAATTAGTTATATATATTATTGAGAGATAAATAGGTTTCAAATAGCATTTGTGACTTCAGATTATTCCCTCGAGAAAGGTTCTTGGTGAATGGAAATGTTTCATCTGAAGGATTCAGCAGAAACTAGCAAGAGTCAAAAATAGAATTGTACAAACCAGATTACTCTTATTCTTCATATCTAGTTTTGTACCAGATTTATTGTTTTTATAAATAAATATGCATACATATTCCTACAAACTACTGTAGAGCATTGGGCCACAACCACACTATATCAGTTGATAGTGGCTGGAGGTGATGCTGCTGTGATCTTTGTAGCAATTAGCTTTTATAGTGTGGAGTTGCTACCCCCATGCTCTCTTAGATGGACTGCTTTACAGGGTTAAGGGTTCCAACTTTTAGCCATTTACCCCTAGCTGGGGAGTGTGATCTAACTACTTCTTGTGCACGTAACTATGCTCCTGCATCTTTTTACCTGTAATATGCTTGAGAAACATGAAAAAAAAATAAGAAGGCAATTTTAGGGTTTTTTTTCAGTGTAAGTCAGATTCATATATTTTGCAAATATTTTTGTTCTGTTGTGATTTGTGAGGGCTGTTGTTGAAGCTTTAAGCCTGATGCTTATCTTTCAAATTGTAATAGTCCAGGGACTTTAACTAATAGGCCATCTGATTATGAACTCACTTGTACCTGAGACTGCATCAAAGCAATACAAATAAATGATTCTGCCTGCATGTTGATAATTAATTATTCAATGCTTTTTGTTGCTTTTGGCTGTACTTAAGAGTAGCTGGTCAGCAATTAAATAATTCTCAATTGTGGATTATCAATTAATCCTTATCCACTCAACTTTTTTTATCCTTTTCAAAACTATGGGCAATTGCTCTTGAGTTTTAATGGGTTTATTGACCTTCTGATATGGTGTGAGCAGTTTCTAAAGCCTACTTAATCCCCCTTAAAGTCTCTTAAAAGTAGGTTTTAAGCGAATAAGGAAATATAGTGGAATAGTATAAAAGTTCTTGAACCTTTTTTATCATCAGATCTGATAGTGTGTAAATTAAGAATAATTATAATTCTGAAGCATTTGAAGTAAGTTTGAATAATACTTTGAAATATATTTCTTGTTCATTTTATTTATTTGCAAGCATATTTTTCAGGAAAACTTTCCTCTATCCTTGAACTGTTACATATATTTCTGAGAAATACAAAATAATTGTGTATAAAAAAAAAAAAAAATCTCTAATCTTATGAAAAATTAGATACCAATTGATCATCATGCTGAATTTTAATTTTTGTTGAATTTATTAGCCCTTTAAAGCAGTTTTTCATTTGAAAGCTAGGAAATGAATTTGTAAATGTCCTTATTGAGTAAAAATTCTAAGTGGTTTGGTTCTGTGATAAGATCAGACACCAGAAAGTTTTAAATTCAACCCTTGATACTGAAGGCATGAAATTGATCCATTCTGAACATGAGACACTACTCGTTTGGATCTTAGATTGAAGGATTATTTAACATTTGAAACTGTGTAACCAATGTTGCTCTGATTGTGCTAGAAAGGTTGGAGTGATTTGGGTGTCGGTAAATGATACTTGAAACAAACAAATTCCACTAGCAGATCATTTCTCATTTGGATGAATATTTTGTCAAATTTTTTTTAGTGAAACAAGACACTCTATCCCATTGGGTTACCTTTTTTGAAATAAAATTAGTGCAACTTAATATGACCAGAATGGACCTGGATTCTTTATGCATTTGCAAATAAGGGAAATGCTCTATAATTTGTATAGTTATACCCCTTGACAAATCAGTCATTGTAATATAGATAGGGGTGAGTGCAAATGCAGACCCAACACTAATTATTCAGTTGTGAACCATTTTTCTTCATAGTTATAATTTTAGGGGTACCTTAATTCAATAATTCTGGCTACCATGCACTTTTTGGCTACTAAGAGGTCATAAACAGAATTAGACTTCTTGTATTAAATTGATAGCTTTGACTGTTCATTCTCTTGAAATATTTAATGAATGCTATCTTTTTTTTCTTTTCGCAGCAAAGGGCACACTGAGTGAAGATACCATCGCAATTTTTCTTCGTCAGATTGGTGAGTTCACTACCTTTTTTTTATTTTTATTTATTTATTTTTTTTCAAATCATGTAAATGCAAATAGTTTTGCTAAAAGTGAGTTTAGATGTTTGTACTTTATGTATTTAGAGAGATGGATTTCTGGTAGTTATTTTGCCAATGAAGGATGAGATGGCTAAGATAAGAATAGTGAAATGGATGAAAGCTGTTAATTTAATATATTATAAGGATTATTAATGATTTTAAAAGAGCAGACTTGGCGGAAAGCCAGGATTAGGCTTCAGCATCTGATAAGCAAATAAAGATGAATACTAAGAGATTCAAGGAATGTATGTTTTTAAATGGGACCAGAAAATAGTTAAAGTAGATTAATGTGGAATAAGAAGCCATAAACCTTTTAATAAAGAACTTTTTTACATTGATCTGTTTTGTTGACTGGATTTGAATTATTTATCTTTAAGTATAACATTTTTCAGTTGACCCATTTTCATCTAATTTGGAGTGAAGTCATTTGGTTTAGTACTTTAGACTTTCTGTATTAAATTTCCTATTGAGGAAATAGCTGTGGATGATCAAATTTTCCATCATTGCAGTTTTACAGCTAACTTGAAAAAAAATTCTGTTTTTTGTGATTGATAACAACTTGGTTTTATTTATGAGCCAGGGCTTTTATCTTGCAATGGTTAACTATTACACTTGCCACTTTCCACAGTTGACGACTTGATCAACTGACAGTTGTTTTTTTGTTTTAGTTTTTGTTTTTTCCTCTCCCAAGATTAATATCCACTGCTTTTGAGAATTGTCCTATAAGTTGAAACTGAAAAAATCAAATAAACAGTTCTTTCAAAAACTTGAAATTCATGTGCATCTTATTCCACAATTATACTGAAGAAGTATTTTCTTCCTTACTTTGATGAAAATGTCTAATCCAACTTTGAATGATAACAATGACTAATCTCAGAATTTTAAACAATATTTGCATAACTCTTTAAATAAAATTGGCTTTATGTAACTTTTTGTTGGTGGGGGTAATTTTTTTTTTTTTTTTTTTTTTTTTTTTGAAGGTTGGCACTGACATGGTAATTTTAGAATATGTTATAACTATTGTCTTGAAGAACAGTTTTGGCTGGCTTAGGCTTGTGCAATTATTTAATTTATTTTTTCAGTTCTTTCTGTAGGTGTTTATAGGTACTAGATACAATAAGTCAAATTAAATTTTACAGTTAGTGGAATGGGTGGAAGGTTTCTCAAAGTTGCAGATGCCTACTCAAATGTATGAATCATTAAAGAACCATTTTTACCAGATAAATCACTTTTTCTGGCTTTCCTTATTTTTGGGGTGATGAGTACCTCCTTGTATTTAGAAAAGAAAAAAAAAGTAATTGAATGTGGTGCTTTAACATGGTTTAGCTATAGATAGCTAGGTGTTGCAAGCCAACTCTATTTTGTATCATTTTTCCACATGATGTGGTTCTGGATTGACTGATTTGTTTCTTCTGGCTTTTCTGGTCTTTGCAATCATGATTGTTGATTGTCATGATGGCTGCTAAAAACAAACCGTGTACCTGAAGTTTCTCTTTTTGAGAAAAAAAACACAGCTCTAACTGATGTGATGCTTTAAGAAGCTTTTAAGGAAAGGGCCTTAATTAAAACACAAGTGTAGATGTGGTATTTGCTTTTCAAATGTGGTGAAATTTGGCTGACTCTCCAAAATAACTAAAATCTCGAAGGTTTACCATACAATGAAGATTGTTGTCGGACCATTGATGGGTTATCTGAGGTGATTGGTTTATCTTGGAGTTCATGCCAGTGAATGTTTTCAGAAAATCTGAAAATGATACATTTCTGTTAAATTCATACCTCACTTGCTTATAGTGGATTAAAAAAAAAAAAAACAATCGTTTAGATGTGTCTGGATTCGAAAGAGCATGTTTGAAATGACCCACTATTTCTTTCCAAAAGTGTAATTGAAGATGTGCCTATATTTCTGGTTATTTTGGGGTACTCACTCATATGTCAAATGTGGGAAACTTGCATTCAGTTACAAGCAACATTTTTTTTTCCTTCAACATCTCTCACTATGTTTAGATTGAAGTTTGACTGATGAGCAAGAAAGCCGACAGAAGGCTGGTATTATCCATGAATTGAAACTAGAGAAACCGTGAAAGACAAAATTGATGGTAAAATCATCAAAGGTAGTTTATTCTGATCATGGTTTGAAAAAGTAATAAAAACCTATTGCTTTAGTGTTTGTTGTCATAATGTAGCCTGTATAACATGCCATTTAGAGACTTGCTTATTAGCCAGTATATTAAAAATGTTTTGAGTTACATAATTCAGTCTCTGAACAATGATGAATATACAGCTTGAACAGTTATATCAATGACTTACCTATGCCTTCTGAAAATGACGGCAATATATCAAAAATTTTGCCATGTACTTGAACAATATCAAGATGTTGAGCTGCTTTTCCTTCATGTTCAACAAGAATAAACCTGGATTTTACTAATTTGCAAAAAAAATTCAAGATTATTCTATAATAAGTATGCAATAGTTATTTCCCTTATCTATATTTTATATTTTGTCTGTAATATTTGACATGGATGTGACATATAAGTAGATTTGAAGACAATTTTTTTCTCATGTATTTCTTAATGATACCTTTTGTTAGATATTTTTTGTGCGTGTTGAATTTTATAAGTTATCACATTCTGGCTGGTTTCTATGCATATCCTATTTAATGTTTCTCTAGATTTAGAATAAATTTTGTGGTATCAGTTGAAACTTTTTAACTGTAGTATAGTTAGACAATATTTGCAAGTTATATAATTAGGTTGCTTTCAGAATGAATGGAAATGGTTGTGCTATATTATGCTTATGGTAGTAGCACAGTTGGGTTCTCTATATATAAATTTGACATTAGTGTTGAGTAGACAAACAGTCCTTGAAAGAAGTGTTCTGTTCAAGTGCCGATGGCTTGAGTTAGATCTAAAAGGAAGTAGACATTTAAATACTTTTGATGTAAAATGATATTGTTTGAAAAAAGAAAGTTCACTTGGTTGACACTTAATGGACAAAAAAGCTGTTTCAGAAAATTTCATTTGTTGACCAATTTAGACCTAACAAAGAGCTGTTCTGTATATTTTGTTTTTGATGTTTGCATGAGTTATTAGGCAGCTTTTTATGATAATCAAACTTGGATATATTGGTTTGAAAACAATATTCGAAAAATTCCCTCAATTTATAGATAGTATTTTTCTCCTAAGATGATAGTCATTTTTGTTGTTGTCCTAATTGATTCAAGTTGTGAGTTTCTTTTGTTCCTATTTTAAAATTCTTATTTATGAATTATGGATTGGTACAATGCACTCCTCTTTTCTGCCATTTGGCTCTGCGCAATACCCTATACTGGATATAAACAAAAGTGAAGGCAGACAAGGGGGTAAAGCTATAATCAGTAGCCGTTTGACCTGCTCTTGTTGCTTGGTTGGTTGTTGACTTGTTGCTCAATTTCACTAAATATTCAAGCCTCATAAGTTTGGCTTAACAGATACGCTACTTGTCTGTGTACCTCCAGGTCTGATGTTTGAATCACTGCAGAGTTTTAATTTTATATATGTATTTGCCAGAGCCTGACAAAAATTAACCAGATAACAAGTGATAATGGCTTTTATATAAGATGGCTGCGAGAAAATGCTTTTAGAAATTGGAGAACTTATCCTTTTTAATACAAATGTTTCCAATATTCTCTAATCATGCATGTGTGAAAGGCGAGCAATTGAACTTTTTGAATTGTTCATATTCTTCATTGTAATTAAAGCGCATCAAATCTTTTTTTTTTTTTTTTTTTAAATTCTAGAAATTTGTAAGTCTGTGCGCATGCATGTATGAACTGTGACTAAAACTGGCCAAAGTTGAAATTTACCAGACATATCAGTCAGTACAAGAGACTGTGCAGTGGTGTGGTCGAAGTTTTTTTTTTTTTTTAGATAAGAAGTTCTCAAGAAATGTAATAAAGGATCTGCTATTTTCTCCTTTATCTAGAATTGTAGATCTAAATTTAGATATAAAATATCTGAATTGGCACCACTGAAGAGAAGTACCCAAAATACTTTGAAGCTGTACTTTTGTACAACTGGTAGAAAATTATCTTCCAACACTATTATGGTAGACTGCTCAACGCACCCTAAATCCAGCCCCTTCTAAACATGAACTTTTGGAACCAACAATGCCCTTGTTCTATCAATTTAGGAATATAATCATTATGGTTGTAAAATACCTAATTATGAAGGTATATAAATTTTGATTCCTAGAAAAATGAAATATTCCACCATCAAATCTAATTTTACTATGTCTACCTTAAAGTGTGTTTCTTAAGAGATAACCCCCATAAGCGTGTACGACAGATGACAAAATCCTGATAACTCTTTCAAATCTAAATTACCAAGTTAAAAATAGACACACTTCATGAATTTAATTGTATTAAAATCTGTAGACTAACTCTTCGTATCGCTCAAATAAAATAAAGTGACAGTTTCATCATATATGTCTCTTTGGGTGTTTGCAAACTCAAGTATAGAGATCTACAATTCTGTAATATTCATGTAATCAAACTGCAAATTGAAGATTTCATTTATTCCCTATCTATATCTCTCTCTCTCTCTCTCTCTCTCTCTCATTTACATATACGTACATACACACGCTGGTTCAAACTCTGGTTTTCTCATCACTGCACGAGGAAGCATTTGTTTTGTTTACATGTTGATAAAAGCTTGAAGTTTTGATTTGCCTAGGCGTAGCTTGATAGGTCAAGTGCTAACAATATTTTTGACACTGACCCATCTTCACTTGGAATTGGGACACTGCTACTCTTACTCTGAACTTTTGTCCGATTATTTTCCTCTCCACTCCCTCTACCTGACAGATAAAAACTTTAAATACAATAAATAGAAGATAAACATTAGATGTTTATCTGCAAATATTTTAAAGTAAATTATTAATTTGAATATGTCTAAAATGAGCATTGCGTAATTGCTTTGTTAATCTATTTCAATCAAATTCATAAAATACACTCCTGGGCCAAAAAGAACGAGCAAAGTTTTTTCTATTAAATATTTTGCAATTACTTTCATTCTAATAATTATGATAATAGATGAAATATTCAACAATGTTATACAGTAATGCATGTGTGCATTTTAGTGAGGGATAGCTTTACCCTTGTTTTGCTTCAGAAAACAGACCCATTTAACCCAGCTGTCCAATAGGAGTTTACAGTTTGCTGAACCATGTTGTTCTATTCATTTCCGCCTGCTTCACGTAGCTGGTCAGTGTTCCTGAAAGTTTGACCTTAATATGCACACATATTCTCTATGGTATTGAGGTCTTCTATATCATGGATAGTCCTCATTTTCTTTTTCTTTTTTTGCCCAGGAGTGTATTGCAACTACTTATCTAGATCTAGATTGTTCAATATTTTATTGCTGGATCAACATCTTTCAGGCTGTCTATATGATGTAGACAGGCCAGTTCGTAGTGTCATTGCTTTTTAATACATTTTTGGAAGTCAGTTCTCATGAAAAACACTGGTAGACTTTATTTAGTCAGTGTGGGCAAAAATCTTATGTTGTGCATTTTTTTTTTTTCTCTGTAACAAAAGTATCTGCGCACTGAATGCTTGTGCAATAGTAAACTTGAATTTGTTTCAAGATAATTTTGGCACAGCCCATCTCTCGTGGCTAATAAAATTGTATTGGCATATCTTAATATGATACTTCATAGAATGCAATCATACTTGTAACATATTCAATTAAGATTTCATCCTATACTTTGAATTACTTTTGGTTTGTTGCTCTATTGAATAAAACTTCAGTGAGTGTTCCTTTTTTTTTTATTGATACAATATCAAAATGAATTGATAATAACACTCATTCACAGAAACAATTGAAGAGATTATTTTTAATAAGTATAACTATAATATGTTTTTTATTGTACTTTTGATTAAAGATTAATTGCCATATTATTTTAGGTAACTAACCTATTGTGCTTAAATCAATTTCTTTTTGCACTGGTTGCACACAGCGGAAACTATGCCTGGAGAGTATAAAAACAGTCTTTATTAGGCTTAATTTTCATCATGTAGCAAATCCTCCTGCATTTTTTAAATGAAGCATTTTGATTATATACTTTGACTATTTTTTCTTTCTATCTTGTTACTTTTTAGCAAAATGCTCCAGAAGTAGCTTCTGGCAAGATTTGACCTTGGGAATCTGTTGATGTCCGCTTCTTTGTTTCTGATCCTTGCTACTTGCTTATCACTTGTAGAATGTAAAACAATATGTTATAATGAAAAGCAAGAATAATAAAGATGAAAAGAAAAACTAGTCAAAATTGATATACAAAGCTGTGCTGATTTCATGTTAGGTTGTGATACCAACAAAGATAAGCACATTAATAAAACCAACCTAAAACCAGTATTAATTAATTCTGTGATGTCATATCAAATTCATTTTATATGTAACATATACTGGAATAAAAATGTCTTAAAACTGTCAGTCAGTTGCTTGTATGATACTGATGCAAGTCTGCTGCTGTATCTTGTTAAAAAAAAAAAACAACTATATTTTCATCCTCAAAATGATTTAATTGAATTGCTTCTTTTAGAAAGCAACAGTTCAGTGAGTGATTGTGGGAGTTAAAATATACAGGATGTCTGTTAGATAATGCCCGATCTGTCTCAAAAGCAATGCCTTATATTAATTACATACTCTATCATTTCATAGATAGATGCAATGATTTACTAAAAAATACCATCTTTTGACAAATGTTCAAATAGATTGTCAAGAGTAGTGTATCAAAATACACAGCAAATTGTTACTTTTGAGACATCCAGAATTTAATCATTTGGTTGATCTTAAACAATTTTATAATATTTAAAAAAAAATTTTTTCCTCTAGTCTTTGTTGCTAAATATTATGCCAAATTATCATTCTTCCATTTATGAGCAATTGTAGGAGCTAAAAATATATTTAGTCATTTAGTTCCTCTTGAACAATTTAATAATGTCCATTTTTCTTTCTTGCCTGTATTAGTGTTTCTATTCTATGTATTGTTAGATCATATTTTGTCCCATTTGTGAAGGATAGTGAGTCACATGATATTATGAAGACATTGGCATTGGTCCAATATTTTCCCCAACTACAAATTTCAGTGTTAAGATTTCAGTTGTCTGCTGCAGGGCCAGCCAAATGTTAGGGGCACCTTAGTTATAGTTATCAATCTGTTATATTCGTCAAATGACTATCTAGATGTCAGAATGGTTTTCTTTTACTGGATTATTGTATTGATAACTCTAACTTTTTATTTTTATATATTTATTTTACTTACTCTAAAACATGAGTAATCCTAGGACTGGTTCTGGTAGTATGACAATATTTTGTTTTTATCAACCATTTAATTGTCCAATAACAGTTGTTGAATATCTTTTTGTTTTGGCTGCTGTAATAGAGAACGTCAACCAAAACTGTCAACATAGGTTTCTATTGTTTCAGATTGGCTGGTTGTGTCTACAGACCACACCAATGGTGCTAGAGGGCTGAAAATTTGAACATTTATTGCTTATATCTAGAAGAAACCCCGATTTTCTTTGGGTTCAATTTCCAATGTTAAGTTAATGCTATTGGTACTTCAGTTTATCTCCAGCAGCATCCACACTTTTTTTTTTTTAAATTCGGGCTTTTTTTCAATGATCACTCCCTAACAAGAGAGGAATAGCTTATTCATTGATAACCCCTTACTCTAATTTTTCTAATTGATCACCCCCAACATGGAATGATGCCAGAAGACGTTTGTCATGTGACATTTCATTTTGGTGATAAACCAGACCTGTTTTCTTTAATTTTTTTTGTATGTCAGCTGATCTGAAATTTGAAAACGCTGCAAAATACTTTCAAGTCGGCATTGCTACTGAATTCAAGTCAAACATTGCTTAACTTTCTCTCTTTACTGTGGAAACAATGAATTTTTGACTATTACATCAATTTTTTTTTTGTTTACTTTTATAGTTATCCAACTCAAAATTCTTGATAGAAAAAATAAAATAAAATCCATCTTGATTTTAAGAGTATCAAGTTATTTGTTAGTTTTTAAAATTCATAGCAAGTGATTTTCATTCTCTCATGCATAGGTGGAGGGTTTTTATATAAAATTAATTTTTTCAGTAAAATCAATTTTTTTTTCCTTTTTTTTTCTTTTCTTTTTTTTTTCTTTTTCCTCTTCCAAATATAATGTTACAGGGAATACTTAAAAGAGCTCCTTTAACTGTAGGTTTATTAAAGTTGGCTAAAGGGCAGTTTTGTTAATGACAAAAACATCATCAATATTTATGCAACTAAAAAAAAGATGTTTAGTACTATATGACCTATACTGATATGATCATTTAAAAAAAAATTCCACATACATTAGTAATTAGCTGGAAATAAATTTGTGGTGATGTCAGGAATCAAATGAATCACGATGCTTATTGATCTGCCATTTAGTCTTATCATGTAAAAGCCAATGTCACTTTTATGTTTGGTTTCTGTCTTGCTAAAGAAGGAGGGGTGAAGCAAAGCTCATGTTCACTTGTTCATGTATGCTAAAGCACATGGCTGTTTCAGTATGTTCGCATCTACATCACTACTTCTACTACAACTGCTACTGCTGATGTCATCATAGTAGGACTGAAAACCAATATAGGCATTTTTGATTCTTCATGTATGAAACTGATTTTTTTTTTTTTTTTTTTTTTTTTTTTTTTTTTCACATAAAAGATTTTATTTACCCAATTCTGTTTTTGAAAATTCTTATTCTAAAATTATAAAAAATCTGATTATGAACAGTTGTAGACAATCGATAATTTAAAAAAATCTTTCTTTGCCATTTATACTTAAAAATATAGATATGTTTGATTTATCCATACGTAAATGATATTTTTCATGGGCTGTTATGCTAGTAAATTCATTAAAAAAAACAAACTAGAATTCATGTTACCAGTAACTGACTTTTTCACACTTCTGAAACTGAAAATATCTGTGCACCCAATTGGTTTTCATCAAGCTGCAGTCAATGATAAATAAAATGTTTATCTGAAAATAGTTTTAGATTAATCTTGGATTTTAAAAGAATGAAATTAATTCTTTTGCATCTCTAAATTTTCGAAGTAAACATTTTTATTTGTGAATTTTCAATTTATCTATGCTATCAGTACTCACTAAAAGATTATGTAATCTCAATCTTGGAATGAATGTTACTCCAAATGCACTTGAAAGCAAACTTATTTACTCAATTTGTTATGGCTAAGGTTCTTTTCATTCTCTTTGTACTTGACGAAATTAAGTAGACATCTTTTTGAGCAAGTCTACTGTTATGGATTTCTCCTGGTCATTTTCAATTTTTAGCAGAACCCAACTGCCACTTCCTTTCATTAAATGGCAAGGTCACCTATTTTTGTCCATCTGTTACTGAAGTCATTATTTCTATTGGAGCATTAAAAAACATGCTACCTTTTGTCCCATAAAAGTTATTAAATTCATACAATTTACTATATGCAAATGTTACAACTATTATGGGACAGAGGTAGTATTAAATAAAATTGAGTGCTGGACAGTGTATCTTGGTGAGGTCAAAGTGTCTGCTTAGTCAACATTGTGACCGGAAACTCCAAAAACAGCTTAGACTAATATCAGTCAATATGGGATTTATTTTATTTGCGTAGAGGAAAGTTAGTATTAAACAAACATACATACATAAAAAAAACAAAAACAACTCTGCCTACCACGTGCTATTTTTGCTGGGTTGTGGTGACACATATATATGTACTAATAGGAAAACTATTTTTATTGTACTAATTAAAACTTGAGGATGATGCTAATAATTAATTGTTGGTCTCTTTGGTTTGAATGTTCTGATATTTTGCCTTTTTAGTCTAACCTCATGTGTTGCATAACAAATTACTTGGACATTTTCAGTTCTGTTATTAAATTTTAACTTGCTTGGTTAGAATGAAATTTGTATTATAATTCAAACGTTTCCCATTTTTCATTTATGAGTGCCCCCCCCCCATTTTTTTTCCTTGTGTGGGTCTATTCCTGTGCTCCCCCCAAAACTGAGATAACTGAGACGGCACCCTCCATTGCACTTGGAGAAGTGGGATTAGAAAAGCACACCTGGTGTCTACTAGCTTGACCGGATCGCCCCAGTAAAAGGTTCATGCTGAAGAAAGAAAAAAAAAAAGATTGCATTTAAGAAGGGATAAAGAAATGTTATGTTGGGACAGAACCCGTTTTAACAAATAAATCCACTCGTTTTTAGCTCAATGCAGTGGTTTCAAAAGTATGGGCGTTCGTCAAATAATGCTCGGTAGTTAAGTGTTCCGTCTAAACCTGACATTGAAAATCTTGTGGCAGAAAAACATCACCCATTAATTATTACACAGATATAAAAAAAAAATCCCCCCAAAACAATTATACACAACTCAGACCAGTTTTTTAGAATTTGAATAAATTTAATCAATGAAATGAATATGACTTTTGAAAGTCAAAAATGTCTCTTTATTGTAGTTTAATCATTAGTCTAAAAATCAAATGCTGAAAATGAGATTTCGTCAGAATATCTCCTTCAAAGAAATGGTTCTTCACCTTGATTTTCGAAATCACTGCATTAATGGCTTGAATCTCCAGTTGTTTCATTCGAGGAATACTATAATTTTCAGCTTATCAGATGGCACAATGTAGGGAAGGTGGTCCCATTTGTGAAGTTTCATACTCTCGATGTTGGAAAATGTGCATTAATAAAAAGAAAAGAGACAAGTTATGGAAGGAGAACAGGAGTTATTGTTATTGCTTTGAATAAATTAAATTGTTGAATCGTTCCTATTTGAGCACTGTTTTTAACATCGGGCGAGCGAGGTCGTGAAACTTCAATCAGGACCATCTTCCCCACATTGTACCAACTTTCTTTTTTTTCCGAAATGGGTAAAAAAATTAAATTTTGCGACCTTTTTGCTTTTGATGAAGAAATTTAATTTCAGAAGATTATTAAAGTAATTTTATGACGATCAACTAAAAAAATAACCAAGTACACATTCCCAGCCTGATAAATTATTTCATGAGTAATGGGATGACATATCTTTTCTTTTTTTTTTCCTTCGTAATTGTTTTTATGAACCTATTGCCCCTTTTCGCGTTTTGAGTGCAACAATATCGCTTGATTACTGCTGTTTAGTTTAAAACAAAAAAACAACAACAAAATACTTGACAGTCCTCACCTGTTTTATCATAAATAATTATATCGTTTGTAATCAATGACCTCATAATTAGCTCATCAAAAGCAGTAACTTGAAAAAATTTACAATGCATTGTTAGCATGCTCGAAATAGACTCTCCGTTCCCTAAACGTAAACATTTAACAAGAGCGATAGCCTTGGTTACGTAATATATTTACTTCGGCCTATTAAATAATAACGATAAATCAAAAGATTTTACCCCACCCCCCAAGAAAACACCTTTTATTTATCACTTTGAGGAATAGAGGGAATGTATACTAGTCTATTACGAACATTCCGTTTATTGACAAATCTACCAATAAACAAGACCCGATCTGATCTGATACATTTACTGTTTTGGTTGGCACTACTAATTCTGGTAGTTGAGGCCTGTGGTGTTGTTCTTCCTTGCCAACCAGTCTTGTTTTGTAAGAGAAAATAGGCTAAATATGCATAACTAGTACCAGCCAATGGTAAGCCAGTTGCTAGTTGGATGATACGGACAGTTTAGGTGTACTTGAGTTTGTATATATTTACATTCGGCTACAACTACCACATGTCTAAGAGGACGTATTTGTGCGTACTGAATTCACTCCCTTTGTTGTTGTTTTTATTTTCATAAATTGTCCTTGAATGATGTCAGTAGCCTCATCACATGAAATGTGCCCGACCCTATTTTGCTTTTGCATAATTACCTTCATCATTATTGTTACATTAGAATATAAAGTTTTACTTATTTTATTACTATGAATTAAATGTGACATTTTTACTAAGATATTCGTTATTTTATCAATATATTTTTTTTTTTTATCATTCCAAATTGAAATATTATTTCATTAGTACTATAAATTGAACTAAAAAGATAAGATTTTTCTATGACTTTTTTCTCTGCCAAGAAACCCAAGTATGGACATTTTCCTACTGCCTATAAATGTACACTAGTATCCCCCGCCCCAATCACCCAACAATTTGTTGAAAGAGCTGTTTTATTGACTAGTTTTACTTTTCAAACAGTTTAAATTTAAAGTTCAGCAAATAAAAACATTCTTTTAAAATCTTGATCTAGAATTTTTGTTTTTGTTTTTGTAAATATCAATTTCAATGAGGTTACTGAATTGGAATTTTAGTTATTTTATCTCCAGAAGTCATAGCGGTTTATTTTTCTTCACTATCTTTTAAATTGTAAAACAAAAAAGAAGTGCTGAAGTTGAAAGATGTTATAATCTTTATTTAACTTGAACAAGATAAAGCAATGATTTGTTTCTCTTTCAGCTGGAGCCATGAAAGCATTGAATGCCAAAGGTATAGTCCATCGTGACTTAAAGCCTCAAAACATCTTGCTGTGTCAGGGTTCCAAGCCAAATCCACAGCCTTCAGAAATGAAACTCAAAATAGGTAAAATCTCTTTCAAAGTTCCTTCTTCTCTTTCCTTCTTTCTTCTCTTTCCTTCTTTCTTCTCTTTCCTTCTTTCTTCTCTTTCCTTCTTTCTTCTCTTTCCTTCTTTCTTCTCTTTCCTTCTTTCTTCTCTTTCCTTCTTTCTTCTCTTTCCTTCTTTCTTCTCTTTCCTTCTTTCTTCTCTTTCCTTCTTCTTCTCTTTCCTTCTTCTTCTCTTTCCTTCTTCTTCTCTTTTCTTCTTCTTCTCTTTTCTTCTCCTCCTCTTTTCTTCTCCTCCTCTTTTCTTCTCCTCCTCTTTTCTTCTCCTCCTCTTTTCTTCTCCTCCTCTTTTCTTCTCCTCCTCTTTTCTTCTCCTCCTCTTTTCTTCTCCTCCTCTTTTCTTCTCCTCCTCTTTTCTTCTCCTCCTCTTTTCTTCTTCTTGTGTCATCAGAAAATAATTTGCTATTCAATCAATCATTATTTGCTTTGACTTTGATATTGAACCTTTTGATTATTTAATTTTGAATGTCATAAACTCTTATTGAGATAATATATGAATTATTTTGCTGTAATTTTAACAATTGCACATCTAAACTTCAATAAAATTTTCCTACAAATAATTACTCTGAAGATGATTTGACGATTGAAAATTTTTGAAGGTAACTGGCATTACTGAACTGAAAATATTCCAAAGATATGCTCGTTTAGAATTAACTAATGTTGTGATGCTAAATGAACTCTAGTTTGTAGGCTTTTTTTTTCTCTTAAGAATCATTTTGAAACAAACTAAATTCTTTCAAACCAATTGTAAAGATATTTTGTATTTATTTTACAGCTGATTTTGGCTTTGCTAGATTTCTCCAAGATGGAGTAATGGCAGCCACTTTGTGTGGCTCTCCTATGTATATGGTGAGTATTTCTGACTTTTTGAAATTCTCAAACTTTGATCTATGTCGAAGGCATGGATTAATCTCAATTTTATAAGAAATTTATTGGAAGTGTTTAATGGAATGGTGTACTGACCACTTTTTACCTTGCGATATATTGATCTGTTAATATTATCTTTGTGATCAGGCTCCCGAGGTGATAATGTCTCTTCAATACGACGCCAAAGCTGACTTGTGGAGTATTGGTACAATTGTGTTCCAGTGTTTGACTGGCAAGGCACCCTTCCAAGCACAAACCCCACAACAGCTGAAGCAGTTCTATGAGAAACACAGTGAATTAAAGCCTTCGTAAGTATTTCACCTTGATTCTAAAATTTGGATATGTGGATATAATTTATCTCTGCCAATGAACAATGAAGTGGGAAGAGGTATGTTTTCATGGTGTTGACGGACATACCAATCTCCACAAGTTCTCAATGAATTGTAATGGAATTTTCTGAATGGGTAGGCCATGGGCTAAGGAAGAATTGGTTAAATTTTGGAATGAATCCAGGAATATCATTTTTCATTTTTTTTTTTTTTTTTTTTTTTTTTTCTTCATGTATTTATGTATTCATTTGAGTTAGTCCACACAATATATCCAAATGTTCTCCACAAATTTCAGTGACATTTTGTGAAAGAGTGAGTCATAGGCTAAGGAAGAATTTGAGGGTGCATCCATGAAGTAGTTTTTCAATTGTTTTCAAAGCGATTTATTCATTCATTTTTCTTCCATATATTGAAAGGTTAACAATACTCCAACAGGATTTAGTTAGTGAGTGGCTTTGTTAGAGGTATTTGCTCTTTGAGTGCTTTCTAGTTTTCTCTAGTTTCAATGGAAAGGAATGCTTTATACCAAGTTAATTTTTTGAGAAAATTAATTTTTAAGACCTGTTGCTTCTACTAATTGACCTTATTCTGTATATTCCATTGGTAATTTATTTTCGTTTTTATTTGAATATCTTTAGTTCCAAAGTGAGGTTAATGATCCCAAGCTCTTTAGCAACGGGGGTTGTCATTTGTGAAACTTTGTAAAATATTGACATTTAAATTCCTTGATTGAAAGACCACCTTAATCTATTTTTATTGTTATATTAATCTTCTTAGCTTGAATATCAGTGGGTTTTCTTTTTTTAAGCCCTTTCTAAAATATCTAACCTAGAAAGGTTCATTTTAAATATCAGAAACCATCTTTTTTAATTTTAGATGTGTCCACACATCTCTGTGAGATAGTTTTTGGTCTGTCAGTTGATCCCAGTTCTGTTAAACAACAGAAATACGAACGAAAAGGTGTATTGGCATTGAAGATATGACATCATTAGGAAGCCAACTCGTGTTTTGTCATAATAAAATGTATGAATGGCATTTTTGTATTTAAAACAAGCCAAAAATGGCCAAAAAGCTCCCAAAGTGTCCCTTTATGATTTTTTTGAAAATATCTCTCTGAATATTTCCGTATCACAATATTTTACAGGTATAAGAATCAATTGACTCAAAGAAAGACCACTTTTTTTATTTTTTTATTCCTCCTCTTCCTGGTACTACTACAATAGATGGTAGATACATCATGAACTTATGGCTCTTTACTGGTTTACCAGGCTTTTGAAGTTCATTGTTAGACACAGGCCTTTCCCGAGGTCATAAGACAAAGGGGTTAGATGATGGACATGTTGGAGGGGAAATAAGAGATACGTGCCTTTCCCAAGGGCATTAGTGCAAAGTTGACAAAATCTCAGCCTGAGTTTGAACGTGACTTACCCATCCCATTTTCTGTACCATCAACTACTTGGCCACCTTACCTTCTCAAAATATCCAACTCAAGATTCAAATTTCCACAAAAAATCTAGGTTATTCATGAAGATTGTTTACTTATTTGTCAGCTACCAAAAATTTTCAAAAAATAATTCTTCAATTATCTCATCATTTATTTGAATTATGAATTTTTTCTGAATTGCTCCAGATGAAAGTTAACAAATAAGACTGCTTATCTAAACTAATCTTGTCTAAATTGTTACTGTCCATTTCCTTGTTTACATCCTGAACATTCAACTTGTCAATCGCTGGAATATTAGTTATCACCAAACACCCATCTACTTTTTCAAATCAGCCTCCCATTTGTAAATGATGTCCATGAAAACTTTTCTTGTAAGAAGTGTTTTTTCTAAGCTGGGTGGTTTTGAATCTATGCGCAATTTTAGTTTATTCCTTATTAGAATCCATAGTGTTACAAACAACCAATTTACTTAGTTGTATTTAGTATCCCAAATGATTTCACTTTTTCCAAAGGTGGTGAATTACTTCAGAGTTTTAGTTTCCACTTTAACATTCTGGGAATGCTCTAACTAAACAGACCATTCTTTCCCTTTTGCCAATGGAATATATCCAGAGTTGAGTTATCAGCTACTCAACTAACACATCAATTATCTTTTACAAGTCATACTTTTGGCAAGTTTCCTACCTCTGTTTTTGTTTTTCAATATATCTTTGCCTAAAAGAGCTTTCTGCTATTCCTTTGTTTTAATACAAGGGTTATTTCATGTAGGTATTGAAAATTTTACCAGACTGATTTCTAAGGGGAAATATTTTCCTTACCTTGATATCTTGGCATAACATGCCTTGCCAAGTCTACATTAGATATGAATTCTTGCAATTTTGTACTTGGTGAAAGGCATTAAACTATATTACACAATAGAGATATAAACCAGAGTGTATTCCCCTGGCTTTGTTACAGATTTGTAACTGATTTATAAATCTCTTACATGAAACTTGTGCAAATGGTTGTTTAGTGCTATTAAATGAACCGTAGAGCTGATGTAACAACTGATAAATTGGATTAGCTCTTCAAAAGTTTTTCAGAGGATTTCTCTTATGCCTTGGCTTCTCAAAATAATCTCATTTTACCATCATTGAGAATTTTCCCTCTGGTTATATTTTGCTTTTTCCACAAAATTATAACTTTTTTTCTTCTCTCTCTCTTTTTTTTTCTTCTCTCTCTCTTTTTTTCTTCTCTCTCTTTTTTTTTCTTCTCTCTCTCTTTTTTTTCTTCTCTCTCTCTTTTTTTCTTCTCTCTCTCTTTTTTTTCTTCTCTCTCTCTTTTTTTTCTTCTCTCTCTCTTTTTTTTCTTCTCTCTCTCTTTTTTTCTTCTCTCTCTCTTTTTTCTTCTCTCTCTCTTTTTTTCTTCTCTCTCTCTTTTTTTTCTTCTCTCTCTCTTTTTTTTCTTCTCTCTCTCTTTTTTCTTCTCTCTCTCTTTTTTTCTTCTCTCTCTCTTTTTTTCTTCTCTCTCTCTTTTTTTCTTCTCTCTCTCTTTTTTTCTTCTCTCTCTCTCTTTTTTTCTTCTCTCTCTCTCTTTTTTCTTCTCTCTCTCTCTTTTTTCTTCTCTCTCTCTCTTTTTTCTTCTCTCTCTCTCTTTTTTCCTTCTCTCTCTCTCTTTTTTCCTTCTCTCTCTCTCTTTTTTCTTCTCTCTCTCTCTTTTTTCTTCTCTCTCTCTCTTTTTTCTTCTCTCTCTCTCTTTTTTCCTTCTCTCTCTCTCTCTTTTTTCCTTCTCTCTCTCTCTCTTTTTTCCTTCTCTCTCTCTCTCTTTTTTCCTTCTCTCTCTCTCTCTTTTTTCCTTCTCTCTCTCTCTCTTTTTTCCTTCTCTCTCTCTCTCTTTTTTCCTTCTCTCTCTCTCTCTTTTTTCCTTCTCTCTCTCTCTCTTTTTTCCTTCTCTCTCTCTCTCTTTTTTCCTTCTCTCTCTCTCTCTTTTTTCCTTCTCTCTCTCTCTCTTTTTTCCTTCTCTCTCTCTCTCTTTTTTCCTTCTCTCTCTCTCTCTTTTTTCCTTCTCTCTCTCTCTCTTTTTTCCTTCTCTCTCTCTCTCTTTTTTCCTTCTCTCTCTCTCTCTTTTTTCCTTCTCTCTCTCTCTCTTTTTTCCTTCTCTCTCTCTCTCTTTTTTCCTTCTCTCTCTCTCTCTTTTTTCCTTCTCTCTCTCTCTCTTTTTTCCTTCTCTCTCTCTCTCTTTTTTCCTTCTCTCTCTCTCTCTTTTTTCCTTCTCTCTCTCTCTCTTTTTTCCTTCTCTCTCTCTCTCTTTTTTCCTCAAATAGCAATAATTTAGTGATTTCTGTTCCTCTGTGTATAAAATGGACTCTTACACTCAAAAGGAATGATCTTGCTAATAAAAATATTTCTTATACACCGTTTGAAACAATGGATTTTTTTACTGTAATGCACATTTTTTTTTCTTAAAGAAATTAATTCCATAAAACTTGAGATATATTTGAAATCTTTCATAGGGATTAATTAGAATGGCTTGATTTGGATGGCTCCTGTTTGTCAGCCTCTATAATGTAAGGCAGTTGCTATAAAAAGACAGGCTCCTAAGGATAAGGGATGTGAGTTTGTAGCTTACTAAAAATCATAGAATGGTGATGGAGAAGTTGCAATAAAAAAAACAAATTAAGATTTAAGAAATACTAGTTAAATAATTGATAAAATTGATACATTCGATCTCCAGTAAGTAAAATATATGTGGCTAAAATTTTACTGTTGTAACTACGGATTTTCCCAGAAATAGTTCCCATTTACCAAACAAGGAAATCAATCATTTTGATTCATCTTATCACATCAGATTTGCATTTTATACAACTAAATTGTGATGGCTTGCTATAAAGTTAAGTTGTTTTATAATTCAGTAATTCTACAAAAAAAGGCCGATTTTTAGAAAATATATCTAAAAATCATGAAAACTCCCCATCACCATCAATAATTGAACAACTGTAACCTCAAAATTTGAACTCCTGTTATGAAAATTCCATCGAAGGATGATTATGATCAGAATAAATTCTATTTCTAATGTCAGTAGCATTTTCCATTGGAAAACATCTAAAATAAAATTTAAAATATCTAGATTCTGGAGAATATAAATCAATACACCATCGAAAAAGCTTTTATTCTGAAAATTGAGAAAAATTTTTTCAGAAGGGGTCTAGGGGAATGCTGCTGTCAATTTTCAATCCTGTAGACAAAACTGTATGGTGTGGAGTGCTTGAAAACACAAGCATGTATTAAAAGGAATATCTTTGGTGGCTAGTGATTCAATATTCTACAGCCTTTACTTGAGAGTTAAATTTCAATGTTTTTCACTCTATAAAAGCCCATAAAATATCTGGTTTTCTCTCCTCTCTCCTAGTCATCTTTGATAGCTATGAATGTATCAGAATATATAATTTAAAGTAAAGATATAATGATGAACATTTGTGTGATACTGAAAATTTATTATGTATGTTTTGGTTTCCATGATCTAACCACTGAATCATCATCTCTATTTTTTGAAATAATGGACAGACATTTTATTACCCCATCCCCCACCTACATACTCACACACTTGGAACAATGAATGAGCATGGCAATATTTACAAAATAAGCTTGGTGTTATTAGTGGGGGTGTTGTTATTTCACAGACCTGACGCAATGTATGACGTGAGCATTGAAATGAGGTCACAGTAGAAGCAGGTGAATCCTACCTGCTGCTACTATTGTTTACTTAACTTTTTCACAGTTGGTAGCTGAAACCAGTGTTATCACAAACACCATGATCACTTTGTCTTCACACTCTTTGATATTACTTTCAGCATTCCAAGTGGGACATCACCCGAACTTAGGGATTTATTGTTGAAATTGTTAAAAAGAAGTGCCCGAGACCGTATCAATTTTGGTAAGTACAGCAAGTGTATTGCAATTCTTAGTGGTTACTTTTTTTATTCATTTTTATTTTTCATTGTTTATTGTTTCGTGATTATTGTTGTTTACATAATACTAACCTTCAAACCACATGGGTTACGCTTATTGTAACTGCTTAGAGTTGACTTGACTGTATACAATGAAGTATCCTGCACTCTTCCTCAGGGCTATCTTATTGCATGGGCTCACTTTTGTTCATAAATAACAGACATAGGGAACCTTCTCTAAATTAATGTTTACATTCATATTTATATCAGTTTTAGACTCTTTATTGAACCGGGCCAGCATTTACACACATTGCTTTGTCCCGGGGCCTCAGATATTCTCTAGACGAGTCTGTGCTTCCTTTATTATTGACACTTTTGTGGCACTTGGCCATTGTCTATGTTTTTCATTTTATATTGATGCATAGCTGTATTGATCTTTAATATCACATAGTCGATGATTTTGGTTTCTTCTGGTTCCATTTTAATTACTCCTGATAACATCTTTCAAGATGTTTTCAGGAGTAATTAAAATGATTTTTTTGTATAATTGCACTACACTCGCTATCTGTAATTTTCTTCTGTCTACAAAGTTAGAAGAGGTATTTGTATTCATTCATGTCTCAGTCTATTATAATATCTCCAAAAGTTTTCAATTATTTTAATGACATTTTCTGGGAGGTTGGGTCATTGACTGAAGAAAAATTTAAAGGCTGATTCAGGAATTTTACAGTTACCACCCCTGCATCATAGTTTTGTCAGCCCACACAACATTTCCAAGTTCTTAATGATTTTCAATAGCTTTCTGTGGAAGGGTGGATCAAGAATTGGTTCAATTTTTGGGTGAATCTAGGAATTTTTTTGATTGAGGGATATTGAAACCAGAATCCAAAATATGGAAAATCAAAACTCAGTTACTTTCCCTGCATTTTTTTTGCTATAAATGAACTGATTTTCATTCAGTTTTTATATAGTGTATGGTATTGGCAGAGGTATGCACTCTCTGAATGCTTTCTAATTCTATGTGGTCTTTGTTATCTCCAGTTATGCCGTAAATAACATTGCCCATAATCTAATTTACAAAAATTGTTGTCTGTTTTTGTTTTTCAGTTGGCTGAATGCTTTATTAATGCCATCAGTTGACTTTTCTATCTTTTTTTTTTCTATAACCTCTATTCTGTTACAGTATACATTTTATGTACTGTCCATTAATTCCTATTGTGGTTAGTTCTGTACAATGAGTGGTTATTAAACAAATCTTTTTACATGCAGTTGGTAACTAAGATATTCTAGGTACTTGATCAATAATGCTGAATATGAGGTTAATCTAGTTGCTGAATATGAGGTTAATCTAGTGTCCTTCAACTTCATCAGCATGGGATGATTAATGTATTTGGATGTCATGGGTTCAGATCTTATTGGTTGATATTCTATTTTATATAATTGATACACACTAGGGTTTTTTTCTTTTTTTCTAAAGAATTAATATAACCATAAAACTGAAATGAAAAAAATATTCTTAACAATGCTTAAATTATACTCATTCATTCATTACATATTCAAACTATGATAGAAATCTGTTTCTGATCTACATCAAAATTTAATAATTCTATAAATTTATAATAAATGGGCTTTTATTGACTCAATGTTTCAAATTTTTTCATGCCATATTTTTTGCGATGAGTGTGTTGAGGTTTTGCAATTTTTATTTTCCAGAGGACTTCTTCAATCATTTATTTCTAAAACCTCCAGCTCCTCAATTATCTTGTAAGTATAACTTAACTGGAATTTTAAGTTGGGAATATAACTGAACTTTCTGAGACCAAATTTCTTAGACTGAATTTTCTCATTTTCAAATTAGTATTTTTAGTAAAACTTGATATTGTAATGGTATTTCATTCTTACTTTTATCATTTTCATTTAAAATAAAAAACAGACAAAAACCTATCAATATTTCCATAATGATCTTCCATTGATTCCTATCCTTTTAATTTCTTTTTAAAGAAATTTCCATAATTTTTTACCCCAAATTTTCCATGACTGAATTTTCCTAGTACTAGTTATCATGTTTTCTCTTTTTCAGCTTCACCTGTTGGTGTCACTTGTCAGACAGAACGGTTCAGCCGAGAAAGCCCCCCTCTGCGTCCTGTTCCCTCTGTCACTTGTTTATCTTCGGTCAGTATATAATAGATCAATAGATGATATTCAAGAATCTCTCTCCATTTTGTGAGACTCATATTTGAAATTGCTAATTGATCAATTTTTGCATTTTATTCAGCAGTCCCTCAGAGAAACTAAAAACTATGAAATTGTGCATCGGAAAACGAATATTTATAAAATTGAGTTAATAAAAAGATCTTTGAATTATGAAACGTCTTTCATTTAAGATCTTAGAAAATGTAATTTTTGTATTTATCAACATTTCAAATTCAGTGAAAGTGTACATAAAGAAAACAACAAGTGTACATAAAGAAATACCTTACCTCCGCAAACAAATCTAATGTATATTCTCTTCTATGTACATTTTCTTGCAGAGTCCCCAGCAGCCACGACCCCCTTCCCTCCCCCCAGCTCCAGGCCCACCTGTTGCCTCCCCAGAAGACACAGAATTTTCCAAGGGAAGTCGCGAAGAACCTGTGGAAGCTGTGACTAGAAGTACTAGTCCAATTGAGGTCAGTTGGCAAAATGATTTATTTGTCTCATTTTACATTCGTTTGTGTGTAATATTTATTTTCATCTACAAACTGAGAGAATAACTTTAATAGTATGTGGAATAATTGTGCATATTTTGAAATGATATGCATATAATGTACTAACTAAATTGTTACTTCCCTTACATTAATAAGACTATTATTCAAATCTTTGATATATTGAATTACATAACATTGTGTGCATGAATTTCTTCAAAAGTGACTAATGTAGAAAAACAAGTGAAAGTTTTTGGGGGTGGAGAAAGTTATTTTACTGAAACTGATCACTTCTGAAATTATTCTTGTATTATAAACTTTGGTTGGATTACTATTTTTCTTTACAATTTTTGTAAACAGGGTTTCGTAATGGTGGAAGCTGGTTTTCAGGATGATCAGTACGGTAAGTATTTTTTCAAATGCAATACTTTTTATTCGTCCATATCTATTGGACTTGGTTACATGTTACTGAAATACTGTTAGTAAAGTTCGTCAGATTATACTCTGAATTTGATACTGTGTAGATACTGTGTGTATGTCTTTAACATAATTCAAAAATTTCATTTTCTCTATTTTCAAGAATTAGTAACTCTTGAATTGATCTAATTGTGAATAATTAGTCATTACTATATATACGTAGATTAATTAGTTCCCTGACCATGAAAATGTGTGATCAGAGGAACTTAATGTTAATCCAGTTTTTAACCAATATCTCTAAAGACTATATGTATATACATATATATATTTATATTTATATATTTATACATGTATAATTGTCTGAACATTCTTGGTTATACTTATATAAAGATAACTAATGTCTCCACCAATGCAAAATCCATTGCATCTTTCTTTTCATTAGTTTCTCTTTGTAGAAGCTTCCAATCTAAAAGTCTATAATCCATGTAACAGATTATGTAGTATCTCTTGTCACTATTACGTGCATGAAATTTTTATTTTTATTGAAAAGAAAAAAATTTAAAATGAATTAACTATGAAACGTTACTTTCGAATATCATCACAATCTAATTGTTTATTTTTACCAGCCAATATTTTCATTTCGATTTTTTGAGTAAAATTAAAAGTATAATTTTTGGTTATATTAGACTGCTTTCCTTGTGAGTACAATTTTGTGGCTATGAATTTTTGGACATGTAATTTCTGTTCAAATTATCTTTTTGCTAAATAAGATCTTTATTTTACAATTTATTAGTTTAAGTGATGAATGCAATGTCACCATTCACTAATTGTGCTTCTACCATTATTATCGTTCTCTATTTAGACAGTCTGGAAAAGATTAACAGAGTGAAATGTTTGGACTTTGTTTTCTAAAATATAGAAAGATAAACGCCTCTACTTCAATATTTATCTTGTGGATTTTGTTCATAATTTTTATTTATTTTCTTTTCTTTATTTCCAGATGAAAAGAATGAAAAAGAAATTAATGATTTTGAAAGGTAACTGTTCCTTTTTATTCTGGTTGAATGCTTGTATGAGACATAGAAAAAATGTGTATCCAAGTGTTTTTAATTCTGGTTAGAGTTAAAGAATACAATGTTTCTTGTTTTTTTTTTTTATTTTTCAATCATTTATCCACTTGCACCAGCAGATAATGTGAGTGATTGATTGATTGATTGACATGCTTTTGATTATCTGGTTTTCTGGTTGAGAAGCACAAGATTGTTTTTTTTTTTTTTTGTTTTTTTTTTCATGTATTAGTATACAGAGAGTTTGCCTGAAAAGTAGATTCACACTCATAGTTCATTTGTCTACATGAAATTTTTTATAATTAGGGACTAATGACAGTTAATGTATAATGTTCAGTTTCAAATTGATTTCTGAAATCAAGCCATATTGATTTAAAAGCATCAGCGAAAACTTAGTATTAACTAAAATCTACAATAACTGTCTCTTAAGCCCTCATACCGCTAAACCCCTTTCTTCTGATAAGTATAGTGTTGCTGGGAATCCCCTTACCACTTCATTCCTGATTTTTAAAAATGTGTAAACTAATAGTGTAATGGTTAGCTTGTCTACCTCTTATGTAATGGTTCCAGGTTCAATTCCTGGTATGAGCATAGTGTTGAAAACTCTTCATTAAAACAAATTCCTGTGCCTTCACGGTGGGCTTGCACTCTATTAATTTATAAGAATAAAGTTTTAGTCTCAACCAAACTTGAAATTTGCAGGGATCATTAATCTGATGCATACAAAGGGAACCGGGATCTTGTCACTGGCCATATACTTCAATGAGATTGTTTCTTAAGAAACGTGTAGGCAGTTTCCTCTTTTGAGTGGGTCCATATCACCAAATCCTTGAGATGATATAGGCCAAGCATATATGATAGAAAATACAATAAATAACCCCTGCCCAATAATGTAGAAAAAAAATTGTACATAGAATTGAAAAAAAAAACTTTTTTTTTTTTTTTTTTTTTTTTTTCAATCTTGATGTTTATTTAATCCTCAACCTTTAGAATATTTTTGCTGAATATTACATCTGAGAAAAACATTGCTGGAAATCCAATTTGTCTTATATATTTATTTATTCTTTTTTTGTCCTTTGTAGTGAGGAAGAAGTATATCTACGGAACGTAAATGCCCACCCGTCGAGTGGGGCTGTGACCTTCAAGAAGGATTGCCAGACAAGTCCAACACGACCCACTTCTTTGCAAGTTCAGACTCCTAATACTTCTCCTTCATCAGAACCAATTCCTGTTCCCACCCAAACAGAGGCATATCAAATCATGTCCAATTCTCCATCGACTCCTTCACCAAGTCGGAGCAAAGAATCGGCATCAGTAAGTCTTAATTGCAATGTTTTTCACTTTCAGCTGCTTCTTTTAAGCAGCTAGTCTTTTATTCTATTCTAAAGCACAATAGAACATTTAGTAACAGTAATATTCTTAAATATATAAGGCAATATCAATCTTTTAAGTTATGCATACAAGGTGCAATTAGTACAGACTTTGGGTCTGCACACTGGCTTACAAAGGGACTATTTCAGAGGAAATGGAGACTGGTGTAAAGGATAGTTTTATTTTCTTTTTCTTTTTGTTTCTTTTTTGGGGAACACCTTGTACAATAACCTTATTCTGTTTTTAAATGTCAATGTATGAATACAGTGCTGAAACTGACTCAAACAAGTTTTAGATAGAAAATTGGAAATTCGGTGTCTCATCATTGAATTCTTTTCTCTATCATTTGACTTGGTTCATTAGTGCAGGAAATGACTAAAGCAGAGGAGTGGAAATTGGTGGACCATGATAAAATCTGAAACATTGATTTAGGAAGCAGTAGGCAGAAACATACAACTGTGATAGTTTCAATTTTCTGTAATGCCAGAAATCATTAGTGTGAATTGAAGTTTTGATGTATTAACTAATTTCTATCTGTGCCAGAGGCATAAACAGCTAGTTTCCTATAAAAGGCTATAACAACTGAAAAATTGCTACTGTAAGTAATTACAATCTACTTATATAATCAAGTCATTTTTTTTATTTTAGTCACTGTAACGATGGTCTTTTCCACTTGATGTTAACAGTTGTGATGATGAAAATATCCCCTACCCTCAGTTTGTAACAACAAACTCTTCCACTGAAACCATTTCCAATTTTTGTTTTTCAAAAAATCAATCTCATAGATATTGAAATGTATTTGAAATTTTCATGGATTAACTCGTACAAAATGTTTAGGTTTTGAAATAAAAATTTTTTTTTTTTTTTCGGACCAACTAGTATTTGTTGTGATGTTCTGTTTTCCAAATCTTTTTTTAATCTATATTTTATCATTATTATTTTTATTAGGATAAAGATGAAGGAAGTCAGATGCTGAAGCGGAATAGTTCAGAGTCTAGGCTGAGCAGTGGGCCTGATATTGGCTCTCTGTCACCACCTTCTGGTAAGCATTGAATATCAAATCAACTCTGTGTGCATACAGACAGCAACATATGGTCATTGTTTGTTTGTTTGCTTTTTTTTTGTTGTTTTTTTTAAAAATCCAATATATCTTCATATTGAGCTTGAATTTGTGTATCCAGTTGGTTTATACATGTTGCCATATCTTTAACTTGAATTATCTCTTAGATTAATGTCATATGAGCTTGTTGGCATGATTCAATCCTCATTCAAGGGTAAATAACATGGGATGAAAAAATTTCGTTTTCAAATAATCAATTGCTTACTATTACCCCATTAACTATGGATGGCAGAAATATCTGTTATCGCTTTTCAATGGCTGACTCAATAAAAATTTCTGTCCAATTGTGATGGCAACTCAGTTTTATCTGAGAGTTCAGGCTTTTATTTTGCAATGGTTACTTAAGTCGGTTACATTTCAAGTCTTAATTTTTTTTTTCTTTTCTTCCATCTGAGATTTACTTTACTAAATTCCTGAAAATGATATCCTGTCAGAATTTTCATTTATTTTGAAATGTTTTTTATCTATTTTGCAGTTACTTTTACAATAGGCGGTTCTCCTGGAACACAGTGGAGACGTGGAAGCACCAGCAATACACCCCCACCCCCACATCGGACGCATACAGGCACCCCACCCATTATGGTTGCTTCACCTCTACGTAGGTCAGGTAAGAGTTGCATTTCAGTGAATAGTTTTTATCTCTTTGATTGAAACACCATTAAAAACATTGCAATTGTTAATGTGTTATGCTCTTCTCCCCAACCTGTTGATTATTTTGTTTTGTTCATCCATACAATTCATTAGAAATTATCTTATATTTTCTAGGACACAGCCCAGCGTCTGTATCACCCCAGCAAGGACACACTTTACCAACTGGACCATCTTCCTTACCCACAATTTTAGGTTCTCCTGCTGGTTACCATGAGCGACGAGATAATTACCCACATCATGTAGGAAGTGTACCTTACGGTTTATACCGTCAAAAGACCGTACCAGATAATATGACCGCCTATGCATACAATGGTAAGATTAATTATGTTTAATGATTCCACTGTTTGGCTTGGCTACAATCCCTTGTCAATATTCGTTGTCTTGTCTTGAATTATGTTCCTTAAAATCTTCATAACGTTTCTTTTTCTCTTTGGTAAATCTTGATAAAAAATATCGGTTTATCTACAAATGGCTAAATCTTTATGCGTGCATTTATCAGATTAGTTCTAAAACTTGGAAGATGACATAGAGTATGTTGGTCATCTTTCATTTAATGTCAGTAAAATAGGTGGCTACTCTGACTTGGTGAATTAATCACCCTAAGAATAATTATGGATGGATGAAAAGCATACAATGGGCTGCAGAATGCTAGACAAGTTGCTTTCAATGTTGTTTGTATGCACAGAGGCATAATTTGAATCAACAAAGCCAATATGCTGATTTACTACAGCATGATTCTGCAGCTGATTGTGTGCTTTTCATCCATCCATAATTATCCTATGGCAATTAATTCACCTAGTCAGAGTAGTCTGCCATTTTACTGACATGAAATGAAAGATGGCTAGAATGCCTCATTTAGAATATAAGTAGTTCTTAAAATTGGACATCAAACCTTAGCTCAGCAATCCACTATATCTACATAAGATATTTAATGATGGATAGATCCTGAGAATCTACTAGAAATGAATTTTGTCCTCTTACTACATGGCTATTATATAAAGTTGATGATTTACCATAAAATCGTTATCACAACCATTTCAAATTTGTGGAAAAGCAATTCTTAGAAAATTTTGCCAGGAAGTATTTTAGTATCTGAAGATAAGACTTTGTTATTGAGATTTAGTTTAGTTTTATGTAAGTATGTATTTGATAAGTTTTTTTCCAAATATTTAAGAACTTTTGGTGGCAACTAAGTTTCAGTAATCAACTTAATTTTCAGGAATAAATCTCTTGCTTATAAGTTAGTATTGCTATAGTTTTAACAAAGAGAATTATGTATTTGATTTTGCCATCTGTATATGAACTATTTGTAAAGATGGAATTATTTTCCCAGATATCCAGTAATCCAATTCCACTGTCATGTGTGCCTTTTCACTCACTTTCATGTCAAAATTTTACTTTGACTAACAACTGCTCTTTGCCAAAATCAAACTTGATATTTGTGTAAAATCTGAGAAGAATTTTTTGTATGGCAGTTTATATCTAGTTAATCGTTGTGAAAAACTCAACGGATATATTCGATTTTATGAGATTTTTTTATGAAAAGAAACTTTATTCAGTAGAGGAGTCCATTATTTCCAATGGTGGTTAGGTATTTTTATCAGCAAAATTGTTACCTCCAAGTGAAAGTCCTTTGTTACGAACAGAAAAAGTGACTTTTAATTATATAGATAATAAACAAAATGAATTTATTAATTTGATTGTTAACTTGATTTGATTCTGTTTTATCTTAATCTTATTAAAATGCTGTAAAAAAAAAAAAAAAAAAAAAATCTCTTAATTTAAAAGCTCCTGAAAATTCTAGCTGTATCAATTTTATGTAATACTTATCAACTATAAATTTGTTTTTGTATATATTATGCAATGAATATTATAAATCTTGGATTTTATTCTCAAAAATACATGTTTGCAAATAATGCTTAATTGATTTGTTGTGTGAATATTTCTGCTTTGTGGCCAAATTCTCTTTGCTTTTTTTAAAAAAGTGTAAACAAAGCTTATCCACCTAAAACCAATTTCTTTGCAACTCTGTCACATTTGTGCACCAATCCTTTTGTTGCTTATATATAATCCCTGTCATTCAGAAGAATCCCTCAATTTTCAGTTATATCCTTCCCAATTACCTTACCTTTTTGCTTGAACATTTATTCTCAGCACTGAACCATTTGGGTTCCTCCCCTCCATCTGCAAAATCTTATTCTCACACTGATGGGTATGTGAATGCAAGTGCTGAAATCAAATCATATTATCAAGTGATAATTTCTAAACATACCTTACTTCATTTAATAAATATAAAACCATATTATTCCTTTTCTGGAAAAACGATTGGATGACTCAACATCATTTGATTGTCACATTGATACTACGGCCCTTAATTGCGTTCTTTATTAATGTATTCAAATAATCCTTTCACTGTTTATGATTAGTCTCCTAAATATTCATCCATGTACCTCATCTGTTTTTGATACAATATTCATCTCTTCTTATGATATGCAAAAAAAAAAAAGATAGCTTCCTTTTCCCCAGCACGACACATGAGGATGAATAAAGGTATTTGAATCTAAAAACTGTATATAAAAAAGATTTAAAGATGAGATTAAGATTTATTTGGTGTTTGCTATGCAAGAAACCAAGTACTTATGTTGGTTCTTCTAAAATTATTCCTTTTCATAATGGTATTCTGTTTAGATGAGTATCTTTTCCTCTTTTTTTTTTTTTTTCTTTTTGAAAAAAATTTTTTTAGTATCCCCAAAACGGCCATCTTTTATAAAGGAATCTTTCTGAATGTCACCGTAGATTCAACACAAACTCAAAGTCCTCAGATTTTCCAATTCTCTAGCGCTGTCAGACAGCTTTTGTAAGCATGTAGGCAGTTGCTTATTCTCCCATTGTCTGACAGGCTTTGAGGCATTCATTCCACAGGTAGAGGTTTCCTTTTATTGGTATTATAAGACAGTGTACACCTTTTTAATTCAAAAAGGTCTTCAACTTTTCTCTGATTCTGAACTTCCAGCCAGCCATTGTTTTTTCATCTTTTTCTTCTACTATAGCATCCCCTCCCGGCAGTTGTCCCGAGTGTGGTCATGGTCCTCCAGATATTCCACCCCGACATGGAAGCCAAGCAGGGGGCAGAGACAGTTTAATGTCTCAGCAGTTAAGGAGTCCCTATGGTTCTCCTCGGCAATATTATGGTAATGACCCATGGCCATGTTGTACTACATCAAACATGGACTCTAGATTATCTGTTATTCTCTTTTAGCTTTTGTAGCTTCAATTGCAGTACTTTTGTTTTTCATTTTCTTTTTTCTTCTCTGGGGGAAATCTGGAGATCCATTTTGGAAAATGCTGGCATTTCATGTGGCAGTTGATCTGAAATGTTCTTTTCATTAAATCTCCTTATACCACGGTTAGTTGAAAATAATTTTCAAGTGATCGGTAGGGGGTGAATTAGGAATCTAAAAGATAAATAAATGCCATTTAATTTTTCATTTGTTTGTAGGAATCATTTTGTTCATGATTCCTTTATAAATTCCTTCATTCAAACCCATTTAAATCTTTGGTAATAATTAAAGTATTACAAATAGTCATTTTAACCAGCACTGAACATTCATGAAACTCATAAATGAATGTTGGTAAATTGGAAAAAATCGTTTTTTGAAAATAGCTTGCTTTTTAAAAAATTTTGTTTTCTGCTGTATAAGCTTATCCAAATATTTTTGTTTCTGCTTTTAGGTTAATTTAACCCTGTCTCTAAATTTTGCAGTGTTTTGTGACCTCTTGATCTTTAGTATTGTTCTGAGCTTGTATACATCCTTATGTTGTATGTCAGTCATTGTTGGAAACTGCGTAATTGAGATATACATAAGGCTAATCTTTAAAAAATGCTAGATCTAACTACAAAAATGCTAAATTGGCTAATTTTGTTTTGGTATGTCAGCCCATCAGTCAGTGGCGGCAATCGGTGCTGGAGATGCTCATGCATCTAAAAACTTCTGCTTCAGAAACATAAGATAGAAAATACTCAAATGTTATGATGATTCAAGTTTTATCCAGAAAACCTCATTTCTTAAAGATATGCTTGATTGCTGTTAGGTCTATATTATACAGCGTGGAAATAACTTCATCTCTTTAAAATGTTCACATAATTGTGGTAGGGAGAGCCTTTGCTTATAAATTGTGTATGAAATTTAATGGAAGTAATCTTGATTTTGTTATTATTAATAGACCTAGCAGAAATTGCTGAATATGTATTGGCAAACAACAAAGTATGAATGCTGTGCTCTGTAAATGTCTTCCCTTGAGTATGCATATCATTCTGCTTGTCTCTATCTGTATTGGAATGTTACACTTTCAGTAATAAAATGAGGGGAAGATTAGGTAGTTTAATAAAAGGCTAGGAAGGGAGAAAAAGTTGGGTAGATTACTGAGGTAGTAAAAAAAATTTTTGCATGTGAAACTAATACATGTTTGTATAACGTTTTGATGAAAACACTGATAGGCAACTAGATTTGAAGAGAAAATACAGAGAAAGGGCAAGAGAAGAGCAGAGGCATCAGATAATGGATAATTTTAGTTGTCAACACCTGTGGAATTTCCACAAGCTTAGCTAGTATACAAAGAATCAAAATGAAATAATGATAGTTCTAGTATATGAAAGCTTATAGCAGGGTGGTTAATTTGTTAAATTTTCCTTACTGTTCAAACCTGTGCTGATTTTTTTTTTTTTTTTTTTTTTCCTTTTTCCCCCTACAATCTATTCTTAGTTACATTAATTCATACAGCAATACCTTCACTGCACTGCATCAAAACAGCACTATTCAAGGTATTGTTGTAATTAATGGAATTTTCACAAACATTTTGACAAGCTGATTTTTATTTGAAAGAAAATCGAGCTCTTAAGGTTTTCCATTGCATCAGTTTTTATTGGGTTTATAATCGAATTCCTAATTGAATTCACTTTGAATGAAGTAAAGCTA
The DNA here is from genome assembly GCA_963457665.1 of Thysanoteuthis rhombus. NCBI lineage: Eukaryota > Metazoa > Mollusca > Cephalopoda > Oegopsida > Thysanoteuthidae > Thysanoteuthis > Thysanoteuthis major. The sequence continues at coordinate 69,017,158 of OY735198.1, read as the reverse complement.
TATTAATTAATAACCTGCAAAGTAGATACTTTTTTTTGTCTATGTGTGTAAAATGGTAGTCAACTAGAAATTACTATCATTTTTACTGGTATACACAGTGCCAGATTAAGCTATTTTGCAGCCTGTTGCATATATTATAAACAATTATTAACAAAAAAATTATCTGGTGGATATTGGACTAAATTTGGTTTAAAACTTGGATATGGGGTTGACTTGTATGCAGGCATATACGGTAATGTGTGAAAAGAGCTGTCTGTCACTTATAGTATCAGTTGCAACCATCAACCCCCCATCCTATGCTTTTATTAAAATTTTTCTCCCCCTCTCCCTTCTTACCTTCTCATTAAACTACTTGACTTTCTTTTCTCTCCTTTCTCTCCTATGGTAGTAAAGTAGCTGCCATCAGACAAATATCCTTGAATGACAAAATCTGTAAAGCTTTGGGCTGAAGGTTAATTCTGTGATGCTTTGAAGTTAAAGGAAAAAAAATATCTTCAAAATAGATTGAACTTCTTTTGGTACTTTGATCGATTTTACAGATCAAATTTAGAATAAAACGAATTTTTTAATTTAATTAAATGTTTGCTGGATGATGACTATTTAACAATTGGGTGTTGAAAATGGCCTAAGCAGGCATGACATGTATATCAAAGGCATCCATCAATCTGATACACAAGATGGACATATGTTTGTAAGAATTTCAAGTTTTCAAGGGTTTTTTTAAAAGTTATATGATTCTAATAATTATTTTAAAAATAAACATCTGGAATGCTGAAACAAAAAATTATTCTAATTTTCATAATTCATCAATTATTTATTGAAGTGTTCAAATTTTGTGACATCATTTCTTAACCATATTCTTATATTGTTGAAGGGGTCAGAATTCTATATTTCATTTTTGTTTTGATTAAATTAAATTCAATTTCGATTCAGTGTATCATGAAAATTTGTGCTTTTTGACTTTAATCAATTTTAAGGTCCTGCTTCTACTATTGATCTGATTTTGTGAACTAAATGGTAATGACTACAAACATTGGGAATTAATTTATTGGAAGAAATGTTTTGTTTGAATCTTGTTCTAATAAGCTTTTCATGATATCTGTTTTGAGTCTTAACCTTGTCTTCTTCTTTATGTAGGTTACGGTTACCTTCCTAATCTTATGTCCGGGCAAGTGAAAGATCGTTACGTTTATGGCAATGAGGAATACTTTTTGAGGCATGGTGGGCATTATTATCATGAAGCATCGCCACCAAATTCCCTGATGTATGCTGCTTCACCTCCCAGTTTTGATACCACAATGCCATTTGTAGCTCCAGAACTGGCTGAAGACACACTGATGGATGTAAGTAGTCAAGTTTTTCTAAAACTTTTTTTACCCTTTGGGGCATATTTTCAGGATAGAAATTTGCCCATGCTCCACCAAATATCTTTTGTTACGCAATTAAAACTAGTCCTGTAGTAGACATTATGGAAATCAGTCTGTTACAAAATCAACAATAAAATTTAAGACTAATATCCTGGAATGTACAAGTTGTTTTTCAAGTTAGAAAAGATATAGCTGTTTTGTTTCTTTTAATAATTTCTGCATTTAACATTTCCAGGAACCTCACAAGGAAATCCTAGGCAAGCTGAGCTTTGTGAATGATTTGGTTGATTGTATAATGCAAATAGCCAAGTCACATGGGACACCTTTCAGCATTGTCTCCCCTGGCATCGCACAGGTCAGTAAGCAACAAATATTTTCTTCAGAATCAACAAATGACTTTTTTTTTTTCCCTTTAAATTTTTTATTTCAATGTATCTTTATTTTATTTTCTCATCTTTTTTTTTTCTTTGTTTTGTTTTATCGTTATTCAAGAGAAATTTCAATCCTTTTATTTCAGACTGATGAAAAGAGTCAAAGAATGATAGAAACACAGAAGTAAGTTTTTAAACTTTGATATTTTGTATCTATCTACATTAATGAATATTAGACAACCTGGTGACCCATCTTGAGAGAAAATTAGTGCAATCTGATATGAGTAGAATGTGCTTGGATTTTCATGCATTTACAAATAAGTGAACGTGGGAGAGACTACTAGTTATCTCTTGACAAATCAGTCGTAATATAGGACACGCACCCACAGTATTATTATTGTTTCAGATCACCTGGATTTTTTGCATTCTACAACTTGGCATGTATTAGGATACCTTAATTGAAAACCTCTGGCCAAAATTCACCTTTTCGCCTTTAGGGATCATAACACAGATTTCTTTTAGTATTATATGGATGATTATTCTCCTACAATTATGCCTTTATCAGAAATCAACTGCCAAGTAAAACTAAAACTATCCACTGATCAACATGGGGTTTCTTCAGTTTCCAAGTGGTTCTGTCCAGTGGACTAACTTTGTATGTGTCATGAGGGCTGGAAATTCAAACATTCTACTCTTTATGTCTAGAAAAAAATAATTTGGATGGGGGGTCAGTTTACAATGAAAGTATGTGATAGATTGGTCTCTTAGTTTGTGTCCGACTGCATTCTTGTTTTTTTTTTTTGTTTTTTTTTTTGTTGAAAATCCAGAATTTTTAGTGATCACTGCCCAACAAAAGGCAAGAAGTAACTCAGCTTACCCATTGACCACTCCTTTTTCCAAATTTTAATTGATCTCCCCCAACATGGCATGCTGCCGAAAGATGTTGGTCATACGATGGTTTCTATTGAGTGACTAACCAGACTTATAAAGTTCATTCAAATAGAATAATCTAATCTTTTTGTTCAAATATTACTTTTTCTATATTAATTTTCATGTTCAAATTTTAAGAATACTATTTCATTCATAGTTTGACTTATTGTTGCTTTTCATCACAATACACTGGGTTAATGAATGGTTTGAACACTTGACCAAACCGCATGGAAATTAGATAAGTAGCTTTGAACCTGCATCTCGCATCTCAGATGACCCTGATTAGGTCAAGCACTAATCTAGTCATTCTGCCTACTGCTTCTCTCAGATTATCCATGCTATATTTGGTTATAGTTAATTTCATCTTTATGTGAAGCTTTTCACTCTTATTTTATTACTAACTTTTACACTATCCTTATGAAAGACATTTAAAGATTTGAAAGATATTGGAACTTCCATTCCATGTATCAGTCTTGTTTGGGTTATTGTAATATTTCTTTGAAATATTTTGTATAAAAATATTTTCTTCAAGTGTTTTTTAATTTAATTTCTCTCGTGTGTTGCAGGCGACTGAACCAATTGCTGTTATATGTACGATGCCTGCAGCTTTTGACCTCAGCCTTACAATTGGCAAAGGAAGAAATCAACCAATCACGCTTGCACCCATTGACTTCCCTCAAAAACAGTGAGCATATTTCCTTCCTCTTTTTACAATAAAGATATAATACAGGCCACTATGTACTGCTCTAATGTATTACCCTTTTATACCATCTAATACTGGATACTAAATACTTGTATGTAATTGTTTTTTTTATTATACAATACTTTGTCTACTACTGTCAAACAATTCATCTTGTGCTTTAAATCTTTTTTGCAACGAAATCTGATCTTAGTATTTGAAATGAGCTCTATGAATATGCATCAGTGTGTATCTTTCTACACTTTTTTTTTTTCAAATGTTTTCATATACATATATTTATGTAAGGTTTGAAAAGGTGTTTTCTTCAATTTTTTTTGTCTTCATTGCTCATAATTAACTCTATAAATGACAAGTATTTCATATTGTGAATTCAATGTATTTCAAAGCATTTTTGCTGTTGTGCCTAGAAAACAATTGTGATACCAAGTTGCTTCCATAATTTAGATGAGGAAGTAGAGTGTTTTTGATAATCCCTTGAAATTTTCCATGGAATTTATAAATGTCTCATAGCTTGAATTTAAGTATCTATTAAAGTAAGTTTTGTATTTTCCAATATATTAATTCAATGATCACAAGCAAATACTGCTTTTATTTGCTAATATCCAAACAAAAACTTGAAAATATATTTGGAAAATAAGTTGAACTAACTAATAGTAGTTCTAGGTAGATTGTCATTTAAAGTTTTGTAGAGATTTAAATTTGATCTTTTTCTGTTCCAAAAATTTTCTTTAAATATTTTTTAATGCAAAGTTTTAGGATTGCATTGACATTCTAAGATAAATAAAAAATCTTAAATCATTTATTTCAGTTGTACAAAAAATGAATGCTCGTTATCACAAATGTTTGGATTTGTGCAAGAAAATTCAGCGTTATGGACCTCTGCAATATGCTAATGGCCAAATTGCTCAGATGTTGGTGGCCCCAGTTGACAAACTTATTTATTTACACGCATTAGATTTGGTAAGTATCACCAGCTTCAGCATTAAATTTTTGATGAAGTCTAGAAGGCAGGATACTTCCAAATTATATAAAGTTATCAAGAATAAACACTGACCTCATGACCAATAGTCTGACTATCAAACTATAATTACTTTTGTTTGCTTTGTTATTTGTTACTAATTTTGGATTAGTCACCAACTGCAGTTGGTGTAAGTATGAGTTTCTTTTAAGAAGGGAAAAAATTGCCAATTCTTTAGCTATGCCTTTGCTGAGTGATCCTGCTCATTCTTTTTGTTTTTAAAGTATCTATCTTTGTCACCATATGAACACAAAATTCATTAATTTGTGTCAATGTTATCTGGTTGTGCTTATGTCAATCCAAACTTTGAATATATCAGTGATGAGCTTAATAATCACTTTAACAGCTGATCTATTCAGATTAGTTCTTCAACTAGGCTATTATGGTCATACAGTTTTGGCCATTATACTTGCCTGCCTTCTACAGGTCCCTATCATATTTGGTAACCTTCTGGGAATTCCAAACTGAACACTTCATTCAATTTTTGGGGGTAGATTATTCTCATTTTACTGTCCATACTAGAGGGCTTGGACAACTGCAGAGGTTATTAGAGCATAGCATATCCATTGATTCTCTGAATTGCATCATTTTCCAACCTGTATTCAAGGGTTTATGATTTCCCTCTTTCCCTCTGCACATGATCAGTCATGCCTGAATTCATTATCTCTCCATAAATGGCAGCTTTTTGATCTTTCGGTCTTACTTATAGGGTATGGCTGGTCTTGCCTTTGTATTCCCTGCCACAACTGCTGGAAGACTATACCCTCAGTTTTTGGTCATATTCTTTCTGATGAAGGCCAAGGAGAAATTATTATTAAGCTTAGGAGCTCCTTATACATTAAACTTTATATTTCATCAAATGACTTGTGCCTACTTAAGAGAGGAAAAAAAAAACTTCTAAAGATAATTTTTCATTGCAGGGAAGGAATTAACTGTAAAATTCATAAATTTAAATCCTTATAGAAATTAGAAAAAAAAACAACTTTTCAGTAACCTGTTTTAATCTCAATTGATAAAAACTTATTCACTCTTGGATAATTCATTTTTTCTTTTTGTTCATAGTTCCGGACAGGATTGCTAGATGAAATCTTAATGAAAATGAATGACGTGAGTTTTTTCAATTTCTTTCAATCAAATGTTACTTTAGTATTAACTGTTTGTTATTGTTTTAGTTCTTAATTACTTCACATAATCTTGATATTCCCAACTTTGGAAAGATCTAAAGTGAATGTCCTCTTGAAACTCATAACAAGAACCATAAGGTCAATGATATATCCACCATCCTTACATATATATCTGTCCATGTGATAGTCTCAATTACTATCAACCTACAATTAGTGACAAACCTAGGGACTTTTAAGCGATGCCACTCAGTAATCAACAACAATAACAATTGGTGATTTCTATTTTGTTCTTTGTTCATATCATCATGTATAGAAACTAAAGTAATTAAGTAAATGCAAATGTAAACATTTTCTTATAAATTTTCTCAAAAAATGAATGAAAAACTTTCACATTTGTTGAAAAATAAGTCCCATGCACTTGGTTGCGGAATTTCCTTAATAACCAAAAAGAGGAAGTGAAGGGTACACTTGATATGACCCAAAGGTCTGACCTAGATTTCAAATCAATCTAACTTGTAACAGTCTGAAAAGGTGAAAATCTTTCCTCATGGAGTAAGGAAAGAAAGAGTTGGAAGAGAAGTTGGGCTCTCAAAGAGAAGGAATAGAAAAGAAGTTGTGTATGATTGTTTTCATGATAAAAAATCATTTCCAAAACCAAAGGGATTTTAAACTAAGTAGTAATTGTAGTAGCATTACTTGATGTGGTGTCAGCCTGAAGGTCTGGACCAATTTTCATGTCAATTGAACATGATATGACTGTGAACAATTGATATTTAGCATTACTAATTGTGGTGGTAGTAGCAGGAGGAATATGAGGATGGTTCACCCCGAGGTTTGGGCCAAATTTTGTATCAATCCAACATATAATATCGCTGAGAAAATTGATATTTAACGTATTAGAGACATTGATACATCTAAAAATCTTCATCAAAAAATATTTCAAACAGTGAACTGATCATTCAGTGGAAATTGTTGCATAAGTTTTTTGGAAGCTGTTCATTATAATCACATGTTATCAAATGGTTATTGTCATTAAAACCAGTCAGTCCCAAAGACTTTAATATAATTCATATTATCAATGAATTTCATATTGATTTTTATAATGTGAAAACAATGAATTTACATAGTTACAATTTTTATATTCTTTGCTTAATGTTATCATCTACTTGATGTTATCTAAAAGACCCTGTCCCAAAGTGATCACAATATGCTACTTCCCCTGCATAATTGAAAATTTGATTTTTATATAATTTTAAAACAAATTTAAATTTTCCAATGATTTGATATAGTGCATTTCTAACTTTTGATGTGTGTAATGGATAGATTTGGATGTATTGTGATTTCTCTTCTACATGTGTCCTGTGGAATATCAGAGATATTAGCTTAGCTTAGCTTAGTGATATTTCCTGGGTCAGGTTTTATGTTAAATCATCTTCTCCATACCACTTGAATTATTTTAGACTTTTACGTGACTTCCAAATGGTTATGGACCAAGTTGTATGGAATCTCTTGTTTATCCCAATATTTATCAAGTCTGTTCTTGAAAGAATTAACATTTTTGAAACACTTTCGTTATTATCAAACAAAAAAGAAACAATATTAATCCGAATTATCAACATGAAACAGAAGTATTAGGTTTTAACTTTTATTTTGAGTTTAGATTATCTTAGGAATTTTAATTATCTAATTTCATTTGGACTGAATTTTTTTGTTAATATTCATAATAAAAGTGAGAAACCTGACTCCATGCACATTCAGAATTAATCTTGCGTAAATAAAATTCCTTCAAGTTATTTCTCCGTATAATGAGTTGGATAAATTTCATAGAATATTAAATTATTGTACTAAAACCAAATTGTCCTTTTCCAATTTTAATTTAGAATTTCTTATAATTTTTTTTTTTTTCAATGCCTTCATCTTTGCTTTTTTTTTCTTTTTCTTCTTTTTTCAAGTGCTCCTATTCTTTCTTTCAGTGCTATTATCATTATAGCACAGCCCACATCTTACTGCACAGTTTAGCCAATCAAGCCAAGGATACATCGGATAAATCTGTACTCAATAAATGTAAGTTATTCAACTCCTTTCCTCTTCATATCATACAGTTGTTCCTCAAAAACAAAAAAATAGAACTACTAAGATGATTGCACTTATCAATTTGTTTTTCTATAAGACACTAACATATTCAAAGCAATTTTTAATTGAAAATTTTTTTTTTCCTTTCCAAAAATTCAAGTTTTGCTTCAGTGTTTGATTTTTAAAATCCTGTTTCATTATGTGATCATTTTATTCAGCTCCTTTTTCCTATGGAGCTGCTGAGTGATGTAATAGATATTGGCACAGAAAATTACCTATATACTGGAATATTTTGTGTGGTTTAATGAAATTGTACCCAAGTTCTGAAATTTTTTATCAACAGTTCTAGAATGAAGCAAATTTCATTACCATCAGTCTTTTGTCCATCATTGGATTCGCCATACCTCTCTATCATGGGTGTTGCGGAGCCAATACTTGCTGAACTTGTCTAGTTCGTCTCGCCATCTTATATTCTACTGTACAAGGTTTTGCATGTGATCTCTGGGAATCCATGATGCGAGTTGTGATGTCCAGTGGTTATCTGCAATTCTAGCAACATGACCAGCTCATTGGCATTAGAATTGAGACTCCAGTTTTCCCTTTTAATATATTGTGCTGTCTTGTGATCTCTCCATGTGAGCATGATTCTTTCATGTACACATTGCATAGTTCTCAGTTTGAGAGTCAGTCTTTTGGTTCAGTTCCATGTTTCAGCTCTATAGGTGACTACAGGGAGGATACATTGGTTGTATACCCTTCAGATTTTCTTGTACTTGAAGATAGAACTTGCCATCTTAGAATGATTCTAAATCCCAACTTAATATATCCTTACTAAAAATGATTTGAGCAGGTTTGCTTTGTGGCTAAGGTAGTTGCATACTTCCACTGGCATTAGTGACTTGTGTTTGAGCCAAATATCATATAACGATTTCAATTGAAATACATTAAACATTTCAATATATTTTTGGTAAAAGTACAGTTTCTATAACAAAAAGGTTTCTTTGAACATGCATTATTTGAGACTTTTCTTTTCTTTCTTTTTTCTCCAGATAAACACAAAGTGGTGACCCGCCTTTTAAATTTGCAATCGTACGATCCAATCAAAATAAGCTGATCAGGTCATGTGATATCTGGACTTTCTCATTGCATGGATCACTGTGGCTCTGCAGCAACCAACTTAAAGATTTTGTATTTTATACACACTTAAAGTTTGAGTCCATTGTGGCCAAATTCTAGAGAAAAAAAGTTTGTTTTTTTTTCTAATTTTTTTTTAATTCTATCCTCCAACACATCATTTGTCTTTCATTTGTTCAGTTTTTTTTTTTTTTTTTTTTTCAAAACCAATTCATAAATTCTTTCATGTCACAAGTTTTCTGCTGAGATGAGTATTGAAGCTGATCTCTTCACTCATCTTTTTCACTCTCATCTGAAAAGTCTTAGATCAGGTTTTATTCATACAATTCTTTGAACACATCGACTATGGACTCTCTACTAAAGCCCAGATACAAGCTAATTACTCAAGCTGTTTTATCTAATTTTACCATGAATACAATTAAGTTTAAAGTTCATGAGTTGTATTTATCCTAAGACATTTCTTTGGGGTATTCAAATGTAGTTCTGTGGAGCTCAAAGAAAAAAATATATCTGAATATTATTGAATGAAGAATACTCATATTGGGAAGTAAATAACTTTGAAATGTATTGAAATGAAGGAGTGGAAGTAATGACATTTTGATCAGATTATTTTGTACATTTCATTTTAACCCTCTTCAGGCAGATTGGCCAGACAATTGATGTGTTTGTTTACATTCAACTCTGGCAACTTGCTTTGAAATTGACCATATGATTAAATTTCAGGATTGAAAATGCCCCTACCAAATAACCTGGGTATAATCCGATCAGAATATATGATATAAAAAGGTCAACTTGTGTTGTTAGCTCACAAGTTAACCTTGAAACTGGTAAAACTTGAAAATAAATTCAATCTGGAGAGGGTTAAATAAAAGCTGATTATCATTTTTTTTTTTTTTTTTTTTCACCAAAATAAACCAGCTTGTTAGATTTGTTTACATATTCCATCAGCTTTTGTTGTTTTTCAATTTCTCCTTCTGTAACAAACTTTGAATTGATCTAATTTGCTCACAACCAAATATCTTTCATGCTATCTTATTTTGGAGGTATTTTAATTACTGAACTGAATCATCTTCAAAATCTGTTAAAAATGCATAGTATTTTTGTTACATTTAAAAGAAGAAAAATTTCTTTCCTCATCTGTTTTTATTGTGAGAAAGATGCCAAATCATTAGTGGCAATATGTGTGAGGAAGTGTCTATTTAGATCTTGAGTATGTCTTTGATGCTCCATCCAGGGTTGCTAGAAGGGGAGATAATCTGAGCATTATCCCAGAGACTTCCCGGAGCAGAGATTCGATATCTGCCTCTTTAGTGTAAGTCTTTGACATGAAGTTTTGATTATCTCCCCTTCCGGTCAAAACTATAAATATCTGATTTTAATGTAGGGTTTTCTGATCGATTTCTTTCTCTATGTAATGAAACCTTTTACTCTCCTTGTGTTTTAAGTAAGAAATATCAACATTTTAAACATCTTATTTGTTTGTCAATCTTGAAATTTTTTTTTTCTCATAGTTGTAGAAACAGAATTATCACACCAGGTTCATGCTCTCCATTCTCTCTGTATATAAAGCCTCACCTATAATCTCACCAATTGCATATCAGGTATTTAAATCAGTTTGGGTGTTACAAGTTTATTTAAAACTTAATTCTTCAATTCTATTAGATGAAGTATTGTAAATCATCATTATTGATAATAGTAGTATGAAAATTTATTAAAATTATTGATAATAATGAAATCTGGGACTTGGCATTTATTTCTAATATAATGAAATGAAAATTCCTTTTTCAAAATAAAGGGCAGTTACCAGGTTGGCTAATTATTTTGCTATGTACAAATGCTTCTGTCACTCCTTTAAGAAAAGAGAAATAAGAACATTTGTAAGTTTTCTTTTTCCTTTGAGGCAATTTATTAGTCTTACAATACTTAAAGAGGTTTCTGCAGTTACTATAGAGATGAGAGATTTGTACCGAGTATGCTGCTGTTACTCTAGATATACAGCAACACCTTGAATAGTGCAGGTTTTGGTGTAGTACAGTCAAGGTATTGCTGTGCAAATTAATATAACTTAGTATAAGCTAAAAAAAAGATTAAATCATAAGACCTTGAAAGTGCGGTTTTGAACCATACGGAAAATTAACTGCATTTATCAAGGTATGCTTGTAGTTTTAACACTATCTTCCTACCCAGCAGAATAAGAGCTAGTTCTTATTTGATCTTCATGCATTAAGGACTCCTTTTTCCAATTTACAAGATTTGAGAGAGCGGTCTGACCTTTTCAAGTTCCGTTACTTTCATTTTTATAGATTTTTATATTTGGCCAATTTTTGAATTTTTAACCAAATTTGAACTGAATGTACTTTCGAAAAAGGATGTTGCCAGAGTCACTTCTCTTGCAACTTAAATAAGATGGAAAACTTTGTATCACTTGAGGTAACAAATTTCATTTCATTTCACATTCAGAAGATTGTTTCTCTGAACATTTTATCATTAAAATCAGAAAAATGAATTTTGCTTTGTATCATATACAAACTGTCATTATCTGTTTTTATGATTGAATAACAAAAGATTTTTGGCGTATGGAATTTGAACCAGTGATAACTTCGAGCAGAAATATCAGCCATCTTATACATCTACCAGGGAACATATGTCAGACAGCAACTTAAGCAACTCTAAAAGAATAAGTTCAAAATATCTGAACAAACATTTCTATACATGAATATGCTTGACCAAATAGTTCAGACTTAATTTCACCAATATATCTTCATAACTAATGATTAGGATTTTCTGTCTATTGATCCATTTTTCCTGGCATGGACAGATTGTTCTATTTATTAGTAGAAAATGCTGTTGATTGGTGGACTGATTAAGTTTATTGAACAATAGGAGTTGGTTTCTATCCAAATGTCTCATCTCAGAATTACATTCTTACCTATGTGGGAGGAAATTTTCGATAACAGTGGATTTTATTTCGAATTGGTAACTGTAGGGTTTGAGTTGAACTGGACTTGTTTTCTTGTAAAATTTGCTATTTCTACTGCCTCAGCTGCTAATGGCTTTAAACTTCTATTATGATAGCGACCAGGTTTACTTGATTCTTGTATGCTTTTGCAAGTTGATTTTTTGGACCAAATTAACTTATTGGTTGGCGGGGAGGAGGCACCAATCTACAAAAATGTTGCCAAATTGGAGAAACAGAATGCCTTATTTGGACTTTTTATTCATTTTCAATGTACATTTTTCTCTTGCATAGATTTAGTCATTAATTTTTTTTTCCTCCTGAAACTCTTGGATCGTCATTTTCCTATATTTTTATTTATTTATTTATTTTTTTTAAAGCTCTCATTAGATAATACCTTCAAATTGACTGGGACTAATTTGTTTTCATTTGTTCAGTATTGTTTTCAAAAAAACAAGTGAAAAATTCAGTATTAAAGCTGAAGCTTCCTTGTAGAAAAGTTGTTTAATAATAAGATACAAAGCTTGTATTTGATAACAGAAATCATCTGCATCTGTATTAACAGCCATTGTTGGATAAAACCTTGATTGAAAGGAAAGTTCTTTACATTAGGATTTAAAGAAACTGAGTGTTCCTTAAAGAGGACTCCACATCATCCATCCAATTATTATTCTTGTTTTTATTCCATCCTCATGTTTTTTCTATTCAGTTTTCTTCATTTTCCCGACTATTCATCAAGGATAAATTCTCATAACTGCTTTCAAATTCTGTGAATTTTATGAATCGTCTGCTGTTCTGTTCTCATTGTTAAACAATCATTCTCTACGTGAAAAAGTACAATAATTAAAACTGGAATTTCAAGAGAGGGCTTAGGACATTGTACTCGCTATGGTGTCCTTAGTGGGCTTCCATAACTGATCTTTCATTGAAAAAAGATATTATGCAAATATATTTCACTTAAGCTTTTCTTCCTTTCTCTGTTATGATCTTGTATAACTTTCTTTTTTTTTTTCAAAAGCTGTTTATTTGATAAATACTGGGAAAAAAAAAACCAACTTACTATTCTGCATAATATCTTCCGAGTATATTAGGCAATATTATACATTTTCTATTTTGTTCAAATTTTCTCAGATGATAAAATTTGTTACAGTGAATGATAGCCACAAAGAATGTTCTGCCTGTTGCCAACCTTCAGCTGAGTCACTTGTTAAGAATTAATGACTTGGGCAAATTGGGAAACAATTGTTTTTTTTTATTTTTGTCTTTTAATTCACTTTTTTAATTATTGATAGAAATCAAAGAATCTTTAGTTATGAGCCATTTTTACTGCTGCAGCACATGCTCATTGCTTTGTATTTTTAATTTTATCATTCATGGCCACAAATCTTTGAATGTAATAAGCGAGTTCATCCCCCTCCCATTTTTACCAGGGGCTCATTTTTTACTGTCTTACTCTTGTTTATATTCAGTAGAGGGTTGCTTTTGTGTTTGATTAATTGTTATTGCACTGTTTTATTGTTTTTAGTGTGTATGTGTTTTGTATTTTTTTTTTCTTCCTTTGTGCAATGTATTGCATAGTAACTAAGACTATTTTGCTGGACTGACAGTCAAATACTTTGATGTTCTGTTTTAACATTTTATTTTATTTTAAAGCTATTCTATCTGCTCTCACTGCATTGTAGAACTTTTCCTTCTGCAAAACTTTTTTTTTTCTTTTTTTTTAATTGCCCCACCCTATTTCAAACCTCTTCAGAGAGTTTCGATTGAATCACTTTGAAATGTGAAGCGGAATTTCACTACGAGTTGTTTCAAATAAAATCATCACAAGCTTTACTAATGTCATATCTCAAGCAGGATTGACTGCATTAGAATATTTACCGATATTTGTATCTGAGAGAAAATGCTTATGGATTTCTTCCTCTGTGAATCTTTTAAATCTGGAGGAATAAAAAGCAAACTAAAATATTTAATACATTCCTCTTCCCTCCCCCCCCATTCTGAGAAAACTGCATGATTTTTCCATATTTGGTCATTATGCAATGGCTATAGTCTCCTTGCATTCATTTTGGCCTCTCTGCCACAAACTTTTGTGATATTGCTTGCCTTTTTTTTCTTTCTGTACTCTCACTAGGAGACAACCCTCATTTCACTGCATTTTATTTAAAACTTCATTTTCAATGAACCTTCTGAAGCTTTGTCATTATATATTTGCTTGCCCTCTCAAACTGATCAAGATATTTGCTGGCTTGCTTTGCTTGCTAGATGGTTTTGCAAAGCTAATTTTTTACATATTTATTTCAACTTAATCATCAAGACCCTACCGATTAAATCTCAAGAAGTTCAGGTGGGGGGATGGATGTCATGTTCAAATGAACCTCTTTAATTTTTATCCCAAATTTTTTCTCTTCAACATGGGTACACCATACACCAGCCATTTGGAAAACAAATGTGGAAATTATATATGTATGTATATATATAATTATTAAAGAAGGGAAAAATATCACAAGTTTTGATTCGACAGATAATCTTGTGTACACTTTTCTTAAATAAACATGAAAGGAAAAGAAACTGCTAGATAAAATTGAGATCCAGGCTCGATATTCGGCTTCAAAGTGCCTTGAAATCTTGAATATCATTCAAATAGCTTTGGATTCAATCTTATTTCAAGCCACACGCTTTCATTCCCTGGCTCTGTAAGGTTCTTTGACTCTTCTGTACAAATATTTTAACCTTTTTAACCAATATAATATAACCCTCTCTCTTCTGAAATATAAGCAGTCAGTTGCAAAATGCTCAATTTTTAATCTAATTTTTTGATTGAGGAGTTTGCAGGCCTCGTCTGAAGTTATTTACTTGATTGCTGCACTTGTAAGATTTGACTATATTGATAAGGTAAATCTCTTTCCAATGATCAGATGGTGTTCTAGCATCACTATTTGAGAATGTAAGTTCTGTCAACTTTTTTATGAAGAGTGAAAAGTTTGAATTTCTACCATTTTATTTATTTTTTTTTTTTTTCCTTTTTATAGCAGAGGGATGAATATTTGTGTCAACAACAGACACTTCAAAGTGACATAGCTGAGAATTTAAAAGAAAAAAATTTTTTTAATTTTAATTTTTTTTCAAATCCAAGTGTACCAACCCTTTTATTGGTTCATGTTTGTCAGTATATGACTAAATTGTTAATAATTACTGCAATTAATATAAATAATTATGATCTACCTATGGAAAGGACATGGAGTTATTGTGTGCATGTTTGTGTGAGTGTTACTCATATTTATTTGTGCCGACAGCAAATTTAATGAACTCTATCCATGTTCACCCCCATGTTTTGTTAAGTCTTGTGATTAACAATTTCTGTATGAAACTAAACAACAAAAAGGAGGGGGGGGGATAAATAGGTAAAATTCCTTTTTTAAGAAAAAGGGAAAAAAATTGTTTCAATTCCATTGACTTATTTACTAATTTTAGCACCTCTGGCTTCTTTTAAGTAACCGGTGACTGCCAAATGGATTCTATGTACTTTATTCATATGTATGGATATCCCACCTGATGATTGTTACCTTTTGGGTTGGGGAGACAATATATTTATGTACAGCATTGCTGGTACAACTGCTTTTAATCCTTGTTGTCATTCATTCCTTTGTTTTTTGTGAAGTGTGAAATTGTTATAATCACTAAATTTGCACCATCTTTACTTTGTCCTTACCCATCACCCTGTTGTCTTCACCCATCTGTTGATTCCTTCCATCACCTGCACAATTACCCAAGCTGTTTGCGCCTAAAAGATGAAATCAGTCCTCCATTCATATTATAATGTCCAATTTTCGTTATTGTAGCACAGAAAAAAATGGTATATCGCAGTGAGATTTTCCACAGCACAACACTGTTGAAATACTCTAACTTGAAGAATAAAGCAATTTCAAGTCAAATCGGGCCACTGGGTTTCGAGAAATTGATTCAAGTATGAATTGACCAAAACTTACAGTAGATATATTAGAAAATAAAAGTAATAAGCAAATAATTAAAACAAATTGTATAAATAGGCATTGACATTGAGCTTAAAGGCTGCCAAATACTGCTTTTGAATGAAATGATGAAACAATTTTTATTAATGACCTTGTATTGAGAGATCTGCTATCATCTTTGTGTATTTATTGGATTCCTTTAGATATGTCATACGTAGCTGAAAGAATTATCAATGTAAAGTTGAGATAGCAAGTCTAATCAAAACCTGGCATGTATATGGGTATTGGCAAAGATTGCCCAATTCCACCAGCTTTTCTACTGGTATCAAGGCATACACTTGACCCTACCCTATTTGTGTAATGGGGGAATACTGTCTGGGAGAGGAATCCCCAGCAACCAGGCTCATTATAAGGTTTTCTTGACCAAAGGAGGAGCTTTCATCTATTACTGAAAATAAATACATATTTGATATAATGTAAAAATGTTATATACGACCCCCCCCCCTTTTTGTCTCATTTTCATTCATCCATCCACTTGTTTCCTACACTTCACATCTTTATTTCAATTCTATGCATTTATTGGCTTTGAGTGTTTTGTCCTTAGAATCCTTTGGGTCAAGGTCCCATATAATTCTACATACCAGGTACAACTTTCAGGTAACAATAAATGTCCATTTAGTAGGGTCATAGCTATTCTTTAATCCTCTGCAAAGACCAACAGCCTTCTCTCTTTCTTCCTGCTAAAAGGAGGAAATACCCTACCTCCTTGGAAAAAAAAAACAAAGCCCAAAAAACAAAACTCCTTGCAGTGTTTATGGAAAAATTGGCCTGAAGGAAGAGTGAAATAATAAAGATGGCAGAGGTGCTGGTTTCGTGCTTTTTTTTTCTTTCTTTTTCTTTTTTTTTTTTTTAATATTACTTTTCTTTTTTTTTATTACTTTTTTTTTTTTGAATTTAAAAAAAAATTATTTATTTTCTCGTTAAGTGGTAGTGTTGTATAACTACCATACAACTTGACTTAGGTCATGTATGAAGCGTGTGTGCCTGATGTGACTGAGAGGGGTCACTCCATGTTGGGTTGGTCTGCTGACACCATGACTGCTGCTGCTACTGCTATAACAAATACTACAATTAAACTTCTATTATAATAATAATAATTATTATTATTACTATTACCACTTCTCCTCTTGTCTGTTTGACTGTACTGTATAATGGTAGCAGGCTTGCAGGTCGTCTCCTCCGGCCAATGTGGCTGGTTGGAGCAATACAAAATCAAAACAGAAGTATAACAAAGTGCCCCATTATGTACATAGAAATGTTTGATGTTTTTTAGCCTGAACTGATGTGTATGTGTTAGTTTTACAACAGATCTGAGAGATACAAAATGTCAGAATGAGTCCAGGTTGTGACTTGGGCTTTCGAAAAAGGGAAGAGTGACTGTTTGGAAGATGTAAATAACAAAATATACAAAATAGGGAGAATAAAAAAAAAAAAAAAGTCTATTTAATATTTCTTAGTGAATAAATTCATCTTAATTGTATTCTTTTGTTCTTGTTCTTATTCATCTAAAATGACTTTTTTCTTTTTTTTTTTTTATTCAGTATTTGTTATATTGCAAAGTCTCTCCCGCTTTAATCAAAATTCTATTGAAAAAAATCTCTTTATTATTCTGAATTTTTTTATGACTATTACCTTCACTATATCAACTTTTGTCTTCCAGTTGAGTCTTAGTAGCTCAATTGGTAGAGCAGTTTGGCGTAAATGATGCTTCCTATGGCTTATTCTCTATTCTCCAATCAAATGCTATTTACTCACTGCTGGAGGGAAATTGGGTGGAGTAGAAGCTGTGACAAAAAGCCACTTATAGATAAAGATGAAGGTAATAAGTAGTTGTAAAAATTCAAAATAATAATGATTTATCAATCGCTGACACGTTGGATTCCTGCAGCAGTTCCATTTCCGTCAACTGTTTGTTCTATTTACTTAGTCTAAAGTGAGTGATGTATTAACAGTGTAACGATGGGAGATCATGTCAAATAAATTTTTATATAATATAACGCAATTCATAATTCATTCTGTCTGACTATTCTCTTGAATACAATGTCTCATCTAATGAAAAATTTGGGGGGGAGGTGATGAAAATTACTTGTGGGGGGTAGAGATAAAAAATATGGCATTGCCTGTTCCTAAGGTAAATAGTTGGAAGTAGCCGAACTTCATTGTGCTTTGAGCAGCCTACCGTAATTGTCTTGTGAAATAATTTTTTGTTGTTTGTGCGAAACTACGGCTTTGAAGTATTTTGGTTATTTCTCCTTTGTATTGCAAATTTAGATAATCCCAAAGAGTTGGAGTCTAGGGAGATAACTTATAGAAGCTATGAAGGAAGATCTATTATTCAAACAACTTCATACTCGATGCTGCACTGCCTTGTATACTGACTGATACCTGGCAGATGTCAACTTATGGGCCTGTTGAGTAATCAAAGTGTGTGTACACACAGATTTCTTCTATTGTAGAGAGATAACATTTCTGCAATATAGTACCCATTGCTGTGCTGGAATATTTATGCTGAATTTACAATGTTATATTATTACTGGAGGAGAAAAGAGGAAAAATTTAGATGTTGTTGTAAACTTCAAAATATGAGATCTGTATCTTGATTGTGTACAGGTTTGCGTATAAGTACAATCTCTGCAACAAAGGGTTGTAAGTAAAAGTTGAATTGCCTCCAGATGGTTCCATCAGGAGTCGGGAAATAGTCATTGGAGTTACCTTAAGGTCTGTCTATTTGAGAAAAAGATAATGTAATCCAAATTGAAACTAATCATAAAGTACTAGAAATTCCGAACGGAAGTTTTGCTCAATTGTTTATAGTATGGAGAAAGGAACTGACAAATTATTGAATGCTGGACTAGAAGACGATTGGCTTAAGGTATTTGGAGGAATACTACTCGTTTCAAATCATCATAGTCCCAGGACTGTCCATGTTGAGTTTTAGTAGACCCCACACCACCACCTGTCATAATACCAACTCATTGGAAGAAGTATTTGCATGATTTGTAAAAAGAAAATTAAATGTTTGTCTTATTAGCATGTATGGTAAGTTCAAATTCTGGTTGAGGTAGTTTGTGTTCACTTTATACTAAAGCTCTTGGAGAAAAAGTGCAAAGCTACTACCCTTAGTAGGTCAAGATAACTCTTTGCTACTGGTACTGTATAATCCAAGATAAGTACCTCTGAAAAATGCTCTCAACTTGATTTTTAATAATGGTATAATTTACTTGGTCTAGAATCAAAAAAGGATATTTACTTGGCCTTGTATCAGCATTAGGATAATTGTATGAATCTTTTTTTGGTAATTGGGCATGGATTCAAAAAAGACCGGTTCCTGCTCTTCGTCTTTATCACATTCTGTCCTTTGTATCTTCCATCTTGGATTGTTAGAACTCATAATCATTAATGTCAATCTACCTTTATACTGGTCAAGTGTAGAGTTAGATTATGTATTTCTGCACTAGAAGGATTGAACTCCACTTCCAAAGCTTTACTTTGAACTAGTACTCTTATCTACCTAGTTATTATCTGTGTCCTACAGGACGTCAGGGCTGTGGAGTCGGTACACAAAACCTCCGACTTCTCAATTTATGGTATCTACGATGACTCTATTTGTAATTAAATTAATTATATATTTCTTTTATTGATTGAAAGCACTGAACATACAAGGTATCTCCTCGTTGCCAACATGAATCAGGCTACTCTGTAGGATTTAAAGGCTATTGCTATGATTTTTACATCACATACTTTTTCACCATCATCAATGTCTATAACACACATTGATAATATTTCCATCTAGTGTGATTATAAAGAATTATGCTGACTCTGTCAAAACTCTTTTTGCCCCTGTGAATTCGTGCTTTGGATTATAAAGCCTGCAGATTTCAAAACATGACATTTCTATAAAAAACTTGAAATCAGCCTTAGATGTGAATTCATAAGTCCTGAAAAGAAAAAAATAGATGAATTGAATTAGTATCTGAGAAATTAGAAATTTAACTTATTATCTTCCAATTTATATTTAGTCCGAGTCTCTACACTTTTACCAGCTCCAACTTGAGTAACCCTATAATTGTTTCTGACTCCGACTCAACAGCCCTGTAGGTAATTTATTTTGAGTCTGGAGTTTGACTGTTCTCTCATTAACCTTGAGCACTCTTCATTCTTTTCAAGGGTGCCAAGATTTTATGCACATGGTGACCATTTAGTCATCCTAGGGTCTAGGTTGGTTTCTGGGTGTGAAAAAGGACTTCGCAGGTCAATCCACACCCCAAAGGTTCTCTGACAGTGTGGATTGGAAATGGTGGCAGCAGTTTGCTGGATATCCTCATCAGTCTGCGTTGCTCAACAAAAGCAACCCTATTGGTCTCACAGGCTTGTGCAAACAGTGGTTATCATCTATCTCTGTTCTGAGCTGTCTGCTCTCAAGTGTCAAGAGTAATGTTGAGGGCCTCTTACAAAGCTTTTAGTGTGTTTCTGAACCACTTCTTCTGGCCTCCTTGGGAGTGCTTGCCATACAGTAATTTCTTTGGAAGCTGGTGGTCTGGCATGTAAACAACATACTCTGCATAGCAAAGCTGTGACTGCATCAAGATGGTGTAGATGCTGAGTAAAGTAGTTCCTCATGTATGACTAAAATTGACATAACTAGAAAATTCCCTCGCACTCACTATCATTCGGTGATAGGAATGGTACAACAAACTTTTTGCTCCATGAACAAAGCTGCTTACAGAGTGCTAAAGGTTAGTTGCACCTGCAATATGTTGTTGGTATCTGCTCATCCTACTGATTGGATGATTTCGGCCTAACAGGTTTCTTCCAATTGTCTTATTTTCCAATGTTGTGCTATGTCTATTTTGACAAATCAATTTGACTGTTACTTAATCATTATTAACATTGATGAAATCTAACCATGAAAAGAATTCTTGTTGAAATCTGAAATTCTGGATGGAAATCTTTTGTCACCAACGAAACGGAAGCTCTGCACCCATCAGGTCCAGGTTAGCAGCTGGTGGTTTTTATGACAAGTTTTCATCATAAGATTTGATTAGTTTTTACTTTAATCTTAATTTTTAGTTGCTTTTCATTACAACTTTGACTCAGTCGTTATTCTACAGCTATGAGTGAACAGTATGATTGGAATTGATGAGTGAATCCAAAGTAAGACTCAAACTCACACTCTCTGAGTCCAGTATATACCTATCAGAATAAGGCCAGATAATCACTGCAGATCTTCATTGTTAAGAATGAGTGAAAAAGAAAGATTTATGTCCCAAATCACTAGCTTTAGTCAGCAGAATGCGTGTCATTCTTTGGAATGACATTGCAAGGCCACACAGCAAAATAAACTCAGAAGATCAAAGGATTAGAAACACTTTGCTGCATCCTCTTAACTCAACTGGCTTGGCATTTTAAGAATTCCATTTAACCAGGTCACATCCTCAGTAGTAACATTTTTAGAGATAGAGAAGAGATCAATTCAGTATGATCTGAATCCCAACGAATAAAATTAGTTCCATTGGGGGATTTTGTTATCATTGATAATGTTCTAGACAATTGAATTTAATGTCTCTTACATTTGGACAGTTCTTTTTATTCCATCCTCAAAAATGTGACATGGTTTTCTGAATAATCGAATATATTGGAGAAGGTTTTATCATCATTCAGAATTACGAACTGGAGAACATATTATTGAATTGAAAAACACAACATAACAAAATGAAACCAGCAACAAATCTAAGTGAGTGTTTTGTAAGTATTCCTCCTCCTCATTCTTTATCAATTCTATTTCCAATAAGTTCTATCAAAATTAATGTTTAAAAAATGAGGGCTATTTTCATTGATTAGCTATTTAAATTTGGTCATTTTATTTTGATGAAGCTTTCGATATGCTCCAAGGGATCATTTGTTCAGTCATTTGTTCAATGAATTGCATTGAAAATCTATTGAAGAAGTATTGGAGAAATTATTTAAAAGGTTTAAATTACTTGAAGGTAGATTTATAAAGTGCTTTTTTCAGAAAATGAATCGATTTCTAATTTCATGTGAATCACTTCTCTGCTGAAGTTCTTTTAATATAGTGACTGTACCCTTCTTATTGGAAAGTGAAGTGAAAAACAATTCGATTGTAACAATATGGCAGTCCAAGTAAAAAGTACTTGGATTTAAACCTAGAGTGTTCTGAGTGTTGAAAACAGGAAAAATATGCAAGAAGAACCAAATTTTATTGCAATCACAATAACAAGGCAGGCATTTAGTCATATTTTGTGGTTCTGAAAGCTAAATTTCTAGAAAATGTTTTTTTAATAGAATTGAATTGTTAAATGATTAAAAAATGTCTTTTCTTTCTATTCTTCAAAAATTTTGTTCAGAATCGATCAAAGAGATCAAAAAGGCAATCTCATATTGCTATTTGGAAGAGTTTCCAAACTAGTTAGTCTGGATCCCCCTGTTCTTGAGCAATATGAAAACAGATTTTGTGGTTGTTCAAATATTAACGAGCTGCACCCTTTAGAAAGTACTGCTTATAAGTATTTGAACAAACACACTTTCATTTATTTCCCTTGATACTTTTACTAAATACCATAAAAAGATATGACCAAAGATTAAGATTGTTTTGTAAGGAAGTTGCAATTTAATTCTTCCTTTCACCACAATATAACATTTATTCCAAACATTTCTTTCACATCACAATCACTAGAAAAAACACTATGAAGATTCTAACTAATCCCATATCTACAATTTCATGTGTGTATGTGTGCGTGGGGGAAATGATTTTTATGTATAGTTTCAAGAAAATCCCCTATGATTCATCAGTATGAACCTTATTACAAATAATACAAGTGAGAATCTCACCAATAATCTAATATGGTAGAGTAGTAAATTACTACGGGCAAAAATGTTGTAGAAAAAGAGTACGAACTCTGTTTCTGGCTTAAATATGGGATTAGTTAGAATTTTCATAGTGGTTAAAATTACCTTGAAAAATTGATCCTCTACCTACAAACAGTATTTGGGGGACTCGGATTAAGGAATAACTCACTAAAAACCTTCCCCTAGGTCTATTGAGTATGCATGCCAAACATATCCAATTTTTTTTCATTACATTTTATACATGCTACATGAAACAAGTTCCAACAAAATAGATTCTGAAGAAAAACTCAAGACAAGGGTAAAATCATAAAAATATTTATTTCTTATTTTTTCAGGAATCTGTGTAATATATGAAAATGAAAAGGTGTGCAAAATGTTGGAAAATCTTGAACACAGAAACACAAGTGCAGACACCAAGCTGCCCCCACCCCACTTTACATCACGTTCCTAGTCATTCAACCAAAGGCAGACCCCCCCCTCCAGATTTCTTTTTTCTTCTGCCTTCTAATATTTTAATATGCTCAGAATTTGAGCCCCCCTCCCACATCCCAAGAAAAGTTACTAAAATTTCATAGAGATAATTTTTCCTTCTAAAATCAAAAGAAATATGACAATACAATACCAAGAGTTCTTTAGACTATTGATATGATTCTATTTGAAGTTTCTGATGTTTATCACAATGTTTCAGCCAATCCATTCTGCAGCCTTTCTCAGGTGTACTATCTCTAAGGAAAGAGGAGGGTTTCTTTTTTCCTGATAGAGTCCACGACTGTCAAACAGAAAATGGTGGACACGTGAGGAAGGTAGTAGAAACGACCAGCCAGATAGGAAAAGAATAACATCAATGGTTCCAACAACTCTTGGAATGATGATAACTCATCTCAAAGTTACATAAAGTATGACTACATTTACTCTGTTTGGTGACTTATTGTATGAGGTAACAAATTCCAAAGTAAGACAAGTTCTAAAAAAAAAATGCTAAAATAAAGATGAGATTATTATTTTTAGTAGATGAATTGTAGAGCATCGTCCATGTCAAAGCTAATCTAGAAGTTGAATATACATATATATATATATATATATATCCAAAACTCTATAAGCACCATTTAAAAATCAAATGTGTTTATTTAAATTGATAATGAAATTACCGATTTGAACTTTTCATCTTATTAGAGTGTTATAGACTGCATATATATGAAAAGGTTGCAATAAAATAAGAACATTTGAATCCAGAATTTTATTTTTAAATCGATCAAAGACATCTATTTATATATATATATATATATATATATATATATTCACACATACACACACATACAGAATTGGCCTAATTGCTAAAAGCACTGAAATAGGTTCAAATTCCAGGCTGAGGTAGTGTATGTTCCTTCCAAGCTAATGCTTTTCAGAAGGATATAAATCCACCTCTCAGTTGGTCAGGAATAAGTCTCCTGCAAATACCTTTTATCTCTGTACAACCTGTCGCATGTTACCACTAAATAATTCTATTGTCCTGAGAGATAGCATGAAGGACTCAGCATAGTGCCTTGATAATCTACTAGGTCATGGGATATATATATATATATATATATATATATATATATATATATATATAGTGCGTGCTAAATTATTATGCAAAAGGGTTATATTATTGTAAATTTAGTTTCACAAAAGATGGAAAAAAGTATTTGACACAAACATTGGCAACAATGAGTTGTGCCAATGTAGCAAAAACAAAGACATTCTGTGCACTAGTAAACAAATGGAAGTCATTTTTTTTATAGCTTTGCATTTTGAAGAGTGCCAAATTATTTGGTAAACAAATCCAAATTATTAAAACATGAGTTGTAAAAGTAATTTACTGCAGGCTGAGAAAAATTCCATCATCACACAGCTTGGCAAAGGCAGTAAAAACCTTGAAATAGCAAAAATCCTCAACAGGGATTGTTGAACAGTGAAGAAATACACTGGAGTCCTTGATGCATTACGTAGAACATCAGATAAGGACAATTCCAGGGTAATAAATAACTTAGTGGGAAATATCTTGAATTATGTGTATTGTCAGAAAAAAGTGCCCTGAGCAACAAAACAATATTCAAGGAGGTTGATTGAGGTAACATGTCCAAATCATCTTGATGCTTAATTCTCCGCTATGTTGTGAAATATATTTAACCTGGCATTTGACCATCTTTGAAGCCGAGACACAAGATGAAAATTCTGGAACGGGCCAGAAAGTATTTGAAAACTGAGTTCAATGTTGTTCTTTTAACTGACAAGTGATGAACTACTTTTGGTGGACTGAATAGATTGAGGCGGAGAGCAAGTTGCTTTGTAGAGAAGAGCTGTGTCCAGAGTAACTAAGGCATCAGCAAGGTGGTGGAGGAATTATGTTTTAGGGTTAGAATCTGATACATGCCAAGGTCCAACTAAAAGTAGTTGGATCTCAGCATGCACGGGATGGAGTGAAAATAACTTCCCTTTTTGAAGGACAATTTTCAGCCTTGATTTATGGACAAGATTTACAACCTATGTACAAAGGTTATCTTCATGCAAGATGACAACCCTTCTCACCGTGCACATGCAATGGTTGACTACCTGGTTAAAATAGGTCACTATTTTTTCCTGATCTCAACTCAATTGGAAATAACTGGAGCATTCTCGAGAGGAAAGTGTATGAAAATAGGCATGTGTTTGCTACCAAAGAGAACTTGAGGCAACTTATTGTACCGAGTGAAGAAGCTGTTACAGCTGAAGAAATTCAGAATTTCAACAATTGATGATCGACCAATATCTGAGATTTGTAGGTAAGGATCTTACATTTCAAAGTAAATAATTTTTATCAGTTTTTGTTTTCAAAATTGCCTGTAGTTAATTTATAGGCTTCAGTATTTCATGTAGATGAGTTTTTATAGATTGTTTAAACTTTCTTATTCTAACTGTGCCACTTAATGATTTATCAATATATGATTACTATCTTACTATGTTTTTCTACTAACGCTTAATCATTTGAATGAAAATTGAGGAATTGCAAAAAAAAACCCCGTATTCAAGTTAATATTTGCAAGCATTGTATAGTAATGCAATGCAGATATTTGTATAAAAAAAATCATTAAAATTCTTTCAGTGTAGCAAATCAAGAAGGGAAAAATGTATTTGCATAATAATTTGGCGCGCATTGTGTATATATATATATATATATATATATATATATATATATATATATATATATATAAGGAAGTTGACATATAAAGATAGATTGGGTAGAAGCATATAATGCTGTTGCCAGATTTTAAGAATTACTTATTTTAGATTAATCTTAATAGCAAACTTACAGCAAAATGCCAAATGAGATCATGCTATGTTCATCTTTCAAGGCTTCGGTTGTTATAAATCCGTTTCTCTTGCCCCTCAAAAGAGTCTGCACTGAGAAATATTTAAAATCATCCAAAGTGAAACTCATCACAAGAAAACTAACATAATTCTTTCGTCATCAAAATTTGATAGAAAATTTCCTCCCTATCTCACCTAGTGTTGTCAAGTATGGTAGATTATCTATCGCTAAAACTGTCTTTAAAAATGGCTTAAATCAGCTAGATTACACCATTTCCTGCTAACTTTAAGGCTATAGATCAGTTATAATGTTGAAGTCGGGGTCCATAATTTTCTACAGTGTTATAAGTGAGTCCGTGTTGTAATAAATTTTCCATTTTTTTTACAAACCTTAATCCAAGTCCAGTTTCCCAACTCCCAACTTCTCCAAGACTGACCCTCGTAATTCGTGCAGAAATAAAGAAAAAAATTGTGGGGGTTGGGGTAGGAGTAGGGTGGGACTAGTCAAGCAGGAAGACAAAAATAAAATAAAACTTTTTTTTTTTTCAAATCATGACACCTCACCAGAAGGTAGGGCTGGATGATGATTCACATGGTGTATTGATATGTTTTCAAATGCAGCATAGAGTTAAACAATACTGTTCATGTAAATATATAGCTATTTTTGGAAGTTTTCGGCCAGAAACTTCTCCAACTATGTGGCAATCATGTCCACTTGAGTGTTTGCTGGCAGTATCTGTAATGTAGCCAACTGTCCATTCTCTCTCTCCTCAGTCGGCTATATTAGACAGGGATAAGTTAAATCATTCTTGAATTGTATATATCAAATAGGTGGATATCGATATTGGTGATGGCTGCCGTAGTGTTAGCTACATCTAAAGAAGATGAAAGAAACGGGAGAAGTTATTTTTTTTGTTTACATTTTTGCCTTCACTTGAAACTAATCTTACTGCAATTTATATTGTATATTGCCATTCAGCCTGAATATGTTGCGATAAGATTACAGAAATATTTTTGTTTAATTCTTTTCCTTTTTACAGGTGATGTAACCTGGTAAAGATGGGGTCTTTTTTTCTATTCTTGTATTTAGCTATTATTTTGAGAACCAAATTTAATGTTTTGAAAATTGAGATCCATGCTCAAACAGCAATATAAGCAGTTCCTCATTATATTGAGCTGCATTATAATTGGGTTATAGTATGTTCACCCATTTAAAGGCAACTTATAAAAAATAGCTATACGCTAAGAACAAATTATCAATGAAAAATGTACATTTACTTTACTATACTTATCAGATTTAACCAGATATTGTAGATTCTTATTGTTTAAATTAGGAAAAATCGACCAGATCTACTAGTTAATTTGGCAACTCTGATCTCAAACTTTTCTTCCACCTTCCCTTCATCTTCACTTTGCTCCCTTTCTCTTCCTGACTCTCTCAGTAAAGTAACTAGCCAGCGTAATGAGTATATCCAGCAGGCACTTCTTTCTTTTGCCCACTACAGTATCTTACCAACATGATATCATTTTATTACAGTAACACACTTCAATTATGGAGTTCCTTTTGATTTTACATGTATCTTCAGTAAGATATGTATCTTCTGTTTGAGCAAATATTTGGGATAAAATACTTCTTGAATAAATTTGCAGATTTCCAAGTATAAAGATTTTTAGATCTATTTCAGAATATCATTGCAGTAAAGTCTTTTTATCTTTCCTAATTCTCTTTTCTTGAAAGATATTCATGACAAAGATCTTAAAACTCAAATCAAAAAAAGTTGATGTTTTTTTAATTGTTCTGATCATCTTTAATGTTCCAGAAAAGTGTTTTTTATGGTCCATGCCCAACTTCACCAGCTTTTATATCCACTTACTATAAAAAAAGTAATTTACTCATATATTGTGTGGCTAAAAGAACCACATCCCATTTGCTTTCACATATGTGTGATTAATTCTTGGCCTTCAACCAGATCTTCTGATTTCACGCTTTGATTAATTCCCCTTTACTAAAATGAGTTAAACATTAGTTACTATGGAATCTATAGTAAGATGAGAAATTAATCATTTAAGCCTCAACATGACTCAGTTTTGAGCCATAGAACACTTTGCACTTTTCTCACCCATATTGCCCCCTCGTTGGGTTGGCACCATACATTCAGAATAACTGTTTTAAAGTTTCACAGCACTTTCTCTATTCTCTGTTCATCATCAGGTGACTCCAGAGAATTCATTATTTGGATATTACAAGACAGTACGGTTTGACTTATTTCCACTTCATTTTGCAGACCTTGAGGAGGAATCCATGTTTGAACTTATTCCCTTTATTTAATCCTCAGAAAATGTTCTCTTTTACTAAAGGAGTTTATCTCTTTTGCTGTAAAAAGTCAAATATAAAATTTGCTGACAGTTCTTTGAATAGGTATCAAAACTCTCAAAGGGGGTGTTAGACATGGACCTAGCAACTCTGCCCCGTTTGAACCTACTTGCTACTGGAACCGCAGCAAAATGGTTGCAGCCAGGAACTAGCCTGAATGGATCAATAATAATCTGTTTTTGGTTTGCTTGGTTTTTTTTTCAATCACAAAAATTCTGAAAAGCTGTTAAGTGTGAGTGCATATTACTGAAAGAAAACCAGATATAATTTGCAGGACAAAAATGAATTTTTTCACTTCACTTTTGTCTTTGAAATTTTGAAAAATATTCAGGGATTTAGAGTTGAAAAAAAACAAACAAGTCTCCTTGTATAGAAGATTTGCATAGACAAGGGTTTTTTAAAAAATATTTGCAGGCTTTTTTTGTCCATAACTGAAATACATCAATATTGATGAAGTCAAAAAACAAATGATTGACTAAAAGCATTCGGCTATAAAATGTAGAACTAATGAGAATTGAAAATAATTTCAATATTTTGTAATAAATTGTTTCATTTTTACACAATTCATCCCTATTGCAAAGTAAAAGATGATTTTAGTATCTCAATAAATAATTTAATAGTTTGTTTACAAACTCATTTTCAGTGATACCGCAAACTAGAAATAATTTCATTTTCTTTAATGAATTTTTCTAAGTTGATAGGTGGTTCTTTTGAACTATAAATTATCAAATTGAACAGAAGTAAATACTCAATAAATTGTTTTGATTCCATAGTTTGTTTTTGTTGGTCCTTCTTGCGCTGAGATGTGCTCAGTTATCATGCACTGAGAAGTCAGCATTCAGATGTCAGCGCTTGGAAGACTTGTGCTGAAAAGTCGGGTTGTGTAAAATTCTTTTTATTAATAATGAAATCTTTCAAGGAGAATAACTTTTAGTCTTTTACGCATATTATGTCATAGTACCACTGTTTATACTGCTATTTTTTTGCTGTTAACTTGAAGTCTTGTCTTCTTCCTATTTTTCTCGATTTTATGCTAAAAAAAACTAAGAACATCTTGAAATTGATAAGCTTACAATGTGGTACCTTTCAAACACTAACCATTTTGGAGCTCTTGAACTGGGTTTAACATACTCTCAGCTGATGTGGTAGAAAGACTCCTTTCTATGGTGAAGACATAGTTTATATCTTCAATAGCCAACTTGATAAAACATTGTTAAATGAAAAAAAATATAGATTAAATCATTAGTCTGATTAAGATTCATAGACTACAGATACCTTAGTTTAGAAATATTTCAACAGGAAAAATTAGTCATCATTTTGTGACCAACTCAGTTTGTGTTGAGGAAAAAAAAAACTTCTAACATGAGTGAGGATTGAAAAGAAATGATAGGGAGAGCTTTAAAAGATATTTACACATCATCAAAGAATGTAGGTACTATATATATATATATAGTGTGTGTGTGTGTGAGCAAACTTGCCTTTAAATTTTGTCAGCAAAATTGCCTTCAAATATTTTTTGAAACCTTTCATTCGTATTTACAAAGTACCTTGATAAGGTCACAATTTTGGCTCAAAGAGTGATTGACTAATCAAATTGAATGTTAGGAGTAGGTTTCTCTACTATCATCAAGATATTCTGATAAGATAAGCTGTTGACTTTTATTTTGTTTGAAGAATTCAATATCTAAAGAGTCAAAAACTATTTTGAGAAAAAAAAAACAACCACTTTCATTGAAATTTTAACTGCAGCTAAATCAAAATTTACATGGCAACTTTCAACTAAAATGATTGGTTAACCCTCAATGGATGCCCAACCATTGTAGCCTTGTGTCAAACTAAGTTAACCTTAGTAGAAAAACCTCCTGTCTGGTATCCTCTCACTCCTTTCAGGAATTAATTTGCTTTTGATAAGGGACCCAGTTCCTGGATGTTATTGCCCTTAAAAGGGAAGGGTCAAGAAACTACTTGATATCTCTTGTAATTAACAGAATGCCATAGGCACTTTTTTATCCTGTGTTAAAAAGACCATATTACATAATGAATCAAATTAAGATGAGCAGCAACAGGTATCTCTATAGCAAAAGTGGAATATGCCACAGGCCCAGCTATTTCAGGGGCTCTGCAGTAAATGCTTGCTAGTTATCAATTCTGATTCAGTGATTCATCACTATGGTACTATACTGCCCCCAACTTTTATGAATGAGTATTTAATATTTTGGCCTATGATCACCTTGGATTGGGGTTGTTAAATTAATGCAGAAATTAATGTGAGTTCGGTATCAATATGATGCAAATAAGACACATGAATATAAAAGTATTCGAAACTGAGGTCATAGCCCCTGCACAAAGATCAGAACAAAAGCTAAGCAATACAATGACTGAAATGATAGATATATTTGTTATATTATCTGGCTGTGTAGAAAATGAAAAGAACTTGTCACTTCACAATGCATATGCGTAAAAAATGTATGCGTTTTAATATTCATGTGTATTTTATTCTTAAATTTAGGAACCCTTTATAACATATGCTACAAGCCCTACACTAGCTTAATCTGGTTGTGAAGAATTTAGATATCAATAGTGGTTATAGAACATTTTGAAAATGTTAGTCTTCAGGAGGGCTCGAGTGATATACAACTGAGTTGAATACTAATCTCTCATGATGTAGTTTG
The DNA here is from genome assembly GCA_963457665.1 of Thysanoteuthis rhombus. Classification (NCBI taxonomy): domain Eukaryota; kingdom Metazoa; phylum Mollusca; class Cephalopoda; order Oegopsida; family Thysanoteuthidae; genus Thysanoteuthis; species Thysanoteuthis major. The sequence continues at coordinate 68,986,217 of OY735198.1, read as the reverse complement.
CAAGTACGAATGGTTAAAGATTTTTATCTTAAGGAAGTCACAATAATGAATATTCAAATCACACACACACACACACACAAAATATAAATAATAACAAAAATTGATTCTACAACGAAAAATTACCATCTTGTTAGTTCCTTTTTGAAGTACTCTGTGTGCATTTTTACATATATGTGAAGAATTGGAGAGTTTCCACATATTTCATTGTGAAGATGAAAAGAACAGACAGACAATAAAAAGTGACATACATAGTGTGAAGTACAAACATTTGAGTCAAGATGGAAATGAGTAAATCAGAAAAGTCAAGTCACTCTTGTGTTTTCCTGTAGAGGGCAGCACAGTTTTAAACATCTTTTGATTTGATTCTGTGGTCAAATGAAGCATGCTTGTCGTGGTTTGTTATGCATTACCCCAGAGGAAAACACACATCCAAAGATAGAAGACACAGAAGACAATAAGATAGTTCAAAGATGTAAGGAGATATAAATTATTTAAGCTTCTCCTGCACCATAAATTATTTGAGAGCAAAGTTAAAAATACAGGAAAGAAATTCAACAAACCTGAATAGTGTTTATTGAATGTGACAGACATTTGCAATAAGAAATATCTCATACCAAACAGGTAGGATGGTGAGTAAGTGTAAGTTTGCTTCATGAAAATAATTGGAAAAATCCTTTAACAATTGGTTGGATAAATATTAGAGACAAATATTATAAATGCCGTGTGTAAAAACAAGAATAATAAATTCAACAGAATTTGGGATTTTTTTCTTTTCTTTTTAAAAAAATGCAATTTTTAGCAAGGTGCAAAAATTCTTAGAACCATAAAAAGACTCGCCAGAACTTTGTTTTAAGCAAAAAATTGTCATATGATTTTCATTTTTTATTTCTGCATGAGGTGAATAAAAATAGATTTCAAATGAACATGTTGACAAGCAAAGTAAAATTGGAACAGTTATGGTGTTGCGTTCTTTTAAATAAATTGTTCCACTCAGTAATTACAAGTAAAATGGCATAAATACTTAGCTGAGTTTTGAATTTTGTTGAACACATTCTGGGGCAAGGGAAAATGATTAAGCAATAAATTTTAAAGAAATAATCATATAAATTATATACAACAGTGTTAGCTGAATGAATATGTCTATAATTCCAATTTTAGAAGTAAAATCAGATTTTCTTCAGTTCAAATGAGACAGAGTAAAATTTGTTACTGTGCTTAAGGGATTTTATTGCCAAGGTTGTAAATTTGAGAAAAAACTTCCCAGCGATTAATTATTTGCATTTTGAAGGGTTGCATATATACAAGCAAAAAAAAAAAAAAAATATATATATATATATATATATATATATAGGGAGGAGCAAAGTTTTCAAGCAACCATTCTTTTATAAAGATTCTCAAAGCTTCATGGACAGGTAAAAAATAGGTTGATTAAATCAATAAAAAGTCATCTTGATAAACACAAGATAAAAAAACAAAAAAGATATTTTTATATATGCATATATATGTACATACATTTATATACAAATGGGATATTTTTTTCTTGTAAATGTTTTAATTTTACAAAAAGAGCAAGACTAAATAAATAAGGGTTTCAGTTTTGATTTAAGGCTAAATACTGGTAGTTGTTACCTTTGATATCCTCAATGCCTTTTTTGTAACCAGAGATAAAAATACACAACTTGTGTAATGGTGACCAAGGAAAATTCACAAGAGAATCAGGCACGGGAATTTTTCAGGGCTTTAGAATGAGAAGATATGAGTAAAAACAGAATATTCTGAGGATTTTTAAAAATAAAACTAAGCATTGAAAGTGATGTCAGTATCATATCAGCAGGCAACATGAATAATATGAATCTCAGCAGCAATTTATATGTCACAGGATTTACCCTATCATCAATAATATAATGGATATGATTTTAAAAAAAACCCAAGGGTTTACATCATTAAATGAAGGCCTAATGACTTTTTCACAAATATCAATTAATATCTATTATCAGGAATTACTGTTTTTATACATATTATATGTATAATAATATTCCACAGAGAGCTGTTTCTTTGTATTACAACTCTTCAGTGTGGCTATAGACTATCCATTATCCCATCCAGTACCACAAGGTAGGATCAAAACCTTAGTTTCAGACCCAGAGGCTGGCATTTTACCCCTGCCCTATGCAGAACTGGACAGTCAGTAGGACCAAATTCAAGCGATATATTTACTTATGCACCATTCCCCATCCACTATTGTGCTCCATTCCAGGGTTGGAAGAGCATTGCTATAATAGCTTATAATGGATGAGTTGCCCTACCTGAAGATTGCTCAACCATTAAAACCCCACTTCCAGATTTTTTTCTCATTTTATTACATAGCATCATGAAACTATAATGGAATAAATCCATCAGCATAATCTATACTATATATCTAAATCTATATATCTAAATCTCATGGTAAGGAGAGGGGAACATGTCATTTTTTTCTACTTTTTGCTTCTATTCACTTATAATTCAAGAATTTAGTGGATTTCTTTTTAGACTTAATGCATCTTCATTGGTGAATGCTACAAAATTTCTATAAGAATCATCATAGTTCCATTTTGTATCAGACGAAAATATGAAAACAGTGGAAGACATTTTATAGGCACTGAATACTTTAATATAACTATCTAAGATGAAAAAACTAGTAAAAACATCAGAACATTGTGATCAGTTGATAATAACTAAAGGATGTTCATATAATCATCAAAGCATTTGTTGAATTGTGAGCTGACATAGCTTTGTTTTATATTTAATTCATTCACTTTATATATATATATATATATATATGACATGAGAATAAGATATTTTTTGTATAAAGTAAATATCAATAAATTAAGTCAAAATTACAGAAATTCCTGTTCTAATCCAAAAGTTTATTATAAAAGAATATGAAAAAAAAAGCATAAATGAAGCATATTCAAGATTTCAAAAATGTTAAATTAGAAATTTTGTATAGATTCTTTTAAAATGAAAGCCTTTCTTTTTGCATTCAAAGTCAAAGTGAGCAGATCAAGGATCCTCTCTTTTTGCTCAAAGTGTCTCTTTTTTTCCAATTGCAATTCATTTTTTCAACATTCAAGAATTGAAAGAATGAATAAATTTTTATGTAGAGAGAGTGGGTACATTTTAAAACATTATTCAATGTTAACAGTGGTAGAGAATTAAGACTTTTTCCTATTGCATTTTATTTTTCCTGCATTTAAGGATAAGTAATTTCAACAATTTTTATGTGGAAAAACTAGGCACACTTTTCAAAAATCATTTGATGTCAAGAATGCATAAAGAATTTTCTAAGGAAAAAAAGGATTTTGTGTTTATTTCTAACAGTTGCAGATTTGAATGTTCTTTTCTTAACAGAATTTCATCACAGAAGGGAAAAAAAATATATAATCGTTCTCAAATTTTTTTGTTAGTGTTTATTTTCTAATTCTAATGAATTTTAATTTTCTATTTCGTTCTTTTAAGCCCTTTGCCCCATGTGGATTAAAGGCCATCAAGAAACATTGATGTATCAGAAACAAAGTGGGTTTTCAGGTCTAGATTTATCAGCCCTTAACCTCCAGGAGGTCTTATGGCACCTGGTATTCCCAGATGGTCACCCATCCACATAATGACCAGGCACCATACTTCTTAACTCTGGCAATCTTAGAACAGGTGTGCCCAATGTGATTTGGTCATACTGATTTAGATATTTTGTGTTAACTTCCTAACAATCTCAGATTTGAATTGAATTTTGATTACATTTTAAGAGGATACCTGATTGGTTGAATTGGATTAGTCACTTATATTTTCTTTTTTTCTTTTGGTAATATTGGTGGGTTTAACTCCTCAGATTATTGAATTTTCATTTATGAGTGTAGAAGATTTAAATGAAAGAAAACATTGATTGGAGAGGGAAAGGAAGGTCAGGCAAAGAGCTCGAAAAAGAGAACACTAAAAAACAGAGAAGCATAATAAAGGCTTTCTTAATAGACCACTCAGATGGAAGATTATGAAGGTCAGGGTAAAGTTATGGACTTACACTTCTTTACAAAGAATGTTGATCCAAAAGATTTAAAGCAATGAATACATTTATAATAAAATATATATGTGTTCAGTTTATCCATGATTGACTATTCCTGTCATTTTTCACGGATACTACCCAAGTATTTTTTGATAAGTCCTTTGTTTAATTGGGTTGGTAAAATTAATGTGCATATATATATATATATATATATATATATATATATATATATATATATATATATTGTCCCATTGATAGAAACGAAAAGACCAAGAATAAGTGAGATGAGAATTTGGGTTGAAAACAGTTATTCAGCCTTTATCGGCAGGCTGTGTAGCACAATAGTAAGTATCGCTACATTGAAGAGGCCACGTTGAAGCGGCTAATAGTTTATTCTACTTATGTTGTCTAAATTGAATGATATATTAACCGTGTAATGACTGGAAATCATTTCAGATGAGTTTCTATACAATATAATGCAATTTATATTTCATTCTGTCAGACCAAAATGTCTATTTCTTAAATACATACATATATAACACACACACACACACACGTATATATATATATATATATATATATATATATATAACATTTTCAAAGACATACCCAGTGAATGTCAAATTTTGTGCTTAATGCACTCTTCAGTAACCTGCAATATGTTTTGTTCTTATAATTATGAAAACAAAAGGCCTATACTCATTTGAATAATGTATTTTTTTATTATCCAACCAGATTAAATTGTTTATGAAAACTAATAATTCTCACCAATAATTAACATGTATGCATGGTGACGATTCTTCAGAATTATCTCCCTTCTCTCTGAAATATGGAAAATCCAATATTTTCACCATTTTAACTATCTTTCCTTTTACTTTCTTTAGTTTATTTTCTGTATATACTATATCTGAATAATTCACTAATATATATATATATATATATATATGTGTGTGTGTTAATTGCAATCTATAATAAACTGCTTTGTACATATCATTTGAAAGTTTCAGAAATTTCTATATTTTATACACATTTTTTTTCTAGCAATCCTCATTTTGTTGGATAAGCACTTTGCCATATATGGACATTTTGTAAGTACTACTCATGAAATTCAAACCTAGAATATACAGTATACTGTCTCAACAGTCACTGAAATATCTAAAGCACAGTATATAACAATATTTTTGGATGATAAAAGCATGAGAAAAAAGAATCAGTTCAACCCCAAACAAAATCAAATTATCCAAATATGAGCGTATAGAAATGGCTTTTAAAATTATATTTGTTTTAAGGGAGGTAACTCGGGGTATCAACATCTAGAAAATAGTTACACGACTCTGAGATAGATTTAAAATAATATTTTTCAAGAATAGTTTGTTTTTGCTCTCATTTTCTCAGTATCTCAGTAGGCCCCTGTTTAAAAGTCAATAATAAAATTTGGTTGTATTTTTTCACAGCCAAGTCTCATAATACATTTAAAGCTACTGCACATGTGAAAAATGTTTGTTGACATTAATGTGTTCTCTGGAAACATAAAAAGACACCTCAGAGGAAAGTTCATAAAAACAAGATGAGAGTATTGAGTGAAAAGTGAGATTTCAAAATGATTATTATCTAAGATAAATAAATTGGAATAGGGTGATTATAAAGTAGGTCTGTTGAAAGTACAACAGGCGAGGGATGTTATACCATCCCTGGTACAATCTTTTTTTTTAAGTGCAAGATGTGTGAATCCAAGATTATAAAAAGTGAACCAGCAGCGACAGGCAAGAGTGAATATGAAGACATGTTGCATAGAACATGCGAGGCAACAAGGTGCTGTGTTAGACAGAGACATTGGCCACAGAGACAAGCACGTTCCTGATAAGGATGGAAACAAGTGCAGGAAAACCAGTAAAAAGCAAAAAAATGTCTTTCAGTAGAATCTTTTTTTCTAAAATACCTTAAAACAAAACAAAAAAAATAAAAATGATCAAATGACGACAAATATAATAAAAATAAAAGCTAATAGTTTTTTTTTTCTTCAGTGTTAATATTTATATTGTTACAGATTTTACAAGTCAAAGTAGAAAATGGAAGCCTAAAGTCTAGTTGTCCACAGCTCAGTTCAAACTTGGGCCAACAGGTAAAAAAAGACCAACATCTTTAGGACTAGAGTAATGGCCAATCAAATCTATTCATTCTTCAAATGTAGATTTATAGCTAAACATTTACACACAATTGGGTTACACTCACACACACACACACACATATACATTAATTCATCAATATCATCTTTGATAACATTCCATTAGACTCATTGACACACAGAACAAAAAAAAATTATACAGCTTAGGAATTTTCATCTCATGGTTCAAGGGAAGCAACTTATCCCCTTCAAAAATATATAATGGACATAATGATAACCTTGGCTTTTACAATGCAGAAAAGATTCCTGTCTCAGTTTATAATAAACTGAATTCACAATTCACAAAAGGTTATAAATATAAACAATTGAATCATTATCACTATTTTTTTTTTTTTTTGCTACTATTTACTTTAATTGGATTACCAAAACTGAACAACTAGTTATTAACAAACATGGCACTGATGAGATTTGGTTAGTAAATGAGTTTACAGGTCTGATTCTTGACTGGTACTTATCACTGAGAACCAGTAATTCATTGGTAAGAAAAGTCATGTACTAGGTGAGCCATCCTTTCGCATAGAGTGGTGTGAGATTCTCACCTTAAACTTATTCTTTATTCCAATCCGTACCGTTAATTTATCCACTCACTGTTGAAGGGGACCCAGCTTAGTTTAGTTGCAATAAAAAGCAACAACAATCAAGATAAAAGTAAATAGTAGCAAAAAAGGTTAATAACAATGATCTACAATATTTCATCTAATAAAATGAATAAAATCAAAGTTGGATAAACAATTGAACTAGTTACATACAGTGGCCAGATTTGGCTAAAAGGGCGGATAATTTGAGCTTCATCTTTGAGACTTCATCCAACACGGAGGCTGGTTGCCAGACTCGCTTGATTTCCAAGTTCAACGCTTGAGTCTCTGATATAAAGCTCGGATCATCTCCTTTTCTGGCCGAATCTGGTAGTCCTAGTTATATTGGGTGCAGGGTGAGAATCACCTGCCTGAGATCATAACTGCTTCAACTAAAGCCTGAACACAATACAAGTGCAAATACATTGTTAATAAGTTGATGAAAAGGGTATCTCTCCATTATCTGTTTGCCACCATTTAAGTCTTGCTCTTCTGTTTTGCCAGTCCCCGCATGGTTTCACTTTTTGTGAATTGACTCCTGTTTTGGGCCGACAAAATTATATTGATGGTTTGTGAAGTGATGAAAAACTTGCTGTATTCAACTCTTCGGTGATAGCATTAAGAAGCATTTCTGCAATTGTTATGCATAGCAGCCTGTGGCATTAACACAATAAATGGAACAGATGTGAGAATCAGTGAAATAGAGGGACAAGGCATAATGAGTATCCCACAGATAATGAAGACGTACCAGATGAATAACTAGTGTTCTTACCTGAAGAGACGTATAAATGGTATCAAAGACTTGTCTGGTGTCTTGATTTTTCTAGACTTAGAATAGATTCGTTTTTTTTTTCACCTGATAAGCTTAGAAACGAGTGAGCAGAGTAGATTCACAAGACTTTAAACAGGTTGATTTTACTAGTTTCAAAAAGATGCAGATGTAAAAAAAAAAAACATAATAATAAATTCAATTTACTTATATTGATCAACTAATCTAAAGAAGTAATATCTTTACCAAGCAAAACATCACTTTACTTAACAAAACAGCTTTTGGTTGCTTCTCGGCTCTTTATCTGTCTGTACCAGATGAGCTTTTTCTCTCATTCCTCACTTAAAACCATGTTTTCAAAGTAGTCTGCTATAGTAATAATACTATTTATAAGAGAATTATCTCCCTTCGCTATAGTCCTCTCCTGAATTGGAATAAAGAGCCTGAAGGAATTGGAAATTTTCATTACTGGACAGCAGTGGACGGTGGACAGGTGAAAACATTCCTTTATACATTAAACACGTAAATAAGTTGCAAACAAACTGAGTAGGCTTGATATTGATGTTTTCTATGTCAAGCTTAGAATATTGCATAAGAAATTATCAAGTTTTCTCCCGTTTGTAAAATAGGCAATTTAAAAAAATAATTTTTCAAAGCTTTTCAAATGAAAACCCTCTGGAAATTGATTAGAAATTAAAACTATGGTTTTCCTAGCATTGCAAGAAAAATCAGCAAACTATAGCAGTTTCTTATTTATGCTGAAAAGTATGATTTAAAAAAAAATTTTTCTGATATATTTCAACATAAAAACACTATAGGGAAGCTGACTGTAGAATACATATAATAAGAACCTAGTTATAAGTACAACTATGTAAAAAGAGAAAGAGAGATAACAATCTATAAGACATTAAAACAGAAAATTAAAATATTGCATAATAGACTTATAAAAGAAATTAGTCTTCTATAAATAATAAGATTATGCAGCATGTCTCGAAAAATGTACCCACACTTATACAAAGAGTTAAGCCCATTGAAATTTAATCGGGGGGGATAGGTTAATATTTTTTTAAAATAAAAAAAGTAACATACATTCTGTTTCTTTCAAAAAAACTACTGACCTACGCCCTTAATTTCAAAGGGCTCAATTCTTTGCGTGTACATTTTTTGAGACACCCTGCATTTATAGTTATTTTCAATTAAATGAGATTTTTTTATCTCAATGAATAGAATTCATTACATTACTTGAATGACAAAAATTTATTTAAATTTTCAAAATTAATTTTATGAAGCTTAAATCAAATATATATATATATATATATATATATATATATATATATATATATATATATATATATATATACAATCATTTCCTTGCAAAATGCCCACAATGTTTGTTTTGCAAAAGGGAGAGTCAAATGGAAAGTAAAAGTATGAAGACAAATAATGAAATAATCAAAGAACTGACACTTAAATCATAGGAAGACATCTTCAGGTTCTCCAACTTGAAATCCATAAAAAAAACCAAAGGAAATGAAAGATTTGGAAAAGCCACTTGACTAAAATTAGTGTGGCTTGCATTTTCCTATCTGGTTAAGTCCTTGATTAAATCTGCCATACTGAAAACAAAACCAACAGAATTTTCATCAGAAGAACAAAAAGATTGATGGGGACAGAACAAAGATATGCTCACTTTCGTCGGTGCATGGCCAGCATTTCTCTCAGAAGGGCCACTGAAAATGCAAGGCATACTGAATGTCAACTTGCCAAGGGCACACAACTCTTCCGTTCTTTGGCCAAACATCTTTTTCACACCAAGAAGGAATAGACAAATACTGAAGCTTTCACAAACATTATGAAAAATGATATTTTAGAATTAAAAAAAAAAAAACAAAATTAAATTTTTTGTCAATGATACTAAATAAAATGATCATGAGAAATAAGAATAGATAAGATTTTTTCTGGTTTATTTGGTTCTGGTATTATTCTAGACAAATCATTCAATAGCTGAAATATTCTTTATAACTTTAAATAATTATTGACTAGGAATAATAATAATAATAATATTAAGAACATTAATCAAAATTGATATTAAAAAGGTCTATATGAATATATATATTGTGAAAGAAATTCACACTGAATATATCATTTATTGAAGTCCAAAGACACGTAATAATCAATATTGATAAAAAAGAATTATTTTGTAACAGTTTCATTACAAATTTTTAAACTAATGCATCTGTCACTGATAGGTCTAGATTCCTCGGCTATTGTGAAAATTGAACTTCTAGAAACAAATTGATCTTAGTATTGATATTGAAATAATTATACTTAAGTATAGACAACAGCAGTATTACTGTAAGATATGATACCATAAAGATCACCCTTTATAAATCTGATCATGTTTTGTAGGACAGCATTTTCAACTTTTGTTTTACTACCAAGCAGTAATTAGATACAAAGCAATAAAAGAGTTAAATATGACATTTATATTAACTGAAACATATTTCTGGGTCTACTTTAAACTTTTTTATATTGAATTAAATACCGAACAATCAAGAAAAATTATAGATATTTCTGAACAATAAATCCTATGAACTGAGAAACAAAATTTTAAGGAAATAATTTATGGTTACAAAGTGATATTGGGATATGTAGTAAAAAATCTGAATGAAGGGTTATTCTAATGTTGAGATGCCAATGAATAACCAGATGACAAGTATTTAGAGATTTTATCATAGATACAGCTTTATGAGGGCATGCTGTATAATGAAAAAGAAAAAGATTTAAATTGATAAAAATGATTTTCTTAGAGAATAATCAAAATAGGCATAGTTGTAGCAATTTGATACTGAAAAAAACAGAAAAACTTGAAAATCAACCATGATGAACTTCATTTGCACTGATACATATATATAAAAAAAAGAAGGACCATCATCCTTATATTTCTTGCTTTTATTTTCATTATATTTCATTTGATTTTTTCTCTTCATCGGGCAAAGTTATTTGCATGGTTTACCCAATTGGCTTCAAGTGCAGTCAGATTCAAATAAATCTGAATAATTTCAAAGATTTTCTTGGATAATTGAACTCATTCTTATTGTTAATCTTGTTGTTACCTCAACATTTTGCCAAATCCATCCATCCTACAAGAAAAATGAGTTCAATTATCTGAAAGACTATTTGAATATTAATGTCTTCTCAAAATTAAAGACAATATCTTCAAAGTCTGAATAATGGTCACTAAGATTCTCTTGAAACAAGACATTAAGGAAAACAACAAATGTGAAGTCAATGGCAAAAAAAGTCTTTCATAAACGGATGATGCCTCATCTCGTGAATACCAAAACTTGCAATGAATTCCATATAAAAACGGTAAAAAATATTAGGTTTTTAGATAAAAAGGAGAATTTACTTCAAAAGGAAAACCATCTTAGAGTTTGAAAAGAAAAAAGTATTTCAAATATGTTTTGTCAGCAGTTTTGAAAATGTTTGAGAGTCAGAAGACAATAGGAAGAAAAATATTTGGATGAGAAAAAAATGAAACTCATGAAAAGTAAAAGAAATTTAAAATACAAACCCAAAAAATCAATAAAAAATACAAAAGAAATGTTTTTTGTTAAAAAATTGAAATTTCAAAGAAATAGAAGGGTGCAGAGTTAAAAACAGGACAAAAATTCAAGTTCAATATATTGAACAAAATTTCAAAGATGGAAGAAATAATAGGAAAGTATGCAAAAATCCAAAATAGACATTTGATATTGAAAATCGAAATTGGATCAAAAATTATTTTAATTGATTGGAAAAATTTCCTATTAAAAAAATATCGCTTCTATGTTTGTCTCTTGAAAATTAAAGAAACAAAATAAAAAAACAAAAACAAGAATTTTCTTTTTATCATTTATTTTTATAAGATATAAGTTTTGTAGACCGTTATAATTGATTTTTTGATTACTATTTACCTTCATCTTTCAGCAGACAGCTGGTTTGTTCATTTAACTAGGCTCCTCTGTGGCAAAACAGATGTGAGTTTGAGTCTCACCTGGAGCTCATTTTTTTTCTAATTCTGACATGCAGTTTACTCACTGCTGTAGATTGATGGTCCGAGTTGTTGTGATAAAAAACAATTAAAAATTCAAGATGAAAAATAGTTGTCAAAAAATTAATAATAATGTAAAACAAGAATGTTTTCCTATAAAAGAACCAAAGTAAAGAAATGCTTTAAAATTTATAGATCTTGATAACTAGAGGATTAATTATATTATAGCACTTGGGGTTTATGTGTTTATATAAAACCAATGGACATCCAAGTTGACATACTCGCTCCAAGGCTCGAACCTGAGACACCTCATAAGTAACACTGACTTTATCATGGAACTTGTAACATAATGATAATACATGTCTTTTTTTTTCAGAAAATCTTGAGATATTTTTTAATTATTTGTCAAACTTTAAAGTTGCAGTACGGCTGGTGTGACTGATACACATCAATTTGTGTTTTTAAAATAAATATAGTTTGATAAGCATTAAACGAATTTTTTTTTCTTTTTGTTTGAATCTATGTATTGAGAATTTTTTTTATCAGATAGTTTGTAGTCATGTATTTACGGCTGAATTGCCACCTTTAAATCTTAATTTAGACAAGGCTAAATATAAGAAAATCAAATAAATTTTACAATATGATTATGCTCTTATCCTGAATATAAAATTGACAAAATAGACATTTTTTCTCTATTAATCTATAGTGATGTATTTACGTATATAAATAAATACAGATCAATATTATATAGTTATGTTATATACTCTCCTTTATTGGTATATCTGTGAGTTAATTCTGCTTCAGTTGATATGTAATAGTCAAGTCTTTAAGAAAGAAATGATATGGAAATTTGGACAAGGCAAAAATAGACAGAAAAATAATTTCATGAAAATTAGTGGATGATGGATTTGATATTCAGTAATAATTTGTAATAGTTTGAAATCGTAGCACTGCTGGTGGGTGGTATACAACAATTCCTGTCTGTAAATAAGATATATTGTTTGACAATCATTACGATAATAAAACATCAAGTTTTGTTTTGAATTAAAGCAATGATAAATTTTCTTATCAAATAAGATATAATTAAATCCTAACCTGGATTTGAATTTAGACAGGGCTAAACATTAGAAAATATGACATTGGTCAAGTGGCATATATATACATCTGTATAGAAAAACACGTATGTACTATGATTTGATGAAAGACAATAATGGATTATATTATTTGAAACTCTATTTGAGATGACTTCCCGTTATTACACGGAGAGTGTGTCAATTAGCAAAGACAGCTTTAAAACAGTTTCAAATAATATAATACATTCATAATTATTCTGTTGGATTATGAATCCCTTTATAAAAAAAAAATATATATATATATATATATATATATATATATATATATATATATATAATTATATATATATATATGTATGTATATATATATATATATGTATATATATATATATATATATATGTGTGTGTGTGTGTGTAGTTCATAGAAGATATTCTTAAAATAGAAAAAGAAAACTCTTATCTATTGTAGATATTTAATCAGGGTGCTCAATATTTTACACAGTAAGTAGAGCGATTAATATACAAAACAATAAGAATTACAAGGACATATACCCAGTAAATGTTAACATTTTGTGCCTTTTGCTCTCATCAGCAACCAGCAATATGTTTCCTGTGGATTATAATTCTTATTGTTTTATATATATATATATATATACATAGGTTTGTATAGGTATGAATGTTTTCATGTCTATGTTAGTATATATGCTGAATACAGACAGCAATTGAAGTATTATGAATTTTCACCAGCATCACAAAAGCAGTAAGTGCTTCATATTTTTGTGGAAAAACAAATTACCTATTAAAAATAATTTTTTCTCAAAACTTGTTTTTCTACTGAATAAATACAAACGTGTGTTATAAATTTTACAGTTTAATTATTTTCTTTATTATATTGATTTTCTTTGATGTATACATATTCATAAATGGAGGTGCGAGTGGTGTAACAGTTAACGGCACGAACAATGAAATGGGTGAGCCAAATTCAAAATCCGGCAAAGGCTGTTTGTGTTCACTTCACACTAATGCTCTTGAGAAAGGCATGCATCCATATGGGTGAAATAGCAGGACAGACAGGGCTCTCTTGCAATGGAAGGCAACCAGTCTGTGAGGAGAACAACTATTTCAAAACAAGCCTGCCAGAAAATAGTGACAAAGAGTGAGCTCAATTAGCCACTACCTTCCTAGAGACCAACATGATCATTCAATTGTCATGGGAGGAGTTGAGAAAGGCCTTTGTCCAGCAGCAGGCCTGAAATGGCTTCTATTAATTACAATGAGGATAATCATAGATATTAGAGATTTAATTGCAGGAATATCTTTGTAGAAAGTCATTAAAACGGATTATATAAAACTTTTCATTATTTCTCCAACATTAACAATCGATCAATTTAAAAAGAAATATTCATTTGTTCTCACAGTTGACATTTTTTAAAAATTTTAATCAATACTTATTTTCTTTGGATAAACATGTTGACATGAAGGTTCTAATTCTTAGTTTCATGGTTTCAAAAATATATTTAAAAATAGTTATGATACTTAAAGGAGGTACTTTAAACTTTCAGATATTAATGAAGGTTATGAAAGCATCAATCTTGGTTGCTTGTATTCATGAAATTCTGATGGGGTAGTTTTATAAGATTTTAATAGTTTAGTTTTCATAACATCGTTATTGTGACAGTTTTTATAACATTTTAATGGAGTAGTTTTCATATTTTCCTGTTGTAGTCTTCATAACATTTTAATAGGGGTAGTTTCAATGATAATTCAATAGGGTAGTTTTTTCAGAACATTTTCATGGGATTGTTTTTCTTTATAAATTAAATATTCTTCAAAGTCTATTAATCACTTATAGAATTTATAAATGTTATAATTTCAAATCTACAACATCAGCATTCAAGCAGATAAAATAATCAGTTTTTTGGCACTTGGGTAGGACAGAAATCATTTTCAGACCTGTACTTAGAATTTCTCATTGATATCACTAACTGAAGAACTAAGTGAACAATTGGCTTTCAAAGAGATTTCAAGAGCTTATTCTTAGATATGAGTAAAGAAGGAAAATCAATCTCAGAAAAATCTTTTGGCAGAATAGAAGCAACAAAGTGAATGACAGTTAATCATCGTATATTGTAAGGTTGGACTATGGTCAATTCTTTCTCAACCCTCCAGCTATCCTGGCACTAACTTTTGTAGGAAATTGAATTCAAATTTCTCACTCTTCAGCTATCCTCAAGAGTTGCTTATTCTGGAATGTTGAAACTACTTTATGTTGAGGATGCCTATTCCTGCTACTATGCACATCACGTCCGGTTTGGTGTCTCTGTGTTTTGGGAATAATCTCACCCTGTGCCTCCGTGTTCTAGGAGTTACTTCCCTTTGATCAGATGACTTCTTGCTGAGCCTTGCATTCAGAGACGCAACAGTCAGGAGGAAATAATGCCTAAAACATAGAGACACCAAAATGGACGTGACATGCATAGTAGGAGGTTGGGCATTCTCAACTAACTAAGATTCCAGAACAAATGATACTTGAGGAAGGCCAGAGGGTACATCGCCAAAACCTTGTGAAAAAAAAAAACAACAAAGATGAGGAACATAGTCCAACTTAACCACCTACAATGATTAAAACACCCGTCTATACGTATAACAATTAATTTGGACACTTTTAGTGATATTTTCTCTATTTTTGACTCTATTTTCCAGATGATTTTACAGAAATTGGAGGCAAGGGAGTCTTCAGAATATACATCAATTAACAGGTTATGATCATGATAATAATCAGGATGTTACTAGTACTACTACTAGTGGTGATGATAATGATGATAAAAAATAATCTAATATGGGAATCAGATCTCAAACCATTTAAGAAGAAAACAATTCATTATTGCCTTATAACTAATTCATCAGAATCTACTGGAATTTCCCCAAAAGCTGTGAATAAGCATGAGGATTTAAAACGTATGTTTACACTGAAACACTAAGAAATTCAAATTTAATTTCCTACAGAAGTCATTGCCAATTCTTTTATCCCCTAGATCTCTAAATATCAGCATAAAGATGACAAATTAACCATGGCAAAGGTGTCCATCATAGAAACTCATTTAGATTTAGCATTTACTGTTGCAATACAGATTGTGTCAATGCAGCAGACCATTGTGATAACATTAGGTTGTTAGTTAACTCTTGAATTCATGAACAGCTGGAAACTGCTCCTAAATATAATGGATCTCTTTCTTGAATAGAATAAAAAAATGAAACTCTTTCGTGATTAAATAAATTTTTTAAAAGAATTATGTAAAAGTGCAAGGAGAGTAACTTCGATCAGGTGTTATTTCCCTTGATTTAAGATTTGAATTTTTCAAAAATGAATCTAGGAGTTGAACAAAATAAATTCTATTCTTTCAAGCTTGATAATTCAAGTTACTATTTTGGATGAGGCATTCCTTTCCTGAAAGTAATATGAATGATATTAATTTTCACACTGGGATTTAATGGATTTAATTCCCAGTAAATAAGAAAATAGCAAACCAACGAATAAAAAAGATAAAGATAAAAATGTATAATACATAGTCAGCAGCCTGACAGATTTTCAAGGTGGTTTTTCTCTTAAATACGCGTAAAAAATTTTGGTGCAGAATACAAGGTACTTTGTAGATTTCATAAAAAAAAAAATGGTGTTCCCCATTCAGCCAAAGAAAAAAAAAAAAAAAAAAATACAATGTAAAATTCATTTCAAATTTAGAAAAATAAAACAGGAAAATTCAGCTAGTTTTGTTGAATGCCAGGAATTTTTTAGTTGGGGGAAAAATCTGACACTCGAGATTTTCTTTTTGTTTTTCACTTTTTCTTAGAATGTTTTCTATGATTTCTCCCCCGTCTGATAAGTTTTGTTTATCTTTGAGGGTATCAGAAGGAAAACAAAATGAAGAAAGCAAAAATGTCCGATAGATTTGAAAAGCAAAAGATAAAAAGGTTTTTCATATAAATTGAAAGTTTTATACATATTCATACATAGACCATAATACACACACCCACACATAATGTAAATATATACATATATGTGTGTATACCTACACATACACGCACGTATATATATATAAATATATATATATATATATATATACATATCTGTACATTATGCACATGTGTATTATATATATATATATGTATGCGTGTGTACTTATGCAGATAATATTTATGTATGTATATTCAGGTGTGAAGCTTTGCATTGCACACATAAACTCTTTCTTGCAAGACAAAGAAGAAAGAGTTTTTATTAAAAAAAAATCACACATACGTAATTCTTTTTTCATTAAAGTTCTTTCACTTATATAAATTCTTCCAGATTTTGATCTTGCATGGAAATCGAAGATATCTTTTGAAACTTTTCAGGTTCTTCATTTTCCTGATGCAGCTTCTCTCCAAAAGTTATCCCTGTATTCTGTATAAGTGAATAAAAAAATAGAACGAGTTCATAACAATAATAATAATGATGATAATAATAATAATTTTTTTTTTTTTTCAAATACTTTCCACTCAAATCTCAGTCTGTCAAGTGTTTTGTTGAAAATATTCAGCTGATACACTTTGCCGTTCTTCATCATATTCTGCATAATTCTGAGAGTTCAACAAACAGACCTGCAGTCTTGTCAAGAGACACCTTTCTTATCTGCTCTGTCACTCTGATTATAAATTTCTTAGTCGTTCAATCAGCATTCAGTCTGTTAAGAAGACTGTGGTCAGTAGGAGTTAGCTGTGTAGTAAGCAGGACCATAAGGCCCACAAAGCAGTGGTCAACAGCCCTTTGCGGTTGTCAGGTCAGCATTTTGTCAGGTCAATTAGCTGTAGTTAAGGGTGGTAAGCAGGACGAAGAGGCCCAGAAAGCAAAAGTGAAAATGGAGTTTCCAGCTGACAAAGGCTGACTTTTGAATCCAACATTAGGAAACATAAGCAGGAGATATAAAATCCAGAAGCAACCTCTTTCAGACGTCTAAGAGTTTTCATCAACTGTAGCTCCAACATTGGCATCGGTTGACACCTTTCTACAATACAAGAAAAATAATAAAAGAGAGTCAACATGAAAATACAAAAGTCATATAGAATAAACTTGGATAAATCAAATGTTTTGAGACTCCTAGGACATATATATCCCAATGTTTCAATGACTGCTGGGATATAAATGTCCAGTAGATCTCTTTAAGAAATGTACTGAGACATATGTGTCACAAAAATGAAGTGAGTGTGATTTTCCTGACTTTTTCAACCACACAATGACATCATCATGGTATGAAGCACATGTGGAAAATCAGTATCAATGAACATTTAATGATATAAAAATATTTTTTAAAAAATGCATTATAATGACAACAGATAAAATCTGATGAATAATAATTAATATCATTTATAAGATAGAAAACATTACACAAATGATATTATATTATTATATAAATAACAAATATCAATGAACATTTCATGAAATAAAGATAATATATTAATGATAAATAATATCTGATAGATAATTATTATATATCAACAAATATCAAATATTTTATTATAAATAATTAATAATCATGTAAAATAATAGAAAACGAATATTAAAAACATTTCATGATATGAAAATAGATAAAAAATAATACATTAATAATAATAACAAATAATATCAGATAAATAATCTAAAATAATAAGCAATGTGATTTTTTCTGTTTGTTTCTCTGTCTGTAACAATTGACTTTTACCCTTAAAAGTAACAATTTTGCTGATGAAAATATCTCCTCCCAAGTATTTGAAACAATGGACTCTACAGCAGAAATGAATTCATTAGTTTTTTTTTCTTAAGAAAATCAATCTCATAGAAATCCTAATATATGTTTCAATTTTTTTCACAGAGATCAACTTGTGAATAATAATCATGTAATATATGAAATAAAAAACAGGTATCAAAGAATATTTTATAATACAAAAATAAATATAATAAATATTATTACACATATTATTTTAACATAGTTATAATACAGAAAACTCCTTTCAATGGGTGTATGGATACTAGTCTCAATCCATATGTAAATAATCCTATCATTTTTTATGGGTACTAATCTAGTATAATATAAATAATGAAAACATCTGATTAATGAAAAGTTTTGATATAATACAGAAAACAAATATCAATGAACATTTTAGTGTATTGAATTCATTTCATGTTTATTGTATTTATGTTGACTCTGTTCATAAATGTAATTCCCCTTTTTTTAACTTTTGTTATGGTCAACACCTGTTCCTGAAACTTTGACTAAACCACCAGTACTTTGTCCTTGATTTTTTACACAATGTGGGGAGGGTGATGGCTGGTGTGGATTGACCGGTGGCAAATGGGCGGTAATGAGTGAGATAAAGTTACCACTAAAATGTAAGTGAAAAATACCAGATCACTTACAACTTTCTTGTTTTTGATGATTGAAATTTGTTTTCTTCTTCATAAAAACATTTGTAAAATAAATTTTTTTAATTGGACCCCACCCAGCACAAAATCCTAGATTTGCTCTTACCCAGTCCTCAGTGGTTGAAATCATCAAAGTTAGAAGTTACAACCAACAAAAATAGCAACAATTAAAGAAAAAACATTTGTAAAAATAAAACATCTTTCATATTAGGGCGTATCAGAAGTATTTTAGTTTTTCATAGACTTTTACTCCAAAGCATATTTCATGTCCCCATTTACAGACTATCTAAAACTCAAATTTATCATTATCATTATATGTATCATATTATTATCAGTATTCATCAGCAGTACCTTTTGTTACAGATGTTATAATGGTGGATTCAAGTAGTGAGATTCTAGCAATTTTGAGGCATTATTTCTAACTGGGCTGCAAAGCCACTGTAGTTGCTTGCAGAATTCAGTAAGTGGAAGGAAATGAAATATCTGATCATAATACCCAAAATTAGTTTTAGCATTTTAAGGGTGGTGACTTGTCCCTTAGATTAAAACACAGAAAGTGGATGACCATCAGTTGTTGATTATGATGTTTTGAAACTAAAGGTAGGGGAGAACCCAACTACCAAGACCAGAAAACTTTCAGAGAAGCTAATATAATAGAAAGATACCATATGTAAAGCATTATATAAGCTTAAAAAAACTGGTGCTCCTAGGGTTGGTGGCACCTGGGGCAGTAAGTCTGGGTGTCACCCCCAGTGTTGCCAACTCGAAAGCTAAATTGACCTCAAAAAATCATCATACACATAAAAAAAGTTAACAGTTAACCTCTTTAAGCCCATCTTTAATAGTTGAAAATGGCCAGATTGGTCTAATATAGCTAGAAAATAGCTAAAGATGGGCTAAAATTGCAGAAAAGTGGTGGTAAATATTGAATTTTTGCACTGCCGAAACATCATGGTGCCCCCCAGGGTGGGATGCCTCCCCCCCTACCTCAAGATGGTATGCAGGTGAATAGGAGTTCTTGATAGGTTCTCTGTGATTAAAAAATGAAAATGCTTTTGATACAGCCCAATACAATTAAAATGGAATTAACACTGCAACAGTAAAAAATGTGAAAATATTATTAATGGACATAAATTATAACAACAATCATTTTGGTGATCAGGTGACTGGTGAACATGACATTTGCTTTATAACTGATAACTATGTTCAGTCTTTGGTAGAAAGTTCACTTACCTTTAACTTTTGTAACGAGAAAGTTGAAGAATACAGTAATACCTTTTTTAATGCCATAGTTCCCTCTAGGCTATGCTGGTTGCAAAACGTGAGTGCACACACACAAACACACACATTTTGCAACCAGCATACATGGGAAATTGATGTGTACACAAAAGATTTCAAATTCTTTAGATAGCCAACTGAGTTTTCATTGAAAAAATATTGATTAACCAAGTCAAATTCAAAAGTGCATACATACTTCATCACAGGAAAAAATTTTACAGAACAAAAGATTTTGGCACACAGTGACTACAAAAAATTAGAGGGAACACTGGTTAGCACTCTAAATATATTCTTGAAAAATGAAACAGTGCTTTATGAGGTCATTATAATGTAGCATAAATAGAGATACATGCTTGAAGGGCCAGGAAATATTGCACTAATAATAATTTAAAGATATATGATGTTGTTGAGCCTCTACAAGATGGAATGGATTAGTGCTGGATATCTCATGTGGTAGCAATTTTCTGGAGCTGGAGAAATGTCACTAAGGTGTTGATGTATAGACCTACATGATAAATTATTGTGCACGTGTATGTGCACATGCTTATTCTCATACACACGGCACATTAATTAGAGTGTATAGTATACAGTTATTCTAGAGACTGTCTTTTATCATTCATTATTTATTTTGCAAATTCAACATTACTAAATATATTATGAAAATTATTTCAAAAAGAGAACTATAGCAATTCAATGCTAAGAAGGGTATTTCTGTTCTCACACACAAATGAGAAGAAAGCCAAAGAGTTAGTGCCATGCTTTTAAGCTCTGAGCAAATATCTTTAAGGTATTTTTTAACTTCTGAAAAGTATTTTTTTTAGCTTGAGTATTTAGTATTGATGTTAGCAATTAAGGTAGCCTATAAAGGAAACTTGAAGTGTTATAATCTTGGGTTGATTCAGGTTAATGGAAACCAAGAATACTGAGGCTGGTAAAAGTATTCGGCTTGTTATCTTTATTCAACCCAAATTTGACTTGTTCCAAAAGGTCACATTTCTCTGTTACACCAGGTGATGACAATTGGTTTCAATAAAATGATATAAGTATCTATTCATTTCGTCTTAAAAAAAAGAGGGTTCAATGTAAGGAATATGGTCTTGATTGTGGATTGTGCAGTTCCACAAACTCGCTCAGTTACTTGGTGTTAAAAAGTAGCCCACAATTTTTGTGCACCATTTTTTTAACATCAAGTGAACAAGTGTGTGAAAAATTCATATAAGAAGAATAGAAGTTAATACATTAATAATGCATAGTTATTGCTTTGAATAGATTAATTCATTTACATCTGTAGAAAGAATTAATTAGTAATAAATAATGTGTAACTAATTACACCCAGTGTAACAGAAAAAACTGACCTTTTCAAATGAATCAATTTTGGATCCAATAAAGGAAACAAACACCAAATATTCAATACAACAATACCCCAAGTTAGCACTTTGATATGAGTCAAAGCATTTGTCTTGAACTGCATCAAATGAGGAGGTGCAGAGTGGCTTAGTAGTTAATGACAGAGTGGAATTGGCGAGCTGGATCAAAAATCCACTTGAAATATTGTGTGTTCACTTCACACTTGGGAAAAAGCACGAATCCAACACTTCTCTCACCAAATCATCAGGAAATAGAAGGGCAGACTACTCTCTTGCTATGGTTAGCAACCAGTCTAGGAAACAAACAACTCTGATTCCAAACCAACCTGAAGAGAGGTGGGCTCTATCAGGTTATCTTGCTCTTGACACACCAATGATGATAAAAATCATCTGTGCTGCCCCAAGAATTCTGCATTGGATCAGGTTATAGGTAAAGGTAAAGATGAAAGCCCAAAATCATGTTTCAAGTAGAAGTGGTTTTTCAGAATTAGTTTTTATGACATTTATTTCTCTTGGAGTTGTCTAGCATCATTCTAAGGGATAATTCCAAGAGAAATTCATGACCATAGATTTTATCTAGATTACCTCTAGTAATTTGTGACTTTGATTGTGACAATATTATAAATCAACAGAAATGAATTATGATCTTTGTAAGTGATGTTAAGTTTCTCAAAGCTCATCTCAGAGTCTGATTTCTGGAAAAATAATCTTGTTTGTTGCAATGATGTAAAATAACATTTGTGCAGAAGAATTCACGATTGGATATCATAAGTAAACATTAATCTTATGTTCTTCATTTATTAAGAGTATTTCAATGAATCCCAGAGACTTGTCATAAGACCGTTTCCAATTTTTTTCATTCATGACCTTGATGTTGCCAACACAATGTTTTGGCTGATCCATTCAACAGCCTTCTTCAGGTGCGCTGTCCATTTGGAAAGAGTTGGTCTCTATTTCAAAAACAACAGAAAAGCAAAAATAGCTGTAGTGACCAAAAATTTCAAAGCCATGTAAGTTACCATTTTTTTTCCTCCCCGTTTTATACTGCCAGAAAAAGAGACCCACTCTTTACATAGAGACAATACACCTGAAGAATACCATAGAATAGATTGTCCTAAATGCTGTGTTGACAACATCAGCAACGCAAAAAAGAGATTCAATTGGTTGAAAAAAAATTGGAATGTTTAGGTCTTCTTGAAGTTAAAAACAATTTGACTTTTTCTTTCGGTTTTCAGTAATTAAAAAAATTCAGCCAGTATTGTCAAAATATGTTTTCATGGCTGTTTTACTTCACAAAGTGTTTTTAGTTATCACTTAAAGCATATAAAGTATAAGAGAAGACAGATGGGAAATCAAGAACATTTGAAAAGCAGTTGATGTCACACACTAAAATATCCAGTTCAGTGCCAGGGTTTTCTTTATTAGAAGCGATCAACCAAAACTGTGAACATAAGTTTCTTCAGTTTTTAAGTTTGGCCGGCTGGCTATCTATGTATGTATATATTGTGCATAGAGGTTCCAACGATGGAGCTGAAGGACTGGAAATTTCAACTTGTTTTTTTTTGTTTTTAAAAATTCCTCCATAAAATAAATTTTTAGTGGGGAATCCCATTTACAAAGTAATTTGATGTTAAATTGGTCCCTTAGTTTGTGTTTGGCTGCATTGATGTTTGTTTTTTTTGGGAAATATTTTTTTGATTGATCACCCCCAATGTGGCATACTGCCAGAAGACATTGGTCATGTGACAGTTTCTATTGGGTGACTAACCAGACCTGTTTATTCAAGGTTTTGTGACATATCTTTCCTTCTATGTTTGAATAAGCTGACATCAACTCTTTTTCGTGTGAGGGAATGGGGTCCAAGTGATGATTCGATGAGTAAGGTCATTCATCTGGACTCCTCCGAGTTGTATCTGAAATCACTAATCAATGTTATCTGCATTCTTTTCAGCAATTCCAAATTCAAAGTGAGAAAAAAGAAGGAAAGAGTGACAAACTGATGAGAATTTGTGTATTCAATCAACTAAACCAATTCTAATGACACAGAAAGCTTCTCACACAAAGGTTAGAAGAGTTGAAAACTTGCTCTATTAAAGCTGAGAAGTTTCACAGCAGAGACAAAGCTAGAATTAGTTTTTACTACTCAACATCAACTGACAATCACTAAATATGGAGATACAATACGTGGGTCATTGGTACACACAGTAGTGACAATATCTAAACATCAAGTAAGTAAAGCAGAGACAAACAAGCCAGCATTCAGATTCTAGAGATGCCAGGCCCTCAACTAGAGACCAACATTTCTGCTCCCAACCTTGAATCTCTTTTTAAATAAACAAATGAATGTTATTTTATAATAATATCCCATTCTCGGCGGAAATGTAAGAGACGCTAAAAAAAAAAATACATATTCCTTTCGCAAATCAAAAGTTTTTACACCTGTCTTTTTACAGTTAAAATATGAAGTCTTTTTTATATAACAGGACTTGGGCATTACTCATAGTTAAAATTTGAATTTAAACATGGCTGACAAAACGTTAAGTACCTCTGAATACAATGGTTCTTCTATAAGTCATATTTGTATAAATAAGGTTTGAGGCTTAACCTACAAACAGGAATTTAGTATAGAAACCAAAGAACCATTTTTTAAGATGAACAATTATGATAAGGGAGATAACCATATTCTCACTATAAAGATTTTATACACATCATCTACCATATATACCAGACCATAAGAGAGATGGTTTACACAAAATTTTGATGGAATACTGCTCGCTATAACTCATCCAAGCCCCATAACTATCCATATTGAGCTTCAGTAGATGGACACCTAGTCATAATGGCTGTGAATCGGATGCAGTGTAATATTTGGATAGTTTCTTTTAAGATCGATTGCCTGTCTTATATACTGGTATATATGGTATACAATTACACATGAATCTTGATAAATGTTACTGAAAGATATTTTCTTGGTCTTATAATACCTTTTCATCAAAGTGTTACATGATGAAAAATGCATTGTGCATATAAATTAATTACAGACTAAGTTAATGAAAAATCCTCAATAATGTTGCTCCTAATTGTGTATACGTCTTCTAAAAATTCTCAAAGTTCATTTCACTGTTTAGTTTAATAAAATAGTTATTCCTACAAAAAAAAAAAAAATGGTCCTTACACACTTTTCCACCTCCTGCCCAAAAGAACAATATAGAATAGAATGCTGTGTCAAAACTGAGTCTGTTTGTTCTACAAGTCTGCCTGAAGGTGAATCATGAGGAAACTTTTTGTTCCAACCTCATATCAGCAGCGGAAATGCAATGTTAAGATTCAGATGCAGGGTAAAAAGTAACTACCAGTCTCAAAAGCACACCCAGGGAGATTAGCCGGGAGATTAGCCGGGGAGTCACTTATCAATGAACACAGTTCTAACCTGCAGATATGTATGATACATGTGTGCACGCACACACATACACACGCACACACATAGATACACAAACATTTGCTAACCTTGCTCAAGCCTTACTAATCTACTACTTTCATGAACAGTTTTTCTAGTCAAACTTCACATAACCAGATTTTACTAATTCTTCACTACTCATATATTCTGAGGCAGAACTCTGGAAATTGCCACTGATGAGAAAAATTAACTGAAATGAGACTATTCATTTTGAAAAACAAATAAGATTATTCACAAAATGGAGGTTGATTTTCCTTCCTGACTTCAGTATAACTTAGTTTCATGATTCATAAACTTCACTGATAAAACTATTTTCCAGGTCTATTAGTTCATTTGTTCACAATGTTTTGTCCATATAAACTTCTGCCTTTGTCAGGTGTTCCAGTTTCTATAATGTGGAACTACTTTTCAGTGTGCATGTTTGATTGGACTGAACATGCCACATCTGACTCTAAAAACATGAGCCCAACATACAGAATATACAAAAAACAGACGTGAGTCCAGTCCAATTGAGAATTTGCTCTGAGAAGTTATTCCATACCCCAGAACCAGGAACACAAGATAAAGGCTGGAAGGTACATGGTTGAAATATGGACAAATGAACACAGACAAGGAAAATAGTCCAACTATATCATACACAGTGATTAATATACCCCAGCTAACAAAATTTAGACAAAGAATTCATTGTCTATGTTTAACAGTTTACTTCTTTATAGTCATCTTACAAAAGTCTTATCAATGTATAAGACTGGACATTATATAAAAAGTTATAAAACACCCTTAATAATATGTATTACACAATGGTGACTCCATAAATCATATTTACTCACTCTACAAAAAAAATC
Source organism: Thysanoteuthis rhombus (assembly GCA_963457665.1). NCBI lineage: Eukaryota > Metazoa > Mollusca > Cephalopoda > Oegopsida > Thysanoteuthidae > Thysanoteuthis > Thysanoteuthis major. The sequence continues at coordinate 68,960,160 of OY735198.1, read as the reverse complement.
CGTTATGAGCCCCAGAATTAATATAGAGATAAAGGAAGTAGTTGGTCCAGTTATGTAAAACTTGATGTATTTTTTTCTCAATGCATCTCATGGAAGAACTAACAGTGAGCTGACTACTTGGTACTAAGTGACTAGACTGACTGCTCCTTGGGGTGGGTGGGTACAAACCTTCTGAAGAGACCAAGGAATGATTCAGGGGCTGAGTGTGAGCGACCACTCTTTTTTAGCTCTCCCCGGTAGTAAGACCTGTAGGGATTCTTGAAGGACTTTTGTCTTAAAATGCTCTTCACCAGAATCTGCAATGTAATCAACAAAATGGAAAGAATATCATTTGAATAAACAAAAGCAATAAAAAAAGTGTGTATATGGCAAAATCAATATCTCAAAGAATCAGATGGTAGTGAGATAGGTCACCAAGGGCAGATCAACAACCTACAATGTTCTGTAGTGAAACTGGAAGTGTGGTATGGGTACCAATGCTGGTAACATAAACCATAGGCTACTGGTACATAGCTCATTTTACATCTTTAATGATATTTAAAGTATATATTATTTGATGAGAAAGAAGAAACAGACTCATTTTTCACATTAGAAACTTGCCTATATTTATTGATTATTATTGTTTTTAATCTACTTTATTATCATACATTGCCATTTTATTACTTTTCACTATTTTTGCTGGAAGATTAGCTTATTTTTTAAATATTTTTTTTAATCTATAATGTTGTATTACTCATTTACAAAATAGATATAAATTTTTAAAAAATTGTCGACTTTAAATATATTCATTGTATTTTTTGAGAAAGATCAATATTTCACTGATCAAGAACAAATAATAATTTGACTCAGTGATGCTATTGGTTCCTGACACATTAGAAAAAAACTTAGGCAGTTTATGAGATCAGATAGTTTGAGAGACGCTGTTCTAAGGGGGAATGATAAGTTGTTATTTTGTTATTATCATATAAAGTACACATTATTTTATTTATTGGTAATAGGATAGCATATTTAAGCAACCATGACAATTTGCAAAGATCCAAGAAAGAATATTCAGGAGATTCCTTTTTTCTAGTCTTTAGTAAAAATCATTGTGACTATCTTTATTGATAGATGACAGTTTTTTGAAATTTTTCGACAAAACAATTTCACTATTTTTATTTCTGCCATTACTGGCTTTATTTGATCTTGGCATTTTTGTTTTTTATTGGCCAAGAGTGTTGCGATAAAAAGGAACAATAATGAAATGTAGTGAAGCTTGTAATATAAGAAATAAAAATAGTGCGACGTATTAATCATAAATTCTTGACTAGCATTTCATTCATCTTAATTTCAGTGGTTCTTCATCACAACAACTCAGCTTGTTATTCTTTATGATTGATTTCAATCCCAAGTAGGATGAAAAGCGACTGAGATTGAGATTTTGAAAATAATGACAAATTGTTTAGAAATTCCTGAAAAATTCTTCCAAGAAAAGAAATTTTGTGTTTTGCAAATCTTAAACTTAATAAAGGGTTTTGTTATTGTATTTCTATTAGTTAGTTTTGATAAACAAAGAAAAAAAACTTGTCGTTTGTCAGTTGTATACTCATTCTCCTGTTCTCAAAGATTTATAACTAGTAAAAACAGTGGACATAAAAGTTGTTGTCATCATTGTTGCTTGCTATTGGTTGATTAGATGTAGATGCTGGTTTAAATGCTATTAGTTTTAACTGTGTTACTGGTGATAGAAATAAGGAGAGACAGAAAACATGCGTGCTATGATGGCTGGCTTAGGTAATCAAGTGCAGAATGAGGCCTTTGACTAGTCATTTCCGGTATCAGATTGAGGCTCTCAGGCTCATTGGCTGGTCACCAGGGCCTGTTTTATGAAATTTTCTTAAACCTTTCTTTAATTTGATTACATTCCATACCTTTTATCTAGCAGGTAACTATGAGAATTTTTCTTGCTGACTCATTGTAGAACAAGAAAAATTTAGAAATTTAAAGATCACCGCTAATGGGTTTCATGTAATTTGAATGTAAAGAAAAGATGCATTTTGTATAAATTATGCCAATATAACAGATGTGGGGGTGTTACTGAGGGAAGGTGTGGGAGGTAGTTTTAAATTTCCCCCAAGCCCTGTGAAGCTTTATGAATAGTAGTTAACCAACTGAACTTCTAACCACTGCACTAATTGTTAAAGGGTGTTAAACAGCAACCCCCATCCCCTGACCCAAATCTCCAGCTATGCCCCCTGAACAGATGTTTAAAAATCATCTCAATTTCATCAAAATAGATGATTACTTTAAAAAACACCCCATGTTATCCTGCATAAAAATGCTTCATTAATCACAAAGATTTGGGGAAAATTCCAGTTTTGTATAAAGTAGATTAGAAAAGAATGCACTGAAAGGTTTCAAACAAAAATAATGAAAATAAAATTCCGTAAATTTTACCTATTTTTTGATACTATTGCATTATCAAAATATGATTTTTCAAAGGAATAAGTGAAGCTTCATTCCTAACATGGACTTTACAGGATGTTTTCTCAGATCATTATTGTTATATTTGTTAATATTATTGCACTGTCGAAATATAATCATTTTTAAGGAGTATATAAAGCTTCATTGATGTATTGACTGGATCAATCCATTACAATACTGCTAAGTACAGAGATATACCACTAACCAAGCACTCAGGTAATTCAAAATTGTACATATGATTTTCTTAGCTTTTGTTAAGGAACTAATCACCTGAGTGATTGATTGTGGTATGGTTATGTTTGTGTATATCAGGTGCCGCTTCTCTGTGGCATGGTGGAGGTGTTGAAGAATATACTTGGAATATATTCCGAATATATCTTAGCGGCTACTCTGTTACCAGTGAAGAATAATACCTTCTATTGATGAGCGTACACTAAGTTGGGGTCACATAAAACAATTTTACATTATTGACTATAAGGTTCCAACTTTCAAACACACCCACCCTAGGTAAGAAGGCCTGATCCAGGGAGATAGGGCACAAATAGACCCCCCACGCTTCAGATCAGGCCCCAGCAGATGCCCATGTCTGTGTATTTAGTTCTGCTGAAATGGATTAATCTGGTTGTTATATTGATGACCAAAACTTTTCTTTGCCAGGAGAAAAAAATGGTTTGGCTCTTTTCTAGAATTATACACCTGATGAGGACTGAAGAATGAATCAGCCGAAATGTTGTGTTGATGACATCAAGGGCGAGAGGAGATTCAATTATCTGATCAAAAGTTGGAATTTTCGTTTTACTTCTTGACAAATTATTTTAGGTTAGGAAACAAATGAAAAGCAAAATGGATGACGGTGTAGAAAAATAAAGAAAGAAAGGAATGGCAATACTGGAAAGACAAGGCAAAAGAGGCAACGTTTTCAGAATGTCATATAGAGAAAATCAAAGATAAGTAAAAAGAGACAATGTAATGAATGAATAATAAAATAAATAAAACAAACTGACATGCTAAGAGGATGGTGTTCAGAATCAGTATCTAAATAACATATTTCTGATATTGCTTGTGTTTTGGAATAGGGCCCATGAGAGAGGGAGCAGCTGGTGCATCACACTGGGGCCTGGAGGGCCAGGTGGGGCCCAGTAGTTTCTTGGATACAGCTGAGTTTCAAAACTTTGATATATGAGTTCATTGATAAAAGGGGTTGATGCTATTATTTACCAGTGACTGAATATAGTAAAGCATACTAAAAGGATTATAGCAGATAGAAACAGAATGGCTAAAAGGTGGTCAAAAACGGTTTTGCACAGCTTTATGAGATTCATCTCAGAGACTCTGTTCTAAATTAGACCCTTCATGTCATGTGTTTCCCCAACAAATCATTCTCTCCTATATTTCATAATAATGTATAGGAATAACGATCTAAACTAAACAGGCTTCTTCTCTTCTCTTCACGATTGATCATATTAATGTTTCTTTACATGAATTTCTTTTCAGTCTTATATTGTTATAAATTTCTCTTTATCAAATTTACATTCAATTTGTTTGTCTAAACATTTGTATGTGTTGTTATTATAATTACAAACTTTATTCAATTTCTGCGTCCACAATCATACTTGGAGCACAAATTCTCCATTCTGTCATGGCGATTATCATCCAATTTCCATCTCCAAAATTTCCAGTGATGTTAGCGTACGGTAGGGAAAAAAAAAACATGTGGAGACAATATCCTTAGTCCTCCACAACTACGCAATCTCATTACTACAGAAATCAACAACCATCACTACTCTCTCCCACTCACTATAGGAACCACCTGTAACTGGTGACTTCACAACAAAAATAGATTCAACAGTATCTATACTAGAAAGCACTCAGTGCATTCATAAAAAATGAATGAAAATCTGTGCATATATAGCTGTAGGGGGGGGGGTAACTGTAAAAAAACAAAAACAAAACAAAGCAGGATCCACCCCAAAATTTGATTGATTCTCTCTTGACTCCCTTTGCCCATCTTTCAACAAAATGTCACTGAAATTCATTGAGAACTTTTGGTAGTATTGAGTAGACAAACATGTGAATACATAAACGTATGACTACCCCCCCCCAAAAAAAAATCCTGGATTCATCCATGAGCTACTCTTCAAGAAAATTTCACTGAAATTCATCAAGAACTTTTGGATATAGTGTACAATGTAAATTATGGTAATAATTGTAAAAATTTCTATATCAGACCCAAAATTCAATCAATTTTTTCTTAGCCAATGGCCTATCCTTCAACAAAATGTCATTGAAATTCATTGAGGACTTTTGGAGATATTGCATGAACAGACAAACAGACAAACAAGTGAATATACATACCTCTTCCTCATTGGCAGAGGTAACAAACAAACAAAAAAGGCCACTCAATGATACAGTCAAGAAATAGAAACCCGGAAAATGTTTCAGGAAACTCAGCACGAATCTCTTTAATCTTGATATCTGGGTAACCCAAGCACAAAAAGAAACATGATGCTTGACTACAGACGACGTGAGTTAACATCTGATTCCAAGATGAGGGTTGGGTTGGGGTCTATAGAATTAGGGCAGGAAGGATTTGAAAAACAAGTAGACTTCAGCTTATTTGAGCTGAAGAATTCAAGAGCTTAACACATCAGTTTTCAGTAACTATCAGACTTTGAAGGATATTAGCTCCGATCTTCCTTCTTTATATGATGGAAATTAACTGAAAGGGTCATACTTGTTACTCGGCTTGCATGATAAATGATTTGGGATAGAGCAAACAGTCATACAAGTATGAAATAGGATTGCCTAGATGCTTAAAAAGGAGTCTTACAGACCGATTCGCTAGTGTATTAAGTTCAATCCCCATAAGCGCCTCACAATCACAGCCTTGTGCTAGACTAAACTATAGTCAATAAATAACTTCTGAGGGAACCTCAATGTTAGGAAATGGTTAGCAAGATAGTCTCACAGACCAATTTGCTAGTGTTGTGAGTTTGATCCTTACAGATGCTCCACTACTGTGCCTTGTACTCCTTAGCAAATAACTATATAGTACATACCAATACAAATACACCAAGTAAATAACTATATAATATACATCAATCCTTGAAAAATATATGTTATACTTCCTGTTGACAATATGTCAGCCTTTTCAATTTTCTGCCTGACATTTTTGGATTTGGATATGGACACTTGAATGGATGCTCTATCCATGATGATGAATCATAATTGTACCGCATTTGAATGATAATGCATAGCACAAATGGACATCATATGCCATTTAATGAGGAGACACTTCATAATATTTCCTCTCACAGCATTTCAACTGAATCTTAAAATGATGCGAGTGGTTGGCACCAAATAGACGAATGAGGACCAAGTGGATGAGGAAGAAGGGAAGGTGGAGGGAAAGGGAAAGGAAGAGGAAGAAGAAGAAGTGGGGAAGGTTGAGGGAAAAAGAAAGAAAGAAGAAGAAGGAGGGAGGTGGAGGGAAGAGGAATGGAAGAAGGTGGAGCGAAAAGAAGAGGAAGAAGAAGAAAAGGGGAAGGTGGAGGGAGAGGGAAAGGAAGAAGGGAAGGTGGAAGGAAAGAGAAAGGAAGATGAAGATGAAAAAGGGAGAAGGTGGAGGGAAAGGGAGAAAAAGAAGTGGGGAAGGTGGAGGGAAAAAGGAAAGGAAGAAGGTGGAGGGAAAAGGAAAGGAAGAATAAGGTGGAGGGAAAAGGAAAGGAAGAATAAGGTGGAGGGAAAAGGAAAGGAAGAAGAAGGTGGAGGGAAAAGGAAAGGAAGAACAAGGTGGAGGGAAAAGGAAAGGAAGAAGAAGGTGGAGGGAAAAGGAAAGGAAGAAGAAGGTGGAGGGAAAAAGAAAGGAAGAAGAAGGTGGAGGGAAAAAGAAAGGAAGAAAAAGCAGGGAAGGTGGAGGGAAAGGAAGAGTGTGGAGTAGGAGGAGGAGAATGCAGAGACGCTGCAGATGTGGGATCCATTTTTCTTTCTCTGCTATGATAGCAAATAAAATTATCAAGAATCTCTCACAAAACTGGGTTTGTCTGATTTTACAGGGCTTCGTTCATCATCAAGATAACTTAATTTCCGTATTATTTCAGTAGCAAGCAAAATTTTTCAGAAATAAAATGAAGAAAAAAAAACATAGAAAAGAATTTTGGTAGCAAAGACCTGAATCAGTTTAGAGTTGTTATCCTGCCGTTACATCATAACTCTGATTTATTTGAACTCTGTCCTCATCTTGGTTGTTATAGTCACAAGGTTTTGGCTGCTGCATTCTTTGGCCTTCTTCAGGTGCCTCTTGTATACAGTAATGTTTTCAGAATTTTTGATTCAATCCAATGGGTAAAACTGTTCTCATCCCATTGTCCGTGCCAAAGGTTATCTAGTATTAGTTACTTCATCTGTTATTTCAGCCTATTTGTTAATTTGTCCTTGTGATGACACTTCTGCTGGATTCCACTGCCTGACCCAGGGATTGAACACATGACCACCAGGTGAACTGAAACACTTAATCAACAATTATATCCCCTAGGCCATTGTTCGGTAGGATAATCAATAAGTGTAATGAGAACAGCCAACCTCCTTGGATTGAATGAAAGATAAGTTCAAAATCCTGAGGATACTACCAAATACTACAGACACCAGACGAAGGTCCGAAAGTGCAGCCACCAAAACGGTGTGACTAGAAATATCAAAATGATGATAGCATTTCAAATAAATCAGTGTTTAAATTATAGTATTTTAAACTGGCATTCATTAACACTGACGTTATTGTTTTAGATTGGTATGCTAGCTGGCTATCACCCCTTAGCAGACTGGCATACATAAAAAATAGAACCCTTGTAATAAACAGAAATCTACTTTTTTAGTATCTGTACACATGTATAGAGGTAATTCCAATTCCTGCAGTAATTGGTTGATCAAAATATTATGATATTACTCTCTCTGAACAGATGGAAGTAATGAAATTGAAATTTTACCCATACCTGAATTTTCTTGCAAAAAAAACAAAACTCAAGATAAAATACAAAAAAAAAAACCCCAGCAAAAAATGAGTGATAAATGGTGATACATTCTGATTTCACAAGGAAGAAAAAAATAATGAAAAAGCAAACAAAATAACAAACTTAATTAAGAGTGGCATGGCAAATAATGATTACTCCCTGGGTATTTGTTTCGCACATAATGAAAGAAAAAAAAAAAAAGTGGATAAAAGGAGGTAAAACAAATACATGGAAAGAACGTCTTCCATTTTTGCTTATATGTTTTTTCTCCAACAAGACTGATCTCTTTCTCTTTCAATACTGTTTGATTATCAAAGGTAGAGAGTATTGGATTAATGGCTGCCAGGCTTGTATTACAATTCCCAGTAATGATTATTCGTCTTACTCATCTAATTTACCTGGAGCCAAGTTACTCATCATAACCTCTCCCCCTCCCATCTCATTCATTCTGTCTCTTCAACCATAATTCACTTCTGAGCAGTTGATTTCCTGTTACTCATCTGACAGCAGAGGCTTAATTGAGGGAGGAAGGGAGGGGTTGTCTATTTGAAATGTCCCCTCAGGCCCCCAAATGGATGAAGGGGGGGGCAAAAGCTATAAAACTAGGAGTTCACTTACTGCATTTCTACTGACAAATCTCACTAAATGTTAGAGGGGCCCCTTGAAGAAGCAAGTCCCCCCCCCCCATCGCAAATCTCTAGCTACACCTGTTTGACAGCTTCTCTTTCATGAATTATTACTGGAGCCAGACTCAGAATTATTAAACAGGGAAAATATTCTGAATATCAAAACTGTAGACTATAACATACTATGACTCTAATGCAATCACGTATATACACTGTGAATTGCCGAGAGAGGAGAAAGAGTACATAGAAATGTTAGATATGTTCCTCAGGACCAACAAACAATACTCTTAAAAGATGCTGAGCAATAAAGTTTGCCCATCTCACACAGAATTTGATCAGACAAGAGTTTACATGAAGTTGTTAATTACTTCTACCAATGAAGTTGAAAGATGCATACTTATATAAATCTATGCGTTTGTACATACAATATCTCCAAAAGTCCTCAATGAGTTCCAATGACCTTTTGAGGAAGGTTGGGTCATGGACTAAGGGAAAATTGATTAAGAAATGTTTTTTACAGTTACCTTTCTTGCATTGAAACTATATTTTTGTCCACATATTATCTCCAAAAGTTCTTGATGAATGTTAATGAAATTTTTTTGAAGTTGGAACAATGAATTGATTAAATTTTGGGTTGGACACAGGAATTTTTACGGTTATTTCCCCCTACATTGTAGGTATATATATAGACTGATTTTCATTCATTTTTCAGTGACTATGGTTTGACAGGGGTTTCTGTTCTCTCAGCACTTTCTAGTTTGAACCTAATTAAAATCTGCAACTGATTTATCAGAGCCTCTAGTGTTGTAAAATGTCAAGGTCAGAGCCTTCATTGTAACTGGAATGGTTTCATATTTTTCACTAGGGCTAGTCATGGTTGGTTTGAGTTCAGATAAAATACCAGGATTTTCAATGATGATTTCCAAGGCGACAGACAACCTCTTCTTGCTTGGAAACTTGTTGCATTACAATCTTTCTCACTTTCGCCTATTTAGCTTTGAGCTAAGTGTACAAAATATCTACATCAAAGAACATCATTGGGTATTGATTAAAGAAAGTTTATGTCTACATTCTAAGGATATATATTTAATTTGATATGCAAATTGTGAAAATACCTTTTTTTCATTCGTTGTGTAAGTGTTCTGTAAAGAGAAATATATCAAAGAACATTTTTTCCCCGTGTTGATATATTTGCAATTTCTTTTCCCCGGGGATCACTGAGTATCCTTGCTAGTAGGGTGTATTCGTAGTGTTTTAAACTGTATTTTTGTACTGGTTGTATTTATTATGATATTGACTCGCATACCTTAGCATCATGGTATATTTATAGCAATAGCACCAGGTCGTAATTATTGTTATTGTGTTAGAGTGATGTGCTGGCATCAGAGTGTATAGCATGTTGGATCAGTAGGTACATAGGTAAGCAGTAATTCCCAGCTCCCATCAGCTCTCTGACATTTTTTTTATCAGCCTTGAGAAAGCTACAAGTTCTCAATAGGATTTGTGATTTGAGGTGTCAAAGATGAATTTTGTAATTTTCACTTAGGGTGTGATTTCTTCTTAAGTACTGAAAATCCAAACTATCTACTAATGTATTAATCTGTCTCGAGTTGCTCACAGTTGGATATCACTTTATTGTTTACATTCTTTCTCCCATGTATATTTTGTATGGGATGCTGGAACGTTGCTGTTGGGCAGTTTGGACCATAGGGTTTGGGGTAGGTTGGACCTCTTTGTTTAGGTACACCAACCTGCCCCATTGAATTTTCTTTGTAAAGTCTAATCTATATTCAACCAGCTAAGTGAGGCTATTATAGTTGTAAGTGAAAGCATTTGATATACAGGAACTATATTTCAATTTTGTCTTTAGAATACCTAGTTATAGGATCATCAGGTGTAAACCTTCCTTCGGGTAAAAATGGATAGAAAATACAAGACCAATCATGCAACATATGATTGGTTGAATTTGCATTTGGAAAGGAACATCTCAAAGATGTTTTGAAAGGTCTTCAGATACCCAAGACAACACTGATCTGATACAGGAATGCTGTACATCTGAGAAGTAACTTTTGCTTGAGCAGTCGATATGAAAGTCAAACAAGAAGGCCAAGAGCAAAGGAGCAACTAAGTATCAAAGAATATAGTGCAAGAGACCATTTATGCTGAAGGCAGAGACCTAGAAAATGAAGACAGCTTTCAAAAGGATGACAGTTTTAAAGCTGAAAATATTGCTGGTGTGTGTCTACACTTCAATTTTAATGAGCATAGAGTGCCTGATGTTGGAGACTATGCTGCTGAGAACTCTGCTAAATAATTCTACAGTAGCTCGAGTAATTGACAAGAATGATAGAGTTTGTTATTAGCTATTTGAGGCAATTCTGAAAAATATGTGGTAAATTTGTCACCCACCCCAACCAATATTGACATTTCTAACTTTGACAAAGAGAATGTTGTCATGTGCCTGCTTCCATCCATCTCATCTGGAGGTACTCAACATACAAAATCAATTCTGCATTTTCTTGTTGAAACCTCTTTGCACCATTAGGTCAACAGAGTAATTCTGAGTAGACCTTACTTTAAATGAAAGCACAACAACCAACCCATATCAGACTGTACAAGAACATTGTAGTCAGTAAAATACTAATTGAAACTAGTTAGCTTTTGTACATTCCAGTTGTCAAATATATTGTAAAGGTTTCAGAACAAGAATTTGTTTTTTTCTTTTACTTTTTTGTCATTGGTCCAATTTGCCTCATATGATGGTCCAACATGCTCCCACCATGGGACACATTAGACCTTTCGACTAAAGGACTTGATACTGGCTAACATTAAGCAAGATGTAATACTGACTCCCTGTGTAAGAACTGGGACTTAGTCAAAAGTTTAAAAAGTGGACCTATGTTACCCCACTCTTCATAACATAAAAAGTATGGCCCGTATTAATGTCAAATAGTTTGTCTCAAACAAAGAAAAAAAAAAAAAGAATTAATAGAAATAAATAATGCATAATAAACAGGTAATGGCAAAAAATTAATAACACAAAAAAATTAGTCGTTGATCAAACAAATCAAATTTAAAAAAATAATTGAAAAAAAATGTGAAAAAAAAAAAAAAAAACAGAGGTTAGGATCTTATTTTGAGATTAAAATCAAAGAGATCATACCCCTTATGCAATAGAAAGTTTTGCAAATATTTTGTAGATTGACAGACAATTTGGATCAATAATTTGGAAGCAACAAAGTTAAATCCAAAATCCAACTGAACACAGCTATAGATTGAATTTCATTGAAAATAAAATGATCTGATTGTTTTAATCACTAACATTAACACCTTCAACACCAATGTGTAGAAATTAACACAGGCACGTGAAAGCTAAGAATAAAACTTTGGAGATTTACCAGAGACTCCCAGAAAACAGATATTAATCATAGCAGTGTGCAGAGGATTAAGTAAAGACAAGGCACACATTTTGAAAAGAGGGACCTTAATTAAGGTCATTTAGTACTTAGCAGGTGAATTAGTGAGAAAGTTAATTGAAGTTTTTAGGTGCTAGAGGTATTAGAACTTTTTCATTTTCTTTTGAGGAGGATGTATTTTAGATTAATAAATAATAGCAATAGCTAAGGATTTTATCAGCTTGTTAATTTGCATTTAATACCTATTACCAATTTAATTACCTATTACTGATCATTTTTATTATGTCTGGTATTTTGGGAATGCTAGATTACGACCCTTCTCTTTGTTGACAGTTATCATAAGTGTACGGATAGAAATTTGATGGATATGATGTTTATCATAAGATTAAAAATTATAGTAAAAACATTCTCATCTTGCACCCTCGAATATTAAGCACAAATTGAATAGAATAATAATTACGGTAAAAGTTACAGTAAAGAAAATTATTCTTTTTTGATAAGGTTTAAGAGGGTATAACACTTAAGGTTGACTTTTGTACTAGCCTTGCTCTGGATTTGCCCTGTAGGCCAAAAAGTATATTATTTGTCCAGTTGCATGGGGGATTAACTAACTCATTGTTGCACCTCCCCATGGCACTTAAATGGGTAGGGTCAGGTTCACTACCTGATGCCTAAGGAATCCCAACAAGAGAAGTGCCAACAGAACTGAATGATTTCTGGAACCATCAACATGAAAGCGTGAGGGTTCTCACTTTGAACTTGACCCTGTGTCAAATTAGCCCTTGTGGGAGGGGAATCAATACCTCTTGACCTTTCAGATAGAGCAGGTCAAGTTACTGTTTTGATTTCAATCAATCTGGAAGAGTGACCACCATCTTCATCCAAGAGAATTGGCAAGCAGGTAGTTGTTGTCTTGTGAATGAGTGATTTATTTCCACAGCAAACTCATCTTACCAAAGTCTCCAATCGTGGCACGTGCTTCACTACATTCTCCACTTCCTCTTCGGTTACAGTGATCAAAATGCAGTTTTCTTCTTCCGTAGGCAATTGCTCTGTACCATCCTTCGTCACCCATGGATGGACCTGGAAGAAAGACACAAGAATTGTTTAGAACAGCGGTTCTCAAAGTGTGGTCCAGGGACCACCAGGGAGTTTCCAAAACCTATACATAAAAGGAGAATCATCTTGAAAGAAATTAAGTAAAAAGATAATCAAAAAATCAATTATTATAAAACTAAAAAAAAAAAATGAAATAAAAATATCAACAGGTATCAGAAAAGGTTACTAAAGTATTTCTCCCTTCTTTACAACTATGCAATCATATAACAATAAAAACTAACCATCATGAAAGTTCTAGTTAGTCACTCAATCAGAACTGTCACATGACCAACATCTTTTGCTGGACACAAACAAGAGGACAAATTTAAGCATAAACTTACATTGTAAACTGAACCTCTCTTTTGGGTATAATTTTTCAAAAAGACAAAAACTGTTCTTCTAGACATGATAAGGAGTAAATGTTCAAATTTCAGCCCTCTAGATCCATTGGTGTGGCCTGTACGCATGACAAATACACACATAGCTAGGAATAATCACTAAAAAACTGAAGAAACCTATGTTGACAGTTTATGCTGTCAATTTCTTACAATGATAAAATACAGTTTAGTTATGGTATAAGGTCATAGAATGCAAGAGAAATACTCTGATGACTGAATAATGGTTCTATAAATTTCTTTAATGAATTATTTTGTTGAAAAAAGCTAGGAACTTTTGCATCAACCTCATACACTGATTATTTCTCATTCCTGATTTAAAATATTGTACTCCCTCTATGAGTTCTCAAATTTTTTCCCCCCTAGGGGCACCAAGCTTTTCTCTCCCGAGGCATCCTAATGTTTTTCAAAAAAGTTTTATGATTAGGTGTTTAGAGATGTTCCTCGTTATAACATGTGTGTTGAATTTCAAGAAAGCCAACTGCATTATAACTGAGCTGCAATAACTGCAGGGAGGGTATGGGTGATATTCAAGGGTCAAAGAAAGATGCCAAACATTGTCCCTCAAAATCAAAAATAAGTGATATTTGATCAAATAAACAAAGACATTCTTAAATGTTAGTTTTTATGATTAATACCACCAAATTCGGTGTTTAAAAAACAAATATTTACATCAATGATTTGACCCTTTGAACCCTTAGCCCTTTCACCTCCTGATACCCTGTACTGCAGCTCCTCTATAGAAAAGCTCAAATCAATAAATTAAAATAACAAGTGTAGCATCTCCCTACTATTTTAGTTAGGAATAAAGTATGAAACTCTTCTTTTAGCTAGATATCAAAAACATCACTTCCTCTTCCGACTCCTATAAAACCCCTGGACGCACATAGTCCAATGCTCACTAGAGCCAGCAACCCAAGCTGGTTATGCTTTGGGCCCTGGCATTTGCTGCAAGCCATTTTTTCTCTCTTCTTTCCTTCTCCCTAAGATCATTATCATTTCGGCAAGGCTTTTTACTATCTGATAGTCATGATAATCTTTCCTAAACTTCTTTACTTGGGGAAACACGCATGGATAAAACTCCATGTTCTCTGCTTTTCATGGTTCCTCCGTTGGGAGTTAATCAGTGTCAGAGAAAAGTCCCCAAATTAATGCACACAACTTGGCAGTATGGCTTGCACACTGAACCCGCATTCCACTTATTACTTTGGAGTGATCTGAACCAAATGGAAATCCAAGCAGTTCACACAACTCTGCTCTGACACCGATGCCAGTACTATCACTGACAAGAAAGCTCCCACATTTCACTATCTCTTTTCATCTCTTCACACCATTGATCCTTATATGTACTTCATCTTCATTCTTCACTTATATCCTTGCATTAGATGTATGTTATTTGTCTAACCAAAATCCTTGTACGTGTTCTTTCCACATTGTTTCATCCCCACGTCCAAGTTCATACTTGGCATGCATTCTCTTTGTACAACTACCATTCACCTTCCTACATCTTTCCTTTCCTCCCAATACGTCTACAGGGCCACACGTGTACTACACACCATACCACGAGGAGGAAAGAAATCATTTGTCTCCTTACTGAATGAATGAAGAACCACCAAGAATCCCCATACAAGTTTTGTTCATTGTCAACTGAAATGTATTCATCTAATTCATTTCATTTTTACAGTTGTTTTGCCAGCGTAAGTGAAATATAATAGTCTGTGGGTAATGGGAGTTGTGTCACCAAATGGGCTTAAAAATAGCACTCAGCCTGAAATATCGGGTTCATGGGTGCAAAGGGAAATTCTGTTTTTATTTGCAATTTTCTGGGAAAGTGAGCAATAATTTAGGGGGAAATTTTTTTGTCCATCAATGTTATATCACAAATCACACTGTAACAACCACTTTACATCAGTTTGAGGGTTAGGCTGTATATGTATAAAAAAAAGCCATTATAAGTTTTCTTGAAACTACATTCATTTTGAAAAGCATATACATTCTAAAAATGGAAGGGAAATGAAAGGAGAGTCAACGGGATGAATAGTACTTTCATTTTTTTTTCTCTCTACAAATGTACTTGAATGTACTTGAAATAGACTTTTTTTGACAGCATCTCTTTGAAATCTAGTTCAATGGTAGCTGGCTGGATTAAGTCTATTAAATACTGTCAACCAAAACTGATAATATAGTCAACATTCTAAATGATTCTGGTTGGCTGTCTATATATATGTTTTACGTGTACAAGGCTGCACTGACTAAGCTCAAAGGGCTCTAAATTTAAACATTTACTCATCATTATGTCAAGGAGAAACATTCTTATTTTTTTCTTTGTAAATTGCTTCCCAAAATAAGTTTTTAATTTACAATGTAAGTATCGGCTAAATTGGTCCCTTAGTTTGGGCAACAGTAGCAATGCTTGTTTTTTTAAAAATTCAGATGTTATAGTGATGCAATGAGAGGCGAGCAAAATAACTTATTCATTGATAATCTTTTTTCCAATTTTTTAATTGATCACCTCCAACACAGCATGCAACCAAAAGATATTAGTCACGTGATGATTTCTATTTAGTGACCAACCAGACCAGTCAAAATATAATGATTTAGGTTTTGATACAATGGATGCTGCAAGGAACTTTTCTGATACCTTCAACTTTTTGGAATCAATGAGCAGACAAGGAATGTGTATGGAGGTGACAGGGCTGGAGAATATACATTGTCATTCCGCAAAATCACAGGTTGACTCCTTTGCTGAACAAAAGGTTTTTTCTCTTCTAATATATCATCCAAGACAATTTCTCACTGTAGCATTGAACAGTAACAGCCTAGGTTCCAGCAATTTATGAAAAAAGAATCACTTTTGAACCCCAACAAACACTTTCTCTGCCTATAGATGCCATTTGGGTTGAGAAGTTGAAAACTGTCCAGGCCATGATTTTCTACCTCTTAGATTCTCATAATAGATTCATATTTTGTTTTTAGTGTCTACTTTAAAACATGACAAGGCAGCTGAAAGAAGACTTTTGAGACTGTTTTGTTGAAGGGACCCCAGGATGTGTGGGTACTCCGGGAGTACTTTGAAGTAGACTGAGGTGCCATTGCCATAGATAAACTATTTTGTAGATGATATTAAATGGCTGAATATTTTCTGGACAGACCTTGTGTACACACACACACAAACACATATATATTCTTTAATCGCTTGAAAAGTTGAAAAGATCAATGAAACAATTGGCTAAAATGTAGCGATACACATTATAAATATAATATATATATATATATATATATATATATATATATATATATATATATATATATATGTATATCATTATATATACATTCCTACACCAGCTCCATTTTCTTGTACATATATATATATATATATATATATATATATATATATATATATATATATATATATATATATAAACTCCCTTTAAAAAAACTGCTTCAATGGTATATTTATTTGATGTGATTCTTTTTGTGCTGTTGACAAGAAGACCAAGCATACTGAAACCAAAGCTAACATTGACCTCTCTTTGTTTGTACTTTTGTCTCAGACAATGCATCTCACATTCCCACAGAGGAGCTCTTTTTGCACTGTCCAGATACAAATTGAGCATTTGCAGATAGATACAAATGCAACTCAATGTAACTATTCACTTTGTAAACATGGAGTATCCAGGCTTTCATCACAAGCAAAAGAAGCGTGATTTTGCAGACCAGCATTAAATTTACATTGATGTAAGCTAGTCAAACTGGGCCATGTTTAAGCAATAAAAGGTTAAGCTATGTACTTCATCTGGTGATTGTGCCATAGCACCAGCACCTTCTGGTGTAGCCAAGTGGTTGAAGCTTAGGATTCAAGAAGATTAGATTTGGGGTTCCATCTCTGTGCTTCAATTTCATATGAAGAAAATCACTATATATATATATATATATATATATATATATATATATATATATATATATATATATATATATATATATGTATGTAAAGATATAGATAGATAGATAGATAGATAGATAGGTCTGGTTATTCAATCAGTGGAACAGCTACATGACTGATGCATTTTCGGAGCATGCCATGTTGGGGATGATCAATTAAAAAAGCTAGAAAGCTGAAAATTCAAACATTTACTCTTTTCTTATGCCTAGAAAAACACTTTCTCATTTGTACTCAACTACCTCACCCCAAATGTTTTTTGTCGAGGAGGTTCAATTTACTAAGTAAGTCACTTAGTTTGTGCTGGGGGGGGATTAGGACTCTTTAGTGATCACTGCCCAACAAAAAATGAGAGAATTAACTTATTCATTGATTACCCTTTTTTCTCATTTTTTTCAGTTGATCATCCCTAACATATTCTTGAATAGATAGATAGAGGAACAATTTAAAAAGGATTGCCATCGCAGATAATAATTGAACAACCGTCATGTAAAAAATTCCATCAAAGAATTAATAAGGTCATATGGAAGTAACAGTTCATGGATTTCAACTATGTATCTATTGAATCATGCTTTATTTCATCACAATCAAAAATTTTTGCATTCAATTCAAATACCTCGTGGGATTTCTCAAAAGATAGATGAATTATAATAGAAAAAGTGATAGAAAGATAGAAATCAGATCATTTATTTGGTGCAAATAAAAACGCATATCCAATACAATTTTGGGTGAATTTTCAAGAACTAATATACTGAAAACATGCTCCTAGGTCTGATTAGTAACCACAGAAAAGTTGGAGGTCATCACTCCAGCTGTCCTTGAGTTATGTGATACGAGATTGATTGACAGACAGATAGACAGACATTTGGTGAATTATAGTAAGATATTAGCTCTGAATGGATTTAGGAGATTCCTCTAGATGTTGCAGGGTCTGGAAAGAGAAAATGCTCACAAAAAGATTCCTAATAAAGTTAAAAGTTTGGGATATCATAGAATCCATTAAAGAACTCAAATGACAATGGGTTGGTCATCTTGGTCATGTCAGACAAGTGAGGTACATCATGACTCACAAAGTGGATCCCCAGAGATCATATGCAAAACTGTGGCTGGAAAAATATGAGATAGCATGATGAACTAGATAAGTTAAGGAAGTATTGGCTCTGCGACGCCCATGATAGAGAGATCTGGTGAATGCTGGGGAAGGTCTATGTCCAACAATGGATGATAAAAAGCTGCTGCTGATAAAACTTCATTATTATAATGTATTAGAAATTTTGTGACTTCAGTAATACCAAAACTAAAAAGAAATTTTGTAGACAAATTTTCTATTGGATGACAAATAATGTGTCTATAAGACTAACACAGGCCATATGGATAAAAGAAAAATTGAATCAGCTTGAAATCACTCAAGTAAAAGATTTATTCTAAAGTCTCGTGAGATGACCATTCTGGGTAAAGTGGTTTTTGGAGATGTTTTCCGCATAGATAGAGAAGAATTCATCCACTGAATACATTGTAAAGATTATGAGAATACTTGAGTCCTATAAATGTTTTGATCAATGTAAGGAAATGACGAACTGTCCATAAATGACTTTCCATCTTTACAAATAGATTCAACAATTTTTATTCCTCTAATGGTATCCAGCAGGGATGCGGACTGTGAAAGGATTTGAATTGTTTCTGTTTTCCCAAATGCCTGGTTTTAAGCCAACTAGCAATGTATTCTGATTGATTTTGGATGCAAGATAGACAGATACTTATAGTTTTTTTTTTGCATGGGGCTCAAAAATCAATAGAGATCTGTGATCTGAATGATTAATGGGGAATCTTTATAGAGTGTCAAAAGTTGTGAAGTGTGTAGCTGATAAGGTGAATGTTTTGGTCTCGTTGACACTTCAAGTCTGCAGGAAGTAGACTATCCAAATATTGGTTCTGAATGGATTTAGGAGATTTATCAGAGATGTTTCAAACTCTAAGAGAAATCAATCTCAGAATATTACTTCCATGTTTCTGCCTGGAGTTAGGTGGTTAATGACAGGATTGAAAGGGACATTATCAAAGGGTGTTTATTATAGCCAACAAAAGGTTTTGGATCAGGGAATGCTTAATAGATGGAATTTCATGTCAGAAACTAAGTTAGTTGTAATAGTGCAACATAAGAGAAGGCGGGAGCAAAATTAGCAAGAACATTATGTCCAACGAACTACATCTGTTGGAAGGAGTAAATATATTACAGTTGAGCATCACTAACTCAGCAACCTCAGGACCAAGGATGTCCTGAGTTTTGGAATTTCTCCAATTTCAGGTGTAGCATAAGCTAGGCCTAAAATCCGTATTACAGGGTTGGGTCTTTACCTATATGAAATTACGTGAATCACCGAGAATTTAAGAGCACACCATTAGTAACAAGTTACAAATCATAAACACCACACCAGTAAATAAGAAATAAATTGTAATACTAATAATAATGTATAGCTTTCCTTTTCATTCCTCCAAATCATTTCGGTCATGTCCTTGTTTTTTGCTTTTTGTAGTGTTTTTCGTTTCAACATTCCTTCCTGTGTATCACTTTCTACCAAGAATTTCTTGATTTGTTTTTTTTTTTTGTTAGAAGGATATTTCTTTTCCAGGTTTTTCTACCTATGAAATTGCATGTTTATTGACACAATTCCATATTGCAGATAAATAAACATAAAAATATGCTGATTTAAAATGAATTTCATGTTATTTTAGAAACTTTACTTTGGTCTATTTTAGATGAAGATAGTTATGTTTCATTCTGAAAATGAAATTAATCAAGATTTTAAAAATGCAGTTCTCAACTTTCTTTGCTAGGAAGACAAAGCCCAAATTTTTGTCTAAGGAAACAGAAAACAAATTTTAATCAATTATTAATTAGTAAGCGACTCTTTCAAAGTCAAAGATTTTTGTTTACTTTTATTATTGGCAAGAAATCAATATGTCCTAGTTGATGATTAACATTTATTTGATGTTAGAAAATGAAAATTTTATATATAGGTTTTTTTTTTTTCATCATCATTAGAGAAAAAATTTGTCTCAATTTTGTTGATGTGATTTGGTCTGCATAATCTTGGATCAGGATGTCTGTATCAAACAATACTGTGCAAATTGAAAAAATTTCTTTCTGTTCCTCAATAATAAGTGTTATTTTCTAATTGATTAAGTTTAGAAGTATAGAAAATGTTAATTATTTCCTTCTAATTTTGCTTTTGTGACCAGGACAGTGCTAATTTGAAATCTATTTATTTTCAATTGGACAACAGGCAAATTTGCACATTTTTTAACACATAAAATAAGAAAAACAATTACATTCGAATATGACTGGTTACAAAAGCAACATTTGAAGGGAAGAACAGCTATTTTCTTCACTTTTTACACAGTAGCAGTCACAAAATAACACTCAATACTGAAGAATGAAAATCACGTTGCACAGTTGAATGCCAAACTAAGTCAGGTTTCTTTTTCTTGAATGCAAATGAGTTTCACCACCCTTTCATACAAGATATTCTCAGATTTCTTGATTCTCAGTTTCCTACTCTATGATTAAGCAAGTAACACTTGGTAATAATCTTTAAAATTCATATCAGCTTTTTTAAAAGTCTGGTGTTGGACACAGGCCTTCCCCAAGGAAGGACATAAGAGGGGGGGGGGAGGTGATGGGCCCCACCCTGCCATGCTGACCAATGATGTATTGGCAAGGGGATTAGTACAAAGTGAACATGAACTGTCTCAGCTAGAGTTCAAACTTGGCTTGTTGATCTCATTCTCCATACAATTAACCACTCGACCACTATGCACCTCTCTATTCAAGTCATGACAATGTTGAAACTATTTAAGAGCAGCAAGCAGCTCAACGTGTTTATGAGAATGAAAATTGTCAAACAATGAAATGTGTACCTTACTTTTATTTCTGGAAGTGTAATCCGTGTTTCTGGATTTTTATCCAACATTCGAAGAATTAAACATTTCAGGTCATTATCTACCTCTGGCCTGTAAATGAAATGATTGAACAATAGCTTTAATTACCTTTCATTTTATCAGGAATAACAATCGTTCATACCAAAAAGACGTTAGAAGTATTACAAATAAAAATCTTTTATAGACAATTTTCAGTTCATCTGAAATTCTGGAAGAGAGTTTTAGTATTGCATGTCGTGGCTTCAGACTAATTTATTTTATATACAACTTTTCAATCATGTAGCCTCTGGTCTTCCTTGGGCATCTGTTGTGTTCTGGGATGTCATTGAATCTTGTTCTCAGAGAGCAAGTGTTTCCCTTCTCATACGCATAAGATCTGGTGCATGCAGGACTGGATCAAGCATTAAACAAAATAAGCGAGTGCTTAGGGCATCAAAAGAGAAGGGGGCACCATAGGTTTAATGATCAGATTATAGTTGCAATAAAAGATTCCATCAATCAACAGACTTTTGAAATTAGAACTCCAAGGGGAAAACTCAAAATCTGACCTGACTGTGTAGTGCATGGTAATTGGCTGAGTCACCTGAAAATACTGAATTCCTTAACTTCTCTGTATTTTACTCCGATGAAAATTTAATTAAACGAACGAGGAAAAAAAGTTGAAAATATACATCTCATCTATTTCTCAGGATCCTACTCCTTATAAGTTGATATTTTGTTTATATTGCATACAGCCACTTGGAAGAAATCCTGAATTTTCTATCTCATACTTCAACATAAGTAACCATTAAATCTTAATCATGGTAATAATATCGTCCTAGTTGACCATTGGGAGGGTCAAGCGGGGCACCATTATGGGGATGTGCTGAGGGCTTCAATTAGCCTTAATCCAGCCCTGGGTGCCTGCATGCATAGTGTTGTGGAAAAATTCAAAAAATGAGGAAATTAGTCTGAACCAACCACATACAAGGATAAAACACAAACTGTATTGGTATCATAGACATATGGGAACTCTTTGCTCAAACGGGGCAGAGGGTACAATTTTCCTGGTTTTGCCTGAATTACATTTATTTACTTGAAGTTTTACACTGAATGGGGTGTAGGAGATGCCTATAATTAGTATTCAATGACTGTTCACGACTAAGATTCCAATCTATGTTGTTTTTACTACTATTTTCAGTTGGTATACTCTCGAATGCAGCCTTTCCCAACTAGGGTACCGTGAGAGATTCTAGTGTTTCCACGGAAATTTTAAACATCCATAAAACACCCAGCTTTTGTTTCATTTGAGGATTTTTTGAATAATGAGAAGCAGTTCCTGTCTTGATGACATTTGACACCAGAAACATCAGAATTTTTACCAATCAATATCTTCGTATATATAAAGTGTATAATATTTTTCAAGGAAATTGATTTCCATTTCATATATTTTATATTGAATGTTTTTTGGTGAGAGGCAACTGAAAAATAAAGTATCTTAGAATGTTCACCAAAATGAATAAATATGTAAAGAAATATCTTCCTTAACAACATGCCCATTTGTAGAGAATATGATGTTCCATTCAAACTCTCAAAATGTCACAGCTACTTGAAGAAAACTGGTGAGTACACTGGGTAAAACTTGTGATAAAAACAAAATACAAAGAAGGGGATGCTAGTCTGAAAATAATTATATACATAATAGTACTAGCAGTAACATTAACTTCATTCTTTTTCATTGGATAAAGCATTATCAACCATTATTATCAATTTTTGACCAGTGATTTCTTTCATCTTGATTATTTTTCACCCTAATTCTTTAGTTGCTTTTTATCACAACTTTACTCAGGCTGTCAATTGATGGCAGTGAGTAAACAGTGCAGATCAGAAATAAGAGCCGCTGGTATGGTTAGCCAGACTTCCCTGAGGCAAAAAGGACATGGGTCCGAGTCTAACTGAGATATTCTGGGACATAAGCTCAAAAAAATTTATACTTACTCATCAGGAAATACAACAGGGTCCCTGAGAATTTTTTTATGTAACAGTAGAATATATTCATCATGGAAGGGGCACTGAAAAGAGGGAAATGAAAGAAGTGAAACTCTTCAGACAAAAAAATAGATAAACAAAAATAAGCTCACATTACAAATAAGAACAAAATTTATGAGCGAACATTCTTCAAATTAAGAACTTCTCTGATTAGGATAAGGTTAAAAATATAATAGAAATCCTGAAATCAAAGCTTCTCTTCTTTCATCTTAATTATCTTTCATTTTAAAAGGGTGTGTAAAAGTGGCAAATTGATTCAACAACAATGGGGATAATTAGTGAAACGGCAAGAATGGAGACAGGAATAACATCATCATCAGCCTTTTGGTTAAGTTCCATCATAAATCAATAATTCTGATAAAGATATTAGTTTAAATAAATGCATGACAGATGAGAGAGATCAGGTCTTTCAAAATTTTTCATTATACTCTATCTAACACATGTATGATTTTACTCTTATCAGACGAGGACTATGCGTCACAGTGGAAAAACAAAGGTGCATTAGAAATCACCACTTTTCTCTCTGAATTGTAAGTTTTGAGAAAAATTAATTTTTCAAGGTTTCAAGAGCCTGTACAAAGGTGCATGCTGGCCTCAATGGTAGAGGGAGGGAATTGGTGGGTGTGAGTGCACCCCCACCTAATTCAATTTCATGAAATCTCAATAAAATATGATTTGCTTTGCAGTGTTGTTAGATCTGGATTTTTTCCCCAGGCAGTGATTCTATAAAGGCTGTCAATATTCATATTCAAATTTATTGTTGACATTAATATTATTTCAGCAAAAATAAATATTTGGCACAAAGCTTCAGGTGAGCGGCATCCAGTTAGGATTGAATTCCAGAAATGGTCTATGACACTAGCTGATGAGGTACCTTAGAATAAGGTGTTATGACAAGAGATAATTGGAAACAGTTTTTTTCACTTACCTGTCCATATATAAAACAATAGAGAGTGATTCCCATGGCCCATATATCTAAAGCCTGAAGGAAGGAAAAAAATATGAAAATCATAAACAAGAATCTAAAGAACAACTTATATAACAACATCCATGAGTTAGGAAAAAGAACATAACCAGATATATTTTTGTATTATTAATCTTTATACATATATACAAATGTATGCTCAATGGACTCCCACTGTGTGAGTAGTTTGAATTCCTATC
This sequence comes from Thysanoteuthis rhombus, assembly GCA_963457665.1. Classification (NCBI taxonomy): domain Eukaryota; kingdom Metazoa; phylum Mollusca; class Cephalopoda; order Oegopsida; family Thysanoteuthidae; genus Thysanoteuthis; species Thysanoteuthis major. The sequence goes on along the minus strand of OY735198.1, from coordinate 68,936,085 downwards.
TAATCAGTTACCAATGACACCCTTTGGACAAAACATAGACCGTTCAATGATAAAAGTCTTCATTAATGATCAAGGAATCTACATTTTGTCATGCTGAAGGCATCAAGAAATGAGTATGATCCCCCCTTAATGCAATGGGGAGGTGCTGCCTAGCTGAAATTAGACAGTGAAGTGTGAATGATCAAGGAACAAAGTCACAGATTGTGATTTTGTCACAATTGTATTGACATAGATATGTTAGTATAAATGTGAAATTATATATATATATATATATATATATATATATACATACATATATTATCTATCTATCTCTATGTAAAATATATCAGAAATGCAATATGATATAATATAATACAATAATCGATGTGTGATGGATTTATTTCATAAAGAACTAGATATGTTCAACATTAAGTTGATTATATATATATATATATATATATATATATATATATATATATATACACACATTCAACATTAAGTTGATTATATATATATATATACATTCAACATTAAGTTGATTATATATATATACATTCAGCATTAAGTTGATTATATGTATATATATATACATATACACACACACACACACATATATATATATATGTGTGTGTGATAATTACTATAACCACATACCTTTCCACTGCATTCCTCTCTTTCCTCTGCAAAATACAAGAAATACACAAAAAAAAATTTTAATCAAAATATTTTGATAACACTCTTATCTAAAAAGTGTTTATTAGTTCAAAATTAGATATACAGCAAAAAAACATTCAAGTGTAAGTTTTTGTACAATTCAGCTGATTAGAAACTCAAATAAATAAAAAAAGAATAAAATTAGGTCCTCCATGTTTGAAATGTCTAAATGTTTTCTCCATCAATACTGATTTTGATCTCAAAATTCATAAACTCACAGGTGATTTATCTGACTTCAAGAAAACTGGAATCACTAGAAAACCAGTTATTTATACAGTTTGATTATACTAACGAAAAATACATAATTTTATTTACTACTAACAGCTTTAATTTGTGGCCTATTCCAAAATTTATGAATGCTTAATAAGAAACTTTATCTGAAATTTTAGAAATTCAATTAATATAATTCTTTTTTTTCTGCTTTTTGGAAGATTTCTGATTACCGAGTGTGAACTCTTCTGTCAGCGAGCATCAATCAAAATTAATTTTGAATGACAAAAATTGACATTTAAAACAATCTAAACCTGCTTTAAATATGCAAAAGGAATTTTTATTATGACTATCTTTATATAATTTACTTGTATAGAAAACTAGAATTATTGCAGTATGTTCTAAAATCTTTATAAATAAGCTCATGGTTGTTTTTTTTTACTTGATAACAATAGAAAACTGATCCTGAACTTTATCAATCCTCTCATTTATTGATCTTTCACTTCATACATAGAGACTCTAAAAACAGTCTGAAACCTGCTTGAAGTATGCATAAGTAATTTTTATATCATTTTATTTCATTTACATATGTTGGGGTTATGTATGCAAAATATAAAAGGTGTATCTGATCTACACTCAACACAGGTTTCACTATCACAAAGCAATGGATACTAGCATTCACCTTTAAGAGTTTCTGGAGCCTGGAAAGCTGGAGTTCCTGATGTAGTAGTAAGAAATGCATCTCCGCCCGTGAATTCATTACTCACCCCAAAGTCTGCAATCTGAATCAGAAACAGAAGATATTCAACTAGATCTAATGTTGAGAGACGTTTAAAAAAGAAATCAGAAGAAAAAGTATATGAAATAAAGGTCCGGTTAGTCACTCAATAGACACCGTCATGTGACTTTTTTTGGCAGCTTGCCATGTTGGGGTGATCAATTAAAGTAAAATTAGTAAAAGGGTTGATCAATGAATATTACTTCTCTCACCTTTTATTGGATCACTAAAGAGATCAAATTTTCAGAAAATAAGCGTGGACACTGCTGGACACAAACTAGGATACAAATTTAGCATGTACTTACATTGCAAATTAAACCCCCACACTAAAAACTTATTTAGGGGGTAATTTCCAAAAGTTTTCTAGATATAGTAAGGAAAAAATGTTTTCTAGCTCCATTGGTGTGGCCAACACACATAACACATACATAGATAAGTTTTGATGAGTATTCATCCATCAACATACTCAAAAAAGCTGGTAAGGAAACTATGTATTCTATTCAACTTATGCCTCAAACAAAGTAAAGTTCCAGAAGATTGGAACACTGCAATCATAATGCTGTCATATAAAAAAGAAACCCAAAAGATCTCAACAACTACAGACTAATAAGTCTACTCAACTGCATCTACAAACTTTTCACCAAAGAAGTTACCAACCAAATCACAAAAATGCTAGATGAAAACCAACCAAGAAAACAAGTCGGCTTTAGAAGAAGCTATGTGACTAAAGACCATCTCCATCTGATAAATCAACTAAAAGAGGGAGCAATAGAGTATGAAAAGCCACTTGCTGTAGAATTTACTAACTTCAAGAAGGCCTTCAACTCGGTGGAAATTCCCAAGGTCATTGATGATATCATTTAACAAGATGTAGACCCCTTATATGTCAGAGTACTGCAACATATACACCGTCAAAGCAGCTCCTTTATCAGACAACATAAAGACTCAGAACCTTTCCAGCTCCAAAAAGAGGTTAGATAAGGTAATACCAGCTCATCCAAACTCTTCACAGCCTATCTCAAGATGATCGTCTGAAACCAGAAAATAAAGGAATCCGAATAGACGGTGATTACCTAAGCAGATGCATTGAACTGAATGAAATAAGCAAGAAAGTTGACTTCGTCATGAACTTTAGTAAAACAAAGGTTGTGTACAACAAAGATATATATATATATATATATATATATATATAAAAATCAAAATCAAAAACGCAAAGTTGAAGAAAGTAGACCACAACATCTACCTAGGACAACAAATCTCCATTAAACCCTCAAATGAAGAAGAAATCAAGCAAATAATCACTCAAGGATGGCAAGCCTTTGGCAGAGCAAGCTCAGCCTTCAAAAACAAGAAAATCCTATGTCTTCAAAAAAAAGGGTATACAACCAATGCATTCTACCTATGGAGCTGAAACATGGAACTTAACCAAAAGACTGACCTTCAAACTGAGAACCATGCAGAATGGACATGAGAGAATCATGCTCAATATCATACGAAGAGATCACAAGACATCACAATATATTAGGGAAAAAATTGGAGCCTGAGACATCATAGAATCCATTAGAAAACTAAATGGCAAACATCATGACCACATGTGAGACTGAGGCCTGCAGGATATAAGATGGTGAGCCAAACTAGACAAGTTTAGAAAGTATTAGCTCCGCAATGCCCATGAAAGAGAAAATCCTGCAAATCCTGGGTAAAGTCTATGGTCAACAATGGACAATAAAAGACTGATGATGATGGTGATGACTCACTGACCAATTTTTAATCAATTTTGGCATTGAAACCCTGTTTGCTACGAGAGAGACAAATCTGGAACTCAATGCAGTTCAAAATTTATGTTAATTTTGCTTTATCTTATCTTATGGTGTTAGGTACATTCAGTGATAATTCTTGGTTAGACAAAAAGCCCTGTAAATATATACTTCAGTTTCCATTCACCAAAACAGGTGTTTTCAAATATTTACCCAACTAGAGCTGACCAGGATCAGTATAGCTTAACCAGAAGAAAACTTAATTGGCTGAGACATGTTTTATGGATGTCATCTGAGAGGCTATCTTACAAGATCCTTATGAGCTGGCCTAAGTCCTCATGGAGGGAACCATGAGAACCTCCCTTGATGACTTGAATGGACTTTTGTCCTCTTGCCGTTGTTGGGCAGTGCTTTGCCTGGCTGATAGGTGAAGGAAAGAAACTTCAACTACTGATAACTCTGAAAGGGTACAGTGGAAACAGTATTTGAAGCTAACAGCAATGGTAAGAAATGGCCAAGATGATGACACAAGAACAACTTGTTTGGGTTGTAAAGGAAGACAGACAGAGATATATTAGCATAATGACTAACACATGCTCCTTGGTATGTGACAGTGATTGAAAACAAATAAACTTTAGATTAATTTTCTATAAATATGCTGACAAAGCCAGTTTGGCTTCCAAGAAGACTCAACTCCATGTAATTGTCTTTTCCGCATTTGATTAAGTTTTTTTTAAAATAATTTCTTGCCTGTAACAGAAAAACCTAAACAAAGAAAGGAAAACAAGTGAAAACAAATTTGAATTTCATTCTGTCTTCAAGAAGATTTCTGAATCTTAAATGAAACATAACAAGAGATTCCATGAAATTCTTGAATCAATATTTGTTTATTTTGCTCAGATTAAAAAGAATAAATACTCGCTATCACAGTTAATAATTGAGCGACTGTCGAGTCAAAATTTGAGGTCACATAAAATTCCTCCAAAGAATAAATATGGTCAGAATAAATTCTATTTATGACACCACTGGCATTTTCCAGGGGAAACATCTAAAATAGAATAAAATACATCTTAAGATATCTAGATTCTTCAGAATCTAGATGTTATTTATAAACCTGTCAGAATGAAGATGCCAACGTCATTTCCAATGTCATAACATGAGATAATAGTTATGACCCGCAGACAAAGCAGTAGTCATCACAATGGAAGTCTCCCAATTCACTGAGGCTGAAAAAAAAGTGTCAAGTTCGCAGCAATGTCAAATTGATGTTGATCGTTTCTTCCATATATGAGAGATTGTCCACAAGGAATTAATCCCAGCCGGTATAACTGTCAATGTAAGTTTTGAAGCGTCTGAGGAGGAACATCTGCTGCAAACGTTCAGAACAGTGGAAGAACAAGAACTGGGTTCTTAATCATGTCAATGCATCCTCCCACACATCATTTGTTGTCCAGCAATTTCTGACCTCCGATAACACAGTCATTTAGCACCCAATCTATTTGCCTGACCTTGCCTCCTCTGACTTCCTATTTCTCAAACTGAAATTCCAACTGGAATGGCATTGTTTTGACTCTGCTGAAGGAATTCAGTTAAAAATGCAGGTGTCTAAGACCATCATGCTTGAAGCCTTCCTGGTATGCATAGAATTGTGAAAGAAATGTTGAACAACAACAATATCATATTTATTAGGGCAAGCTCAACCTTAAAGGACAAGAAAATTCTACAACTTTTTTGTTTTCTTTTGAGAAATGTGCCTGAACACAGAGTACAGTCTTCTTTTGCAGCACATTGATATTTCAAGAAAAATCCAAAAAATGGTCTTTTTGAATTTCATGAATTTGCCAATAATTTAAAACAGTATTAAGATGGGTCTGGTAGGTCACTTGATAGAAACTGTCATGAGACCAATATCTTTTGGCAGGATGCCATGTTGGGGACAGAGATCAAATTGAAAATTGGAAAAAGGGGTGATCAATGAATAGGTCACTTCACTCGCCTTTTGTTAGATCACTGAAAAGTCTGTATCTAAAAAAAAGGGCGCAAATGCTGCTAGACACACAAAAAGAAAAATGTAGCATAAATTTACATAGTAAATTGAACCTCCAAAAAGCATAATCAAAACAATAAAAAAAATGTTTTTTTTTATCACTAAATGAGTAAATGTACACCTTATACATACATAGCCAGCTAGCTGACTGGCTGGAATCACATAAAAACTGGAAAAACCTAGATTGGCAGTTTCGATTGACGGTTTCTAACTTTTCAGTTTGTAATTTCTTTTGATATCTGAGCAAAATTCAGGAAGTGGATATGGAATTTTAGAGAACAAAATTGGGATGGGTAATAGCTGAAGACACACACTCAATTGTATAAGTAACTGATACAAGAGACATAACAAAATGGGAGGTCCAGCCTCAGAGTAGGATTTATAGAGGAGTATTTTATGGATGGTTGCCAAGAGACAGGGTGGAGCAAAACCATTAAGTGCTTTAAAAGAAGTACTAGTATTTTATAGTTAATTGCATTATGGAAAGCAGAGTGAGGATGATACAGGGTGAGAGTGATGTGTAGAAGCCATCTTGAAGCAGGCAGATGCCTATCAGTGAACATGAAAATTTTATTAGTCTTGAATAATTTTTTGTAGTCCATGGGTGCAAAAGTCTTATGCCGTGCAAATTTTTTTTCTTATGACAAAAGAATATGCACACTTTTGAATCCAACATGGTGAATCGATATTTTTTCAATAAAAGCTGAGTTAGCTATCAACAGAATTATAGATAATTTGTGCACATATTAATTTCCATGATGCACTGGTTGCGAAAAAATGAGAGTGGGTGCACACACACACACATACACACATAGAGCTTGGAGGGAAATATGGTCTTGAATTATTCACATTGAAGAGTTCTTTAAAATCTTATATAAAAAAAAAAGTAAATCAGAAAAAGAGGTGGGGATAGATAGAGAAAGAAAAAAAGAAAAAAAAGAAAAGTAGGATTGAAATATATAGCAATTGAAAATTATTTCAAATACTGTCGATAGATAACTCAGCTTTTATTGGAAAAATATTGATTCACTATGTTGGATTCAAAAGTAAGCACATACTTTTGTTACAAGAAAAGAAATTTGCACAATGTAAGATTCTTGCTCACATGGTAAAAAGGAATAAAACAGAGAGAGGAAGAGAGATGAGCTGCCTTGTGGCTGAAATAGATATGTATCTTCGACCAATAATATGCTGGTGTTCAAGCCTGGTTAAAAGCCAGGGTTTTGAATGCTGATTTTTGAGACGAGCAAGCAGGCCTTCCCAAATTGAAAGATTGATTCAACATAGTGTTCCTTCCCCCATTTGCCATACTTGGTCATGTGTCATAATTAAGCGAGCTTAATAAGCATCAAGAGAGAAATGATAAGGGAAAAAAAATGCATACAGCACCTCACCTTAAAACTCCATTGCGCAGACCTTTGGACTATTCACATATAAGCCCTGCCGACTCAAGACCCGAAGAGACATGAAAACCCTCCCGGATCTCCAATTCCGAAGCCAAGCCCTCATCATCATACGAAGAGTGAAGTTCCAAAATGCAATAAATACCAACTAAAACTCAAATTCTGGTTTTGAATATTTTTATCTTATTACACCCTTTTTATATATATGCAGTCTATAAGAGTTTCATAAGATGAAGAGTTAAAATCAAGAATTTGGTTTCTAACTCAATTGAGTACATTTATTTTTCAAATGGTGCTTGTCACGTTTTGGAACTCCACTTTTTATATCACCACGTCATAACTTTGGAAATATTACCTTTAAATGTCCATCATCTCCCAGAAGAAGATTGGAAGGTTTGATATCTCGATGAATGATTTTCTGGTAGTGTACTAAAACAGAAAAAAAGAGAAAAAAATAATTTTCAAAATTCAAGATGCATTCTAACTTAAACTCTTAAGGGGTTTCATTCAATAGACAAAACTTCCTCTTGAATTTATAAACCAATATCTTCATACAGCAATTATTTCCATAAGATTTCTATAAGAGGCTCTGCTGGTCTATCCAAGTCGGTAGGTCTGTCCCCATATTGTTTCTCAACTGTTACAAGTCTGATTTACTTGAAAATTGGTAGTAAGATGTCTCTTGATTAATGCCTTCTTACCTAGAAAAATCTTTTGCTCAGGGTCATGTGATCTGGTAATAATGATGTTTAAAAGTTTATGGTTTAAAATCAATCAAAATCGATTTTCTCTTCTGTTTCTAGACAAATTCACTTGGGATTCCCTTCAATGATCTTTTGGTTCTTGTTCATTAGATATATTGTAAATCCTTTTTAGACTTCTATTTACCTCCTTTTTGATTTTTCAGTTGCTTTTTATTGTGTACAGTGTATAGAGAGCAAGCACCAATGGAGCTAGAAGGCTGAACATCTAAACATTTTTATGTCAAGAAAAGACTTCTTTTTTTCTTTTGGGAATCCACCCACAAATGAGCTTTTAGAGGGGGATTCAATTTACAATATAAGTTTATGCTAAATTGTTCCTTTACATCATATATAGCAGCACTCATACTTGTTTTTTTGAAAATTCAAACTTTTTAGTGATCACAGCCCAACAAAATGTAAGAGCAGTAGCCAATTTATTGATCACCCCTTTTTTCCGATTTTCTTAATTGATAGCCCTCAACACTGCATGCTGCTAAAAGACGTCGATCACATGATGATTTCTATTCAATGACTAAGCAGACCTGTATTTTATAGATTAATTGAAAATTTTAAAAATCATTTTGTTTGGAAATTTTTTAAAAACATTCCCCTGCTTATATCAATAAAACTGTCAAGTTTATTTGTGCTTTGTTATTAAACTTTGACAAGAAAACTCATTTATTTTCCTCAAAGCACTCAACCTTCCATCTCTCCAATGTCTTAAAATTTAAACTGATTTAACAATAATGAAAAACAGAAAACTAAATAAGAAAAAAGAAAGAAAATAATCATTTGAGAAATTTTTAAAGGAAAATTTCCAGCATACTCTTATACATTATAAATTGTTTGGAAATTTCCTTGTCATTAAATATCTGCTGAGGTTCATGTTTCAAGATAAGTTTCTGATCTGGTGAATTAACCGGGCAAAATAAAACAATGAGAAGAAATCTACTAATACAGGCCCCCCCCCCTCGTTATAGCAGGTTTCATGATATAAGATGAACAGGATAGTGGACCCCAAAATATCAATCTAGCTCCCAAATAGCTAAATGTGTCAAAGAACAACACCACAGTGAAAAGTAGGCTTTACAAAATAATGCAAATGAAGTAGACTGATCATCACGGTTTTCTGAAGTAGGTTGAAAACCGATCGACAAAAGCATAGTATTTGATATTATACTTCCATAGCTTGTTATTTTGAAGTATGCAGATGATACTTGATGATACAATATCTCATTCTGAATCACAAAAAACTAATTTTGGTACTTCGTTTGCTCAGAAATGCTTATCAGATGATGAAAATATCATTATTTATCAATGTAATGTATCGCTTCAAATGGATGGACTATATTCCCATGTTTTTTGAAAGTATGGTATTATAGAATTACTAGTGCATGTGTAGGATAATATAATGAGTTGTCTAAGCAAAAAATTACATTGCTAATTATAGAATGATTATAAATTGATGCATACATTTGATAGATTATATGTAAGGGTCATCAGAGTGACATCAGTAGTTTATTACATCCAATGTAGAAACTTTGTATTCCAGCAAGTTGAAGTCAGATCAAAATTCAGCAGACATGTATGCGTCAGGCGCCATTTTTGTATATAGGGGAACCAGCAGTCTGTAGTTTCCTATATCGTAGTAACATAAGTATTGATAATACAAATATCAACCAGGCACCTCAACGCTAATTATCTCTCTAAATGGGGAGATGATAACTGAAGCTTTTTTAGTTAATGAGGCAATGGACTCTATGACTTACTCAAGGTTGTGCTAATTTGTAGACTTGAAATTTTGCACCTGGGAAGTAAATATCTGGGTAGTGCATCAACTAAGATTATGGGAGTGTTTGTGCACTTAATGGTTGTGAGATATTCCATACGTTTACATGACAATGATATAAGTATCGTTGACGAGATAACTAATTATAATTTGCACTCATTCAATGTACGCATTTGCCACCAACACCAAGCATAGCCCATTTATTGGATTAAAATCACCTATGAATTTACTAATAGGGTTATCGTATATTTGGAATATAGAATCAAATTGTTGGTGTAAACCCATAAGAAATGTGTTACATATTCACTAATGTATGTATTATTTCATGATATTGTTGGACATAGAGCATTCGATATCAATGCCATTTTGAGTTGGCACCAATGTTGTAATTAAGATCCTTCAACACGACCTTAGGCATTTGACAAAACATTCATCAGAACTTTAAATTTGCTGTGGGAGAAGAGAGGTAGCAATAAAATGGGGTGCCAGGAATTGTTTCCAATAACTGAGAATGAACCGATAGAGATTGGTGAAAAGTTTGCTATTTAATCAATGAAAGTTGATTATTATTCACCTTTGGGGCAATTTGTGATAATAGTGAATGAAAAAGCATTTTCAGAAAAATTAAGAATTGCATGAATAAATGTGAAAAATTCCACTTGAATATCATGATGTACATCATATTTATATATGTCTCATTTAAATGTAATACTATGCTCTTCAGCAGGAATAAGTAAAACAAAATAATGCATTATCAACTGATAAAGGGAGAAATTTAAAATAGGTGAACAAAGGTGAAATCAGGAACAGGTCTGGTTAGTCACTCAATAGAAACCGTCATGTGACCAAAGTCTTTTGGCAGCATGCCATGTTGGGGGTGATCAATCAAAAAATTTGAAAAATAAGTGATCAAGAATAAGTTTCTTTTGGCAACGTCTTTGGCAGCATGCCATGTTGGGGGTAATCAATCGAAAAATTTGAAAAATAAGTGATCAAGAATAAGTTTCTTTTGTTGCGAGGTGATCACAAAAATGTCCATATTTTTAAAAACAAGCGTGAATGCAACCGGATACAAACTAAAGGACCAATTTACATAGTGAATTTAACTCCCACTAAAGATGTAGTTGGGAGGGAATTTTCAAAAAAGGAAAAGCCTTTTTTAGACATGATAAAGAGAATATCTAAATTTCCAGCCCTATAGATGCAGCCTGTATATACATGCAGACAGGTCAGATTAGTCACTCAATAGTAACCATCATATGACCTATGTCCTTTGCTAGCATGCCATATTGGGGGTGATCAATTAAAAAATTGGAAAAATGGGTGATCAATAAATAAGTTACTTCTCGTCTTTTGTTGTATCACAAATAAGTTCCGTTAAAAAAAAAAAAACAATTTTGAATGCAGCAGGACACAAGTTAAGAGACCAACTTAGCATAAACTTAGATTGAAAATCGGACCCCATCAATAAAACCTTACTTTTTGGAGGGTATTTTCAAAAAACTCCAAAAATTTATTTCAAGACATAATGAGTAAATGTTAGAATTTCCAGCCCAGTCTATTCATGTGGCCTGTACATGATACATAAACAGATTTTTGTAGCTTCTAAGTTATTCTTGCTGGCTTGCTATGTTGACAGTTTTGTTCGATGGTTTCTAACATACAAACATAGATAGCCAGCCAGTCAGAATTTCTTAAAAACTAAAGAAACCTATGTTGACAGTACTGGTTGACAGCTTCTAGTATATTCATCTAAGAAAAGTTAACCAGTAGTATAAATTTCTAACATAAGTTACCATTACTTGCTTACAATTGTGATGGCAATGAAAATATCAACAATGATAATACAAGCAGTTCAGGGGTAACTATGAGATTTGTCCACATTTGACCATAGTCAGTATTAAAATCAACTAAGTCACAAACAGATAAGGACACAAAGTCTCTCTAAGCAGAATATGATGATCAATAATTGTATGTCTCCTTCTGTGGAGTGGACAATCAATCACAAGTGGACGCTATGTGAAGTAGATGGCACAGTGCCATCTGTTCTGATATTATCATTGAGATCCCCAGATTGATATTGTAAGACATTCATAGCTATCTGAGATTTCTTGAAGTGCATCTTTAAGAGTTTTCCTTGGCTATAATTTAAAGATAGAAAAAAGAAAGAGACTGTGGTAAAAGTCAACCAATGCTAAATATACTCATATTCAAATCTCTGATGATTAAGAGTATGACTTTTTCAGTCTGTTATTCTGTTGGTGTTGATGGACTTTCAAACTTGAAAGCTAAAAATTTTGCTGATGAAAATTTCTCCTATCCACCATTTGAAAGAATGGACTTTTCCACTGTGAAGAAACTGCTTTAACTCCCCAGAATCATGGGTAGATGTTTTTACCAAATGCATCACAGCCACCAGTATATATATATATATATATATATATATATATATATATATATATATATATATATATATATATATGTGTGTGTACCTTACATTTCAGAGAATAAGACAACACTGAAAGCATTCCAAAAGCAACCAAAAAATTGGGGTCATATTAGAGGCCAGATACAAAAACTGACAAAAAGTGAACTAAGACCATAAAATTTAGACTGAAATTGGGGTCTTGTCTTATCTGCCAAAGTATATGGTTTATATATACATACATAATTTATCTGATAGAAGTCCAAATATAGGCCTATCCATGAATATTTCAATAGGTACCATGATTGTTCCAGTGGAAAAATTTTCTTCTCTTGATGATTTTCATCTCCCTTAGACTGTAACTGTACTGTAATTTTGTACAGACTCTTATAGAATCATTTGCTGTACACCCCTTCATTGTTTTTACAGCATTTGGACTGTTAGGAGGGCTTGAGCCCCTACCCTTTTTCTTTTGCATACCAAAAGAGCCCTTTTTGTCAAAGTTTCACTAAAAGATACAATAATAATTCATTGAATTTAATGGAATTTAACAATATTCACCTTATACTATTTCAACATTTTTCTCTGTGTGAATAAATATATGTAGCCTATATAGCGTTGTGGATTTCATTTTTAATAATGTTAGTGGAGTACTTTTTTTTCAATTGAGCTCCTGCCATTCTGAATGTCATAGCACTTATCCCTTCATTTTGAAGATTCACTTTGCTTACGAAAGACCCAACATAAGTATAGGTTTCCCCTGCTATATGAAATGGTGCATAGCAAAGACCAATTACCATCTATTATGATTGTTGGACTCGTATTATCACATTGAAATGTCAATATATTGTCCCACTGCACCAGGCCTTAAAGCATGAGTTTTGGGGTCTAGCGAACAATGGAAGAAGTTAATTAGTTTGAATAATGAAGACACGCAACAGAAAACCTAAGTATTGCATCCGAGAAACTCAATTTATTCAAGCAAGATATAAACTACTGTTCAATGTTCCAAGTGTTAATATATACAGTAAGTAAATATTCATACACTGAGTTTTGTATGTCTTTACAAAAACAAGAGATAAGATATAAAAAAAATTCTTTATGAGATAGAATTTGAATTTTAACTTCATTGTTTCATAATGTGAATATGTACATATATATTTTTTAAGAACTATTTTTGCAAAAAAAGTTGATTTCACTTTGATTACATAAGCCTGGTAAAGTTATTTTGATATAAGAAACTTTTGATCAAATAAATAACTCATATTTATCTATTCTTTGTACAAAAAGTTAAAACTACATATTTTTTGTAAAAAATTTTCACAAACTTATGATTGTAAGAAAATGGCTCTTTTATGTCCTTGTTTTGATTAAATGAACTTTTGATCAAACTAAAACGATGTATTTATTTATTTTTTTGTAAAATTAGGTAATTTCATTGATTTGGCAAAACATATATAAATTGTACTATGATAACAAAGAATAGGGGAAGCAGACAAAAAACACTGAGGAAAATTACATTAATTGCATTGACAGATATTGGAATATTGGTGACTGAAGTGACACGAAAAAATCTATTGAAAAAAGTTTTTTAATGTTTATTGTTTAAAGCTGTAAAGCTTTCTAGACCATATATACATATATATATATATATATTATAAATTATATATATATATATTATATATTATATTTATACATATATCTATATAACTATATATATATATATATATATATATATATATATATATATATATATATATATTATATATAGTTATATAGATATATGTATAAATATAAAGAAAAAAATTCTGTTCCAGTCTGATTCAACAAATTATTCTCTCCATAACAATTTGGCTCCTTGATCCAGATCCAGTCGTGACATATGGAAGCTAACACAATAATGCAAATTTTTATTTATTCATTGAATCGTTCCTTTAGCTGTGATTGTTTGTGCCAAAGAATAAAAGCACTTACGATATTCAATGCCAAGCACAATGTCCCTGTAATACATCAAGGCTTCTTCCTGAGACAATGGATTGCTTGTCGGAATTGTGAGCACCTCACTAGAAAAAACAGAGCAAAGAACATCTGAGATAATCAATTTAGAAAATATAAATGAAGAACAGAAATATTGATGCTTTATGCAGAATAGAAATGGTCATAAAAACTCCTTAGCTTTTAACTGCTTACATTTTTTTGCACATAAGAATGGCTGAAAAACATGGCATTTGAAATAGAAGAAAAAAGAGAAAAAGAAATAAATGGAAAGAAAAAGCAAAAAAAAAAATCTTGCAAACATGATAGTTAGAAAAAGATAATGTGGATGACCGAACATGTTAAAAGTGGTTTGCCAAGTTTCGTGCTGGAGATTTATCGTGGAATAATGCTTGGGTAGACAAATCGAGGTTGATTGCGATAAAATCATGACATTACTTGAGAATAATCAATGTTATACAACATGGGAGAGAGCCAACATTCTTAAAATATCCAAATTAATCATTGGAATTGAGTGGACAAGATCGCCCAACATGCAGTCATCAGCTACCCTGATATCAAGAGCTTATCACCCCAAAAGATCCACAAAGATATAATGGTGACACTAAAGAAGGATGCCCCTCCTATACAGCATGGAAAAAAGAAAAGAAAAGTGGGCAACTGAATTGAACGATGAGAAATACTGTGAAACTTCTTGAAAATAGAGTGGCAAAGTGCTGACATCATGACCTTGAAAATTATCATTCTAGTAATTTTCAATATGCATTTTTTTCATTGTCTATTTAGTTATTTTGACTGAAATTTTGCAGTTAGTAAGTATATGATAACCAGTTTATGCCAAATAAACATTTTTGGATAATTTTCAGTCATTTTATTGATTTTTTTTGTTTTTTCCTTCCAGCCGTGCTCTTGCAGACGAGCATTGAGCACTAATGGACTCTCAATAACAAATAAATGATAAATTGATAAAAAATGCTCAAATCTAATAATTTCTGTGTTATCAATAAAAACAAAGATTGTGGAAATTCTTCAGCTGAAAATTATTTGCTAAACAATATGATCTTTGTGGCAATGGTGGTTGAAGACACATGTTTATACTTTTGAAAAAGTAGTGTAAAACATGATAGATTAAATTCGAAAAATTCAGCCTTTAGTTTCTCCTAGAAAAGACGTCACCACTGGGCCACTCAATTGTTTACCTCTAAGTTTCAATTTTCTGGAACAGAAAAAACAAATCAGTTTTGAATTTGAAATTTACCGTATAATCACACAGTTGAACAGTATGTGAATTTAGTTGGAACTGTATAATTCATGTCTTAGTACTTTAGGCCACAAACTTATCAATCATCCCTCATAGATCAAAAATAATATAAAATCTTTCCTCTTGCTACCTCTTTGAAAAGAATCTCACCATCATAATTTAATTTTGCCAAGTAATTATACAGTATACATAAAGATGAAACAATCTAACAAAAATATGCCAAATTTTATACAATCAATTATCTTTCAAATAATGGAATAAAAAACATCCTTTTCTTTCTGGTTCTCACATTTTAATGACACGGTCTCCATTGTTCAAGATGAGGCTTGAGGCATGTACTTTTATTAGAAACTTTCAACCAAAATTATCAACATCAACATGGGTTTCATTTTTCAAGTTGGTCTGGCTGACTGACTGGCTATGTATGTATACTGTACCAATGGAGGTAAAGAGCTGAAACTTTAACTCATCATGTCTAGAAAGATTTTTTTTAAAAAGTTTTTTTAAAAAAAATTCTACCCTAAATAGTTTTTAGTGGGTAGGGATTCAATTTGCAATTAAGTTTTTGCTAAATGGGTCCCTTGGTTTAAGTCTGGTAGCATTCATGCTTCATTGTGAAAATACTGACTTTTTTAGTGATTGCCATCTAATGAAAGGCAAGAGAAGTAACTTATTCATTGATCACCCTTTTTTTCAATGTTTCAATTTATCCACCCTAACGAGGTATGCTACCAAAAGATGTTGCGACGGTTTCTATTGAGAGACTAACTAGACATTTCTCTTATAATAAGTTGAAATGTCACGAAATCATGATGCAAGGAATAATGTCCGACAATTTCTAGCAATGAGATGATTGTAATTTACAATCCAAGTGGGATTGTCAGTCAAAAAATTACTATTTGGCCTTGCTTCAATTACTCAATAACTGCAAATAACAATGTTAAATATGCCTGTCACATTGATTTCAAAATGTATTCCGTTCCAACAGCATTGGTCGGAGAGCATTACCATAAACTGGTGTTCATTATACAACAAATCAATTAAGGCCAGGTGTGCACTGAGCCATGGAAAAGCGTCCGTGCAGGGAACGGAAGCAATTAGGATTTGCGTTGGCAATCATCAGTAATCATCAGATAACATGGCAGCATTAGGAATAGATTTTCCAATAACCATAGATTGCATCATAACAAAATCTCATGCAATATAAGTTGAGGGTTCACCTTTTAAATTAATGAATCACTTCACACTACTCCAAAACATGGTGGAACTATTCAATGGACAGAATTTAAACAAAAAGAATAGAACTCTCTTGTGAATAGAGTGAAAAACAAAAATTTACTTGAAAGTGCAAGGGAAGTAACTTTAATCACTCCCCTTGACCTTGAATTCAATTTTAAAAGATAAAATTAAGAGTTAATTTCAAATAACAAATGTATGTGTGCATATATCAAAAACTTTTTGTTGGACTGACTTGTGGGGGGGTTTACTCCCTGCTCTTCAAAAGTCTGCTTTATACAACTTTTTCAAAAGAATACAAAAAGCGAAAATAGCATTCAGCATTTGTTCTGCAGTGAGCTGTTATGGGGGGCAACACACACTCTCTTCTTGTCCCTCCTACATTTTAGTCTCCTGTACCATCTAGCACCCCAACTTCTGACAACTCAGTCTAGCACACCATCATCAACTGCTTTTGTGACTGGTTACAGTCAAAAATTTTCCCATTTAAACAATTGCTAATTGCTTCTTCGCTTTACACCATTTCAACTCACAAGAGGCTTTTATAGGAACATTCTACTTTCAGATAACAGGAAATAATATGTAGTTGATCTCAAAGCTGAAAGGAAGGTACATGTATTTCTCTGCGCATTTATTGAATTGGTAATGCGTAATATATTTCAACCATTTTTGCCTAATAATGATCAAAGAATATCAATTCAAATATTGTAAGAACGAAAACAAAAATAAATGTTTATAAAGAGAAATAACCAATCTATGTGAATAATTATCGAACAATTACGCAAATAGAAATAATTATTCTTACTTGAATTCCTTTCAAAACGAAACAAAATAAATGAATTATAGTAAAAACCTTTATACATTTAAATTTACAAATAAAGAATTACTTAACTTAATTACAACACATTAAATCAAAATATTACTTTATTTGAAAAAAAACAAACTTTTTTGGATTCTAACTTTTGGGCCTGTAACTTTTCTGCTGATTACATTTCGTAGGTGGCATGTTGCCGCACCTACATAGTGACTTTGAGGCTGGTCATCCAATAATATCCATAATTTCTTCTAATGATTATGCTTCCTCTTGTCAATCATGATATATTGAGCTTATTCAAAAACTGTTGGTTATGATATTGCTGTTTGCTTTGAAATTCCAGGTTGACTCATAAAAAAATAATGAGTAATAGCAAATAAGATTTTTCTGTTTATACGTAAGATAGTGAAACTAGTGATTTTGAGAAATCCCAAGGGATTTTGCAATAATTTGATGAAATCTCTAGTTTCACAATCAGTGTTAATGTTAATGGTTAACAGGCTTGTGATGCTGGCCATTACTATTGTAATGAGTTTGACCCTCACTGGGTGTCCCACTACTGTGACCTTATGTGACCTGTGATCAGAGCTACACTTAGCTGATATCAAATCTATTCAGCTTCAGTATTTACAGTGTAAATACAGCTTATTTTGACTTTATTAAGTAAGATAGGAATAATAATCTGAAATCTTTGATGTTATTAAGAAGGTGTTTATGTGTACATGATAGATGTGCTTGTGGAAGGCGTATGTAATTTAGATGAACAGGAACTGACTCTATTGAACATTAATGTCACTTACATATACTCCAAAGAATAAACAGTGAAAAACAGAGAGGATTATGACTTTTCTCTTTTGACTTTGGTATCAGATTGTATATGCATGAATAAAAGTGCAAATATAAATCAATTACAGGAACTCCCCGATCAATGTTGTGGCTAGATTCCTGAAAAACCACGGCTTTAAATGAAATAACATTAGGGGAAACAACAAATACGGCAACTAAGCTGGCTGCTTAGACAGTGGATAAATTGGAGTCGAAGCTAATATGATAGCAGCCATTAAAATGTACATTGTTGAAACTTATTACTACTCTGGACTCTTTGTATTGCTTGCTACTTTCACTGGTTTCTTCACTCCACTTCTTTGTCAGTTGTCTGGCTACAAGCGGTAGTAAAATTCAATTTATTTTTGTGTACAAATTTTGTGACACCATTATAACTGAGCAGCAAATTCAATCTCCACTTTGCACTTTACACTTGTGGCTTTGTGCCAAAACTAAGTTATACTTAGTAAATAACTATCATATAATCCAAGAACCTCATATAGCATTTACGATGAAATAACCTTATATTATGACATACATTACATAAAAAATCATTATAATAAACTTTATTATGCAAGAATATTATATAATGACATTTATAATGCAGGAAATTATATGACATACATAGACAATCAATAAATCCATAGCCTAATGGTGAAAAAAGTATTTATTTCATATAGCAAATACTTATTTTTCAACAATCCCTCTCCTCATATATGCACTTAACTCAGGGGTGAAAATATACAATGATGATTTCAGATTAAAATTCAACTAATAACTATATGTTAGATTAAGGATAAATTGATCTACCTTCATACACTCTTTGATGACTTGAATTTGTAAACAAACACTTCTTAAGTTATTGATGGCGTGATTATAATCTAATCACCTGAAAGTGTTCACACAGACACACACACACATATATATATATATATATATATAATATATATATGCATATCATTTAGGTTCCTTCAGATTGTTTCAGTGAATAAGAACCTGGAAAAAAGTACAAACAAGAAAACTTGAATCACTTGATCTTTTTATTTGAAATCAGAATTTTGATTCATTCGCCAGATGTGCCAATAAAACCAGAGCTTTAGGCTAGAAATAGACAATTTTTTTTCTCTTTCATCAAGATTTAATAAATGCCAATTGATAGTGCTAGTGGCTGTCTCGAAGCTCATTTACAACCATTAAGCAGACAAGCATTCCCATCAAGCCAACACTTTATAATCAGATAAAAACTCAGTCCGTATGGACAGAATAGAGATTTTATCTAATTTTTTATGGAGACAAACCAAGGTTATCATTTATTATGAACAAGGATTCTCTGGGCCAATGAAAGCTAGTGATTTTCTTGAATTTATAGGCAGACAATGTTTCCTCTATTTATTTTGTCCTCATGTAATCACAAAATATCATAATTTGAAAAATGTTTGCTTAGTCTTTGTTGTATATTTATGGCTTTTTCTTTATTACAATACTAGAATTTAGAGACATTATTATTAATGGTTCATTGGATAGAAAAGTATGTAGCTTGATGAATGCATAACATTGGTTTCTAGATCAGATATTTTACCTCTGCCAATGAAGTTGGAGGAAATATATATATATATATATATATATATATATATATATATAAATATATATGTATGTATTCACTGAGAGTCTGTTTGTCTGTTCACACAATATCAGTGTTTTGATTGAGACATACTTTTCATATTTTAAGAAGAGATAAATAATAGTTCAAAATATGGAGAATTTGAAACTTACATTCACTTCCCTATAATTGAAGTTATATATGCACTGATTTTCATTCAGTTTCTGATCTTAACGAGAAAATGGGAGAATAATCTATTATTAGGGGAAGTAATCCTGTCGTTTCTGCTGTAGTTCATTGCCTAAACCTTCCATCAAATTTAAATGGAATTCATTGAAAACTTATGGAGATATTGTGAGGACAGACATGAACTTTTAGCGATATTACATGGTATGGACATATGGCAATGATGTAGGGGAAGTAATTTTGCATAGATCCAACCAAAAACTCGATCACTTCTTCTGCAGCTCATTGTTTATCCTTCCGCAAAATTTCATGGAAATTCATTGATTCATTTTTGGAGATGTCGTGTGAACAGTAAGATGCATATACATAAATGCACAGAATTAAAACAGCAAAAACTATCTCTCTATCAGAATAAGATGCCTAGATCCACCCTAAAATTTGACTAATTCTTTTTTAACCCTTTGCCTAGTCTTCCACAAAAATTAATTGAAATTCATTGAGTATCTTTAGAGATATAGTAAGGAAAGACAGAATGACAGGAAGATGGACATGACTAAATAAATATGCCTCTCCAACTTTGTTGGCAAAGTTTGTTGATAGAAATGGTACTTGAAAATTCAGAAAAAACAAACTGTGGTAATTGGTTTCAGATATTAGTTATTAGTGCAAGCTGAAATAGATTGCTGATTAATGAAGATAGATAATTAGTAACAGCCTAGTTGAATTGATAAATGGTTGATACGAACTTTGGATATCCAGAATTGGAGAACATGAAGATTGTGAACCGAAATCAAAGAACAAAAGAAGAAAATAATAAGTTTTGCTTTTACAAACCCTTACTATATAAGTGGCTTTGAAATACATAATACTGTACAGTCATTTCTGAGAAATTAGATTATACTTTCAGTTTGTCAATCTTTCATTCAATGTGTTAGGAATAACAAAATACCAGTTTTGCGATAACATTTAAAAAGATTTCCTACAAATGATGTATAATGAAGATGGCTGCAACTCCATTATGAATAAGAAACCATCATCAAAACTGTCAACATAGGTTCCTTCAGTTTTTAAATTTGGCTGGCTGGCTGGCTGGTTGACTATGTGAGTATATATGCATCATGTGTACAGGCCATACAAATGAGGCTAGAGGGCTGAAAATTATATCAAGAAATGACTTTTTTTTTAACCCATCCCTCAAGGTTTCAGGGTGGGGTTCAATTTACAATGGAAGTATATGCTAAATCAGTCCCTTAGTTTGTGTCTGGCATGATTCACACTTGCTTGTTTTTCAATTCATTTTTTTTTTTTTTTCTAGTGATCACTGCCCAGAAATAGGCAGGAGAAGTAACTTATTCATTGATCAACCCCAACGTGGCATGCTGCCAAAATTCATTGGTTGCATGACAGTTTCTATTAATTGAATAACCAGACCTGCATCCTATATTTTTTTTTACATCTTTTTCACTGTATTTCTTGGATTACAGCCTTTTCCAAGTGTCCAAAATACCTCCTGTAATTTCAGGACCCACATGGGTATGTTGTTCTCATTCCTTTACTTGTCATGTGATACTTGTGATAAAGTTAAATAGGACAAGAAAATGGGTCCCAAAAAATAATTGCATTATTAATAGCCGCATTTTATATTCTATTTTCAATTATTCCTATTAATATTGCTATAAACTGCTGAATGAATTACTATAAGAAAACCAGTCAATTCTTTGTAATTGATTAGACGTATACAATTATATGTACGATAAGATTTTTCAATGTTTTCTCAATTCCACAAATAGGCACCTCTGAATTTTCATGACTAAAACTGATACTTTTCTCATATTCAAAAGGAGTTGTTTTTTACCCAGTCATATTGTCTTTTTGTTTTAAAATAATCAAATTAGAAAATATGAATAGTTGTAAACAACCAACAGAAAAATGAAGTTTGTTCTAAGTATGCATTTTTTGTTTGCAATAAATGCAATAATAATAAATTCAATAAATATGTATTTGTATAATTTATCCATAAGTAAATAATCCCATCATTTTTGGTGGTTACTCTGCAAATACAGTAATATCTCAAATAGTTTGTTTTTTATTAGCGCTGGTTTTGATGTAATATGGTTAAGACTTTTCTGTCCGAATTGATGCAACCAAGTATAAATGAATATTAAATCAAACCTTGAATGGTGTGATTTGAATTGAACAGAAAGATTTCAAGATTTTCAATTTACACCTGTATTTGGATAATCAGCTCAAAAGTATGAAGGAGGTAATTTTATTTACATTGCAAATGTGCAAAAGACTAAACTTTGGATGAAGACAATTGTTCTGTGCTTAAGGGAAAATTTAGACACTGACATTCAATCATTTTGAACCTTGCCACATCATTCATATACTGAGCAGTTAGCCAACGTGGTTAAAGCATGAAGTATACAAGATATGCATAATATCAGCTATGACTTATGGATGTGAAACATGGAAACTAACAAAAAGTTAGAATTGCATAAAGAGTCATGGAAAGAGCAATGCTAGAAATAGAGATAGAAAAAGGTCAATATGAAACAGTGGAAAAACTAGAGTGAAGGATATTATACAAATGATTAAACAAGAAAAATGGAGATGGAATGGACATTTAATGAGAATGGATGACAACAGACGGAGCAAAAGGCCAACCTGGCACCCAATGGAACAGTAAACATAGTAGGAAAAGACCAGGCACAAGATGGAGGGATGAGATAGAAAAGTTTACCGGTAAGACAAGGCAGTGGTTAGGACAATCATAGAGGTCTTGGAAGGAAATGAGAGAGGCCTTTGTCTAGCAGTGGATTTAAAATGACTGATGATAATTATATATATAATATAATTGTCTGCATTGAAAGAAACAAATAGGGCAGATATAAACAGTAAATGGACAAAATGAGAATTTGGAGTTAGAGCAGTTATTTGGGCCCTCTCATTACTGGCGGCTGTTTAGCTCAATGTCAAAGTGACATCCCTGTGGGTAACAGGTTTGATTCCTGCAGCAGCCCCATTTTCTTTGTTCTATTTACTGTGTCTAGGCCAAATGATACATTTACCATGTGATGATGAGAGATCATTTCAAATAGAGTACCAAATTGATACAACGCAATTTATAATCATACACGTACATATATAAATATATAAAAACATAAATTAAATGATATAGATATAGATATATAAAAGACATTAAAAAATGAAAAACTAAAAACAAAAACATAAAAAATACACAATAGGATACTCAAAATGGCAATGAAAAAGAGAAAATCACAATAGTCAATAGGAATCACATGAGTCAATAGTAATAGTAATTTTAAAACATAAAAAATCATAGAAATAAACAATAGGACCAAACAACCCAGGTTAAAATCTAATGAAACAGTAAACCAATTAATTTTAATTCTGATCCACGAAAGAAAGTTTTTAAAAACAACAGATATGAAAACATGACTCAATTGAAAAATGAAACTAAACCACATTTTTTTGTCCTTTTTTTCCCTCCGTCTTTTCAGTTAGGTAAAAAAAGACAAATCTAATTAACTGATCAACTGATAATTTTTTGAATAATGGAAAACTAGAGGTAGCCTAACTGTCAAATAGCTACCCATTCTGAAGAGTCAACCAGATGAAAGAGAGAGATTTCTTACTGTAAATGGGGCAATAAACGTATACTTAATGATATTTATCAGCTCTATGTAAAAAACATGAAGTATCCTTGAATGCAGAAATTAAACAATCGAAGCAACTACTGCAGGAATGATGTTTAGCTCAATGATGAGAGCATCGCTACGTTAAAGTGGTTACCCTATCAGTGGCAGGTTCAATTTCTACAGCAGCCCATTTTCTTTCAATGTTTATTCTATTTATGTTGTCTAGGGCAAGTGATACATTAACTATGTTACGATAGGAGATCATTCCAAATAAGTTTCTATATAGTATAATGCAATTTATAATTCATTCTGTCAGACCAAATATGTTCCATTTCTTTACATATATATATATATATATATACTGTTCTTGTGATGAAGACTTGAGGTTTGAATTGGCCCAGCATTAATCTTATTTTCTCTTGCAAAGAAATGTCATTTGCCAGTGGCTGGATTCTTTTAAAAAGTCTATATCAGCAGGGTTCTTTGACCAGTTTATGCTTAGAGCCTAAGTTTCTATAGGTTGAAATCGCCTGTAAGTAGACAGTACAGCCCAAGTTGAAGACCACTGCTGTACAGGATTCTATCATATTTAATAAGCTGAGACTGGTTTAACACAAGATGACAATAATGACTCACTGCAAAGGTGATGGTCTATCAATGTGTTGTCTTACTGATATTACTAAGGGGTAATGTTTCTATAACATCAGTTGAATCCTGATTTATTACAGTTAAGAGGAATTCTTTGATATTGCCTATTATCAAAGTTACTCCAATCTTATGGCTCTTACCATTTTTTCAATGCTGAGTAGCAAGATGTTCTTGCAATCAATTTGGTCTTTAATTGAGGCTCGGATGGTTCTACCACACATCTAAAAGCTTAAATTGCTCACTAGTGGGCAGTACCACCTGGGTTGAAGACTGCTCATGTATATTGTTGGGTGATAAATCAAATGCAGGTATATGGCAATAGTTGGTAGCAGGTATGTGAATTTTAAGGTTCATGCCTGTGCTGAAGACATTTAAATGAAATTACTAATGAGACCGATTCTGAGATTGAAACTCTTTTTCTAATGTTATCTGTATACTTCCCATTTGGCCATAAGTAAAGACACTGAAAACTTTTTAGAATACTTATTATAATATTAATAACAGAATTCAAATTGGAAAATAAAAATAAAAGTAGGCATCTTAACGTTGATTAAGTATTTCACACTTTATAATCATTGGCTTCACTATTCTTGGATTATCAATAGAAAAATCTGCCTATCTATTCGAGAATGGGGAAATGCTTTTTTTCAACAAAATCAGAAGTCATTATTCTGATCTTTGGCAAGAATTTTTAACAATGATAATGCTATTTGTTTGAAGCATTTATTTCAGTCATCATGGTCAGGGGTTGAGCTGAGGTCAAGGTTGAGGGGTTCATTACCTCTGCCAACAAATTTGGAAGTGCTGTATGTATTCACTCCTGTCTGTGTGTGTATCTATCTGTCTACACACAATACTTCTAAAAATTCTTAATGAATTTCAATGACATTTTTTCTCAATTGAGAGATTTCTTTCCATTTTTTTTTCCACATATTTATAAGTTTGTATTGTTGATGTGAAGTGGTCTGACAGAATGTAGATGAAAATGACAATTGGAAGTTGAAGAGAAAAACTCTGGAGATAGAGGTGTTACGTCTCAAAATTTTTTTATTATTCTGTGGGCGTAGTTTGATGCATTTTGATGGAGGCCAGCCATTATTTTCAGAGAAAAATATTAGCACTGAGAAAAATTTGCTGTTTACATGTTTGATGCTAAAGACCCACGGAATAATGAAAAATATTGGAGATGTAATGCCTATCTCTTGAGTCTTTCTCATCACCTTCCAATTGTCATTTTCATCAACATATATTCACTTGAGTTAGTCCACACATTACCACCCAAATTTCAAACTGAATTTCACAGACATTTAGTGAAAGGCTGGGCCATGGACTAAAAAAGAATTGATTAAATTTGGGGGCAGATGTAAGGGTTTTTGTTTTCTCCTTGATTGAAAGATAATCTTTTTGTAAGTCAAGAAAAGATAAATGAGAGCCCACAATATAGAAAATCAAAAGTTACAGTTATCAACCCATGCATTGTAACTATATATGAACAGATTTTCATTCAGTTTTTATTCAGTATCTGTCTGTCTACATACAATACCTCTAAAAATTCTGAGGTATTGACAGTGCTTTCAAGTCCTTCATATGCGTTTATTGCAGACAGATAAGATCATTGATTTATATTTATCACTGCAACCCACAATAATCAATGTTGCTAGGTTTAGGTCATTCAAGTATTCTGACATCTATATGTATGTGGACTTCATCCAACCCTAACCATCCAAGGTAGAAATTTGAAATATTACACTCACTCTATCCTCAATGAGTAAGGAAAATATTCTTTTTGTTTTTCGAACCCCTTCCAGTTGGTTAGAAGTGGGGTGTTCAATTTACAATGAAATTTCATGCTAAATTGGTCTGTTAGAATGTGCCCAGCAGCATTCATTTTTGATTTTTTTAAGATTCAGACTTTTTTCCAGTGATTCCAACCCCCAAAAGAAAATCTATTCATTGATCACCCCATTTTTTAACTTTCCAATTTTACCATTACCATTGTTTAATTCATGAAATAAAAAGTAGCATATATAGGTGATGGTGATTTTCAGGTTCCCTTGGAATGTTAGTTATTAATTGGTTTGAAATCAAAGGATATTATCCAAAATTTGTCACAGACCTCTCCAGGAATTTGAGAAACTTTTTGGTAGGATGTTCAGATTGTGAGGCAATTAATATTTGGCTCCAGCAGCAGGAAGTTACACTCACAGGTGCAAGCAGGGGCAAATTTTATGTGCTGCGTGTTTATAGGAAGATGGCCAGAATAGATATAAATATCCGTGTTTACTTATGGTTGTAGTGGGAGTTTCACATACAGAATGTGTTGATCAGATTGCAGTCTGAAAGTTGAGCAGATTCCAGATATTGATTCATGTGTTGTTGATCTATTGGAAGACTCAATGATTGAAGGATGGAGGTCTAGCCTTCCTGATCATGAGTTCTGACATCCGGACAGGAAAAGCCAAATTAGAAGCAGAATGAAAATGTGTCCAAGTAGAGATTCGACTTTACACATTTGCCAATAAATTGACATGAACTCAACAGCCAAAAGGAAGCCTCACTACATTCACTGCAAAAGATATCAAGTGAGTGATTGGAATATTTGCAGTTTATGGTCAAACCTATTTGATGTTTTACTACGTAACTAAAATATTACCAGTCATATAATGGTGTTTTGTGAACTTTCTCTTGCCATAATAGGCAATATCAAGTTTTGTCATTTTTGCTCATCCCATAATATACTTGTAAATTTAAGTAGGCTCTCATTACCTGTGTGTAAGAAAAGGTGACTCAACACCCATTTGACTCTTGAATTGAATTGTCAGGCAACAGATACACATAATAAACAAATGTATTCTATACTATATTCAAGTAAAAAGTGAGTATTATTTATTCAAAGTTCAGTCAAATATTTATTGAATTTATCATTATTTGTCGAATTCTATTTCTTTTTATTTTTGGAAGATTTCGAATGGCAGAGTTTGAAATATTGGCAGACATCAATCATGGTTTAATCAAAATAATTTTGGATGAAAAAAATTGACAAGACAAAATATTGAATTAACATGCTTTAAGTATGAAGAGTTAATTTTTCTTTTTTTATGATTAACTTTATTCTTTGTAATTAAAATCAAAACTTAAAATTTAAAAGACTATATCTAAATAATTGTAATAGGGTTTGAATTTTTCATGCAAAAGGTCAGTGATTAGTTTTTACAATAGAAAACCCTGACTCCCACTTCATATAAAGTAACCCAAAAAATAGTTTAAAACCTATTTCAAATATGCAAAAGCAGGGTCTTTAGAGCTAAGGGCTTTAGCAAATTTAAATCCACCCTTGATAAATATTAATATTCAAATGGTTGGGGCCAAATTTTTTGCAGTTGAAAAAAGAAATAAAAAAGAAAATAAGCATATCCGTACCTAGCATAAATGAATCACCGTAGCCCACACATGTACTAGAACTAATTATCTAAAATTATCTAAAGAAATAGATCTTTTATCGGAAAATATATAAAATGAATGGATCTTTTATATGGAATTATCTAGAAAAAAACCAAAAAAAACAGCGCCAGATTTGGGCATTGTTGGTCCAAAATGACTGAAGAGACCCCCAAAAGCACTTTTTTTGAAAAAAAAATCTTCTTAGATGGTGCATAGTGGCAAATTTTCAAGGTTGTAGCCCTAAAATATAACCTGAAATGTTCAGAGACACACATAGACAGAGACGAAGGGAGAATCCTTTGTCCACTTAGCTTATTGGTCGGGCCATTTGTGGGGCTACAGTATTTTGATAAAACAAAATTATGCCCCATCCCCATCTGCGATTGGGTTGGCTACTTCCCCACCAGGGGCATTTTGATTACCCATTGGTCCCCTCAAACATTTTCCCCAAGGTATTTTGAGTGTTTCTGTTAGAATAGCTAGGATTGCAGTAAGATGTACAAAGGTACATCAAATGACCAATGGTATAAGATGCATCAAGTTACAGCTTTTTACTATATATCTTTGGTACATGCTATTTGTGGCTATATTACACCTAAAAGAGAGATTCGTACTCGAACTTGTACCAGTCAAAGAATTTTTTAATATTGATTTTGTGAATTTAAACAGGAAATTGTGAGACTTTGCAGCTTGTAGGCTAATGCCTTTAAGATTGTACTATTCAATTGTACTTGTAAAAATATGGAACAAGATAACCTTGTAACCCACGGGGTCCTCCATTTGAGAGAAAATTTGATGTGACCAGAATGAATCTGGATTTTTTAGGCATTTTCCAACAAATGAATGAATAAAAAGAACAAGGAAACTACATATAATTAGTATTTGATATATTATCTCCCTTGACAAATAGGTCATTATGATATAGATAGGGGTGACTATAAACACAGATCCCCCACACTTTTATTAATAAGTTGCAAATCACTGGGATTTTTCTTCTGCATTCTTCAAGATAGAGGACATTTCAGTAACTTGGGATCACAAAAAGATGAACAGAATCAGACTTTTAGTATTATAAAGTTGTAGAGAAAATCAAAGAATGAGAGTGATAACTGAAATATAAAGACAAACAAGAAAACAAGATAAAAATAGAACTGTTTTTGTAAGAAATAGCACTTACCCTTTCTCTAGAAGTTCAAAAACTGTAAGGATAAAATAAATGATAATCAGATATTAATTGAATGAAAAAAATTAGATTATTTTGCACTAATCAAATTGAACATAGTTCTGAACTGATTAAGTTTGCTGATAATAATTTGAAATATTCAAGCATGAAAGTTAATTTAATAAAAATTGGGCATTTTCTTTTCATGTTCAAATGAAGAACAAAATATTTCGATAATTCATAAGAGAAAATATTTTCTAGCAAATAAGTATTGAGACTAAATTGATTTCCCTCATTGCAAAGTTGGAAATCAATTTTAAAGATAAATTTTGAGAAAGTTAGTACAAGTTATCATTACTGACAAAATCATAAAAAGATCATTTTTCAGTTTCTTGTCACTGTGCTTGCAAGTTTCAAATATTACTTTAAATAAATAAGAATGTTCAGTTTTAGATGAATATAATAAGATTGAAGTTCTAAGAGTTTATTTTTGACAACTGAACTCATTCTTCTTGTTAATTCTGTAGTTCACACAAAGGTTCAACTGATCCATTCTATGGCCTTCTTCACATGTACTATACTTAAGGAGAGAGAGAGAGTGTTGTCCTATCTAATAATGTAAAGCAGAAAATGGTAGCAAACAGAAAATTTAAACATTAATAACAATGATTATAAAATGTTATTCTATTTTCTTGCTTTGCATTATGAGAAAAAAAGAGAATATCTCTTTCCTTACGGATGGTACACCTGAGGAAGGCTGTAGAGTGGATCAGTCAAAACATTGTGTGAACGACAAAATTAACAAGAATGATGAATTTAATCGTCTGAAAAACTCTTTCAATATTAATGACTTTTCTCAAAATCATAAACAAGACAGAAGTTCTTTTAATCACCTTTAATCAGTGGTTTTTAAAATGTAAATAAATATTTAATGACAATTTGAATGATTTCTTTGTATGAGTGAGTATTGATTTGAACTGAAAATTCACTTTGATGTTTTGTTTAAAAAAATAAAAGTATCCTGAAAACGTGTCAATAAAAAATAAAGAATTAAAGTAGCTGTGCTTTCACAGGGCAATTATGATAACTGACATATCATTCATCAATCGGATTTACTTTTTTGAATGAAAAAACTAAAAACAAATCTGATTGATGAATCAAGCATCATTCATCATAAAAGCCAACTAGGGCTGTTGAGAATATCCATAAATGTCTAATTCATTAGTTATCAAGTGAAATTTGAATGTATAGCCAAAACATACACTAATCAGTGAAACTTTTCAAGGCTTATAAAAAGAAACTGTTTATAGCTGCTGACATTTTCCTGGACTGAGTACAACAGATTTCATATTACATTGTTCAGAAAGTAATGTAGCATTTTTGAGGATGGTATAAAAACACATTCAAATGTAACGAATGTTAAATTTATTTGTCAAGTATATAATCATTATTATTAGCAATGATAATAGCCCTCTATGGAACCAATTCTTTTATTCCTTGTTAAAAGAATTTGTGATTTTGGATTAAAAACCAGTGTAAGTAACTAAATCAGAGACTCACTACTTCAAGATCTAGGTGAGCAGTTGATGGAATATGGTAGGTTTTGTCAATTACAAGCTCCTTAAAATGAGGTAAGACTCTCACTAATCCTCTATCGTCAAGAACGAGTGAAGAGAGGAAATTCATGTATAAAATGTCCTTATTTGGTTAAGAGAACATATAATTTTTTAGAATGATAATGCAAGCCCACACTCCGTAAAATAAACTCCAGAAAAGATAAAAGTGTCGGGATATGTTATTATATTCTCCTAACAAAGCAGCTTAGCACTTCAAGTTTTCCAAGTAATCACACTTTCTGAGTAACAAAATCTATCAAAGTAAGGAAGAGATCAATTCAGCGTGATCCAAGGTTACTGGGGCAGCTGACCCCCCTTGCCTCCCTGGCACAGGATCATCAGGGAGAGCTGAGTGCTCTCTATGAAAAAAGGAAATTGTAAGGCAAACTGAATCAAATCACCAACTGATTAAAAATTTTCTCATAATGAAAAGCCAAATGTTCCATTGTAAACAACCCAATGTTGCCAAATTATCCATTTTTTTGCTTTTTTTCACAATTTTCCAAATAAAAATCTATGAGAGCCAAAAATCAAGCTAATTTGAGAGAAATTTTCTAATTTTGATAAAAGTATTATTTGCATAAATAATTAGGTCTGGATTCTTAGTTATTCTGTCTGATGAGTGGACTTCAAGTAAATATATAAAACATTTCAGCAATAAATTTATCGGGAAATGAAAAATTTAGACAATTTTAGCAATTCATCAGCCATCACAATAACAATATGTGTTGTAAAATGCCCTTTATGAGAAGCTCCTTGCTCCTGGCACCCCTGATGTGATCAGAATTCCTTTCTTCCAACTTCTTTCAACAAAGAATCAAAGAAATAGTTTAATATCAGGATTTTGTCATTGCTAATAATGATACTAAGGTTCTTGACAAATAAATTCAATGTTTTCTCCCATCTCTCCATAATCCCTTCAAATCTTCCATGTTTTCATCTTAATTTCATACAAGTATGGATTAATTTCATATGCAAAAATCTTCCTACCTCTTCAGCAAACTTCCTAACTTTATTTTCTCCCCTTTCCCTATCCTTTTATTAAACTACCTTAATTTCTTCCCTTCTCTCTCTCTGTTCCCGACCTCTCATCATACTACTTAATGTTTCTTTCTGCCTTTTCTTCCTTCTTACCCCCCTTGGTAAACTACCTAACTTTACTTTCTCACCTTTCTCTTCCTTCCCTCGTATAAAAATTCAACTGTTGCATTTGAATGCAAAAAGGAAGGAAAGCAGCAACAAGTAGAATAGTATCATAGACTATATAAGCCACTTACCAACATAGAGATGATCTTCATCAGGGTCATCAAGTACTTCAACAAGACGTACAACATTTGGATGGTCAAGCTTTTTCAAAATGGCTATTTCTCGATACACTTGTTCAAGCGGATTGGGCAAACGAGATGTTGGTTTACCTTCTCTTTTGGGCGGGATTCGTTCTGAAAAATAACATCATCACAGCTGTAGATTTAAGGATTGTAATACCATATAGATATCATATATTTACAAAAACCTATACAAGATATTCTGAGAAAAATTATTTTTCTAAATAGACAGTATTTGTCTCCCTATATATCAGCATAACCATAGATGCAGGAATTTCTGATACAGACAAAACCTTCTCATTTTTTAATGAGTATATGATGTATTATTATTAAGATATAAGGTATGTTTGTGATACAATACAAAGTAAAACAGATCTGGTTGGTCACTCAAGAGAAACTGTTACGTGACCAATGTCTTTGGATGGAATGCAGGGTTAGGGATGATCAATGAACAAATTACTTATCTCGCTTTTTATTGAACAGTGATCATTAAAGAGTTCAATTTTTAAAAAAACAAGTATTAATGCTGCTGGAAACAAACTAAGGGACCAATTTAGCATAAATTTACATTGTAACCCCCTCCAAAATAAAAAATAAAAATATCTGACCTATTTTGGGGGTAATTTAATAAGACTAAAATAAAAAAAAAAAACAAATAAAATGTTTCATCTAGACATGATTAGGAGTATATGTTTATATTTTCACTCATCTAGCTCCATTGGTACAGCCTGTATGCGTGACATACATAATTAGCCAGCCAGATTCACTTAATACTGAAGACATTTTTGGTTAACAGTAGCTAACATTGTCATCGTATAAGGATAATAATAGTAATCATGGTTTTTTATAAGGTACATTTGTAGTATGATACCAAGTAAAAAATTGTTATCATATTGGAATTACAATAGGAATTAGGGTTTTTTGAAGGTACAATATCATGCAAAGTAGAAAAATTCTAATACAAAATTTTTCTGATTGTACACAAATAATATGGTGAATTATTCTATATATTTTGATTTCATTTAGAATGAATACAACACTTTGATTACTGGCTGTAAGTGCTCCCAAACATTTTTCTACTGGTATGGAAAGATATCGCAATCCCGACATGTTTCTTGAGGAGTATTTATTTTTCTTTCTTGATACCAAAATCAGCAAATGCCTGTCGGAATTGTACCACCTTTTCTAGACAAGAATAAAGAAAAAGTTGGGAAGCAGATACAGTGGAAAACACGTGCACCACTCTCCAGAAATTTGTTAATGTTGCATAGATTTCTTCTCGGTGCAAACCCTCTTCGTGTGTCGTCCTTGAACTACTGTTATTGTTCCTCTTCGTCCTAAGCTTTGATGATGTGACAAAAAGGACAGGAGAGAGTCATTTGTGGATGCAATAATGGAGTTATCCCCCTGGGACTGTTTTTATCTTATTCATTATTGTTTAAAACCAAATCAAAGAACACTAATTTTGACAACATTTGATGTTTACTTCAGCATGAAATTACATATGTATTCATTGATTTTTTTCTGAATCTTTTAAATTCTTTTCAATACAACCAATTAAAAAGTATATATAACTACAAACAATTTTCATTCATTATAACATAATTTATATTATACAAATCATGAATTATATTAATTCTTGTCTGAATTTTGTTATGTATAATTTGTCCAGACTATTTTCCTCATTTTTTCAGTTCATTTTTTCTCAACAGTTTGGCAGTATCCACTCCAGCCTTGTCACGTGTAGTCGGTTCTAAAATGTGGAATCCCTTACCATGGTCGATTGAACTGGACACATCATATCCATTTTTTTGTATATCCAGGTTGTGTTGTAGGGGTATTTCTGGGTTTTCTCCCTTGCATAGGGTAATTCATTTTTTTGCTTTTTTACCTTTCACTTTAATCTTGATACCAGGTTGAAAGCAGTGGAATATGGTGCTTCATATCTTGGTTGTGTTCTGTGCTGTGGATGCACAAAAATGTAAGAATATTTTAGTGACTGTAAAAAGCAATGAACAGTTAAAGCCTTTTTGGCGCAACGTAGAGAAGATTGTCCCGATTGTAGAGATTATAGAAATAATGGAAAACAGAATCTGGATTAGACACTATTATCAACGGGTAATGGTGTCCAATCCAAATTCGGTTTTCTCTTCCAATAATTCTCTTATTTCCTCTTATTTTTTCATTGTTTGTAGCATCAAATGAGCAATGGTAGGAAACTTTACAATTTACAATCAGGAAAGCTTTCCCTACATGGTACCGAAAAAGATTTTTTACTGTCCATTGCTTTTTAAAGACACTAAAATATTTTTACACTTTTGTGCATCTCTCGTCAGACATGAAGTACCGTATGCCGCTGGTTAAAAGGTTTCAAAACTTGTTAGTTTTATTCCTACTTTATTTGTACATTGACTTATAAAACTGAGATAAATGGTTATAGAGGATTCTTTTTACAATAGAAAAATCATTGATTATTGCATAGATCAGCACATATATTCCTTGGAGAAGAATGTATGGATTGTTGGAAGAAGGGAGAGGAAAAAGGAGAGTAAGAAAATATATATATATATATATATATATATATATATATATTATATATATATATATATATATATATATATTATATATATATATATATATATATATATATATATATATATATATATATATATATATATATATATATATTATATATATA
This sequence comes from Thysanoteuthis rhombus, assembly GCA_963457665.1. NCBI lineage: Eukaryota > Metazoa > Mollusca > Cephalopoda > Oegopsida > Thysanoteuthidae > Thysanoteuthis > Thysanoteuthis major. The sequence continues at coordinate 68,901,771 of OY735198.1, read as the reverse complement.
TATATATATATATATATATTATATATATATATATATATATATATATATATATATATATATATATTATATATATTATATATATATATATATATATATATTATATATATATATATATATATATATATTATATATATATATATATATATATATATATATATATATATATATATATATATATATATAGAGAGAGAGAGAGAGAGAGAGAGAGAGAGAGAGAGAAAAGAAATGAAGTTAGAGATACATAGGGAAACATGATATTAAACAAGAAAACACTGGAAGGGAATGATTTGGGGAAGATAGATAAAGTGAAGAACAATGAAAGAAAGAAAAAAAGAATAGAGTGAAAGAAGGAAAGAAAACCAAGAAATAACAATTAGAAGAAAAGAGATATGAAAAGAAATGAAGTAGAGAAAATAATTACCCCCCCCCCACTAGCGGATCCCTTTAATAAAAGAAAAAAAAAAGGAGATATTATACAAAGAGAGAAGGAAGTAAATAAGGTATTAAATGATTAAGAAGAAAATGAAGTGATAGGTTGAATGAAATGAAAAAGAAAACAGAAGGAAATGAATAGGGAATTAAATGATGAAGGAATGAAGGTATAAGGGAGAAAATAAAATGATAGATTGAAAGAAAGGAAAGAAAAATGAAAAGAGGAAATCATTTAAGAATTAAATGATAAAAGAATGAAGGTGTAAGGAGGAAAATAAAATTATTGGAAGAAAGAAAAAAGAAAGGAAGAAAGATATATTTTAGATAAACGAGTTAGAAACACATAGATGAGGTAAAAAAAATGATTGATTTCAAAAAGAATAAAAAGATGCATTGTTTAATTTTACTTTCCATACCTGAGCATAAAATGAAAATATAGGGACCAAGAAGATGTGGCCCTCAGGGTATAGATATAGATAGAAGACTTACAATTCAATTGATTAATCGGATTTACACAAATACTTTTTTGCTTCCCTCTTTTAATCAATTTCATTTCATTATATATTTATAGTTCCAAAGTAGCACATACTTAGATACAGTGGTAACTCTCATAGTAAAGGACTCCTGAAATGAATTTTTGCTTGACAAGAGATCCCAATTGTCAAAAAAATACCTCTTAGCAAAAAAATTTCAGAAACAAAAAATTGGAAAATTCATAAAATTATCCAGAAAGGCTTTAGGGTCCAATATTTCTATTTGAGGCAAATTATAGGAATCTCATAGATATGATAATTCACTCAACAGATTTTCATCACCCGAGCCACTTTGTGGAATGGATTATCCTTGTTAAGGGTGACACCACTTAATAAGAGCCGTATCTGTCACACATATTCGCAGTAGCTAACAGCCTCCCTCTTCTTTCCTATCCTTATATTCAATGACCTCAATTTTTCTCTCCTTTCTATGTCTCTACTTCTGGTTAAACAACCTTTCATTACTCCCCCCTCTCCTTTCCGACTCTCTTATTAAACAATCTAATTACTTTTCTTCTTTTCCCCTTCCAACCCTCTTATTAAACTACCTAACTTTCTCTTCCGGCCGGTCTCTTCCTATCCTCTTATTAAACAACCCAACATTCTTTTCTCCCCTCTCCCTTTCAACCTTGTCTGTCACACTTATAGTATTAGTAGCAGCCGTCAACTGAGCATTTTGTGGTTCACTTATGACAACTGTTGACAAAGCAACGGGTCATGGACTAGTAATCCAAGAGTTGGCTCAGGGTTGAAAACATGAATCACTTCAATCCTGCATTGGTTTTCCTGAAGCTTTATTAATTCAATTTTGAGATTTTCTTTATTTGATTTTTATGAAATAATAGAGAAAGCACTGCCTCAAGATATAAGCACAAAAAGTAAAATTAATGTAAGTAGTTTTCATAAAAATCTGTGTTGTCTATTCAAAGGTGAAGTTATTTCATTTTCTATTGTTAATGATACGATCTAGAAAGGAAGTTGTTGAGAGAATGTTTTATTGCTATCTTGTCTTGTCTAATTTTATTCAATGCAAACATACATAAACTATTTTAATATGATACACTGAAACCAACGGAGAAATGACTTCCATTTTCATCACCAAAAACATGTAACAGTAGCGAGTGGTGGAAGACACTTACCATAGCATAACATCAATTATTTTGTCGCTTCACCGAGAGTTTCTTCCCACTCAAGCAAATAAAGATAGCTTACAACTCAAAGCAGACAAAAAACAAAAATATGATGTCAGCAGGCCAATTGCTTTATTAATGTATGGTTGTATTATATTTTGATACATTTATAGTTCGTAGTACTGCTTTTCTTGTCATTAGCATGTTTATTTGTGTACTATTTGAGAAATTTTGTATCAGAATGAAAAACCAAATGATGTGGCGCATATGAGTGTAATGTAATACAGGTACATTCAGGGCCAGATTGAGCTTTATAAGGGCCTAAGGAACAGGTCACCTTGGGGCTCACTTACCATATATATGCATATATATATATATATATATATATATATATATATATATATATATATATATATATATATATAATAATTAATGATTGTGTCATCCACAGACAACTATTGTATTACAACCCTACAGTGTAGCTATATATATACACATAGATGTAGATATAGATATTATAATTAACATTTCCTTCTTGAGGGTTGAGCACTCTTTAAGTAAGGCAACTCATTCATTATAAGCTATATAACAATGCTCTTCCAACTTTGGAATGGAACACTCTGGTGGATGGGGAATCATGCGTAAGAAAATATATTCCTTAAATTCAGTCTTACTGACCGTCCAGTTCTGCGTAAAGCAGGGGTAAAATGCCAGCCTCTGGGTCTGAAGCGAAGGTTTCAATCCTATCTCATCGTACTGGAAGGGATAATGAATAGTCTATAGCCACACTGAAGAGTTGTAATACAATAAAACAGCTGTCTGTGGATGACACAATCATGGATCTAGACTATATATATATATATATAAATATATATCTTACACGGGGACCCCTAAATCCACTATGGGCCCCTTAAATTCTGGAGTCATGAGGCTTGTGCTGCAAGAGGCTCATGATTATTATGGCACCGAGTGCACCACTGATTTTCAGGCAACTTGTAATTCAGACAAAATTATAAACACTTGAATTTCTTGTGACTCCCAGACTAGTTCACTGAATGGCTCCAGATGGTGTTATGTCTGGAGCTATCTCTTAACCCTTTACACTATTTCATTGATTTTGTAAAATTCCTAGCTTAATCTGCTTATACTTACGACATAACAATGGTTTCCAAGCATAGTGCAGGTGTCAATGTTGGTGTAAAGTGCAAACATGAGTCCATATTGATGCACGAAATAATAAAAGTGTCGGGAACACTTGACCACAGTGTTTCGGTAGAGATGTGTAAAACATATGCTATTGGTTCATCATCAACTGTACATGTACATGTACATATTAGTATAAACGTATGTTTCATTCATATTAAAAAAACTATCAGTTATATTGCTGTATAGGATTTAACCATCTAATTCATATTTGATATTTGTTAAATTGAAGTTTCTTAAAGTCCTAATACTTTGAAGATATGACATGGGCATAATTAGTGGGCCAGGGGAGTATTATTGAATTATTATTGTGAGACTTAGTCCAACAAAATAGATAATCAAGCATGGTTCTGGAAGCAACGGTGCTAGAAAATTAATAGTGTACCAATATTTTGGCAATTTTATAAACTATCAAGCATATATAGCCAGCTAATAATTTTTCATAGCAGGAACACTAATATTTTACCTCCTCTTAAATGACACAAAATATCCAAGTTCAGGGCTTACATTGGCTTCTAAAATTCTCTCAATGGTAAGATACTGCTTTGCATGGACAAGTATAGTAAAGTGGAAATTGCTTTATACATGAAAATAATAAATATTCATTCTTGTTTACATACAAGAATGGAGGGTTGCATTGTATATGAATAAATATCATAACTGAAATGAAGAGGACGCCAAAATATTTTAAAGGAAAAATAGTGGTCAGAAACAGTCTTCAGAGTTTTTACCTGAACCACTTCAAAGATAGAGCCTTGGAAAATGAAGGAATGAAAGCGTGAGGAAGAAAATGAGATGATAGGTTGAAAGAAAGAAAAAAGAAAATAGCAGACAGCAGTATTATTATTAGTAGTAATGATGATGATGATGAAATTATTGATCATAGAATATATTTTACTTATATATATTTTTATTTTTCAACATGCTAATAATGTCTTGGGAATATTTTTAGAGTGATTACACAACAAACTGATAGAACAAAACTTTAATTGCACACTCTTAAAATAGTAGCATTTTATTTGATTAGAGATTCCTTTTGATTCCATTTAGCTTATTGCATGAATTACCTATTCAACACATTATATCATGATCTTATTCACAAAACATTTTTTTTCTCATACTTATACCACAGTCAGAAGCCATTTTTTGAATTTTTAACATTTCTGAATTGACTTTAGTTCCTTAGAAAAATGGCAAGTTATTCATCACCAAAAGCTTGTTGACTTAATAAATTTCTTTGCATGTCAAATTTTCAATCAAAGTAGAATGATCCTAATGAATGCTGTTGAATGTTACATTCATAAATTGAGATCCTGTACAAACATTTTCTCAAATCTCTTCAATTATCCTGAAGAATTCAAGAAGATATGCGTCTTTTTATTCTAAAAGAAATAAATTTGTTGATAATATAATTATAGACCCAAGTGTCCAAGCATTTGACAGTACGGTATAACACATAAAAATCTAACAAAATATCATACAAAGGATGATATCAATACAATGTAACAAAACATAGATCAGAATAATATAATAAGATATAACAAATACTTATATCTTAAGGGAAATATTAACCAAGCTTTAATAATGTACCACAATTATCTTTTCCTGGAGAGATTGGTTGGTATTTAAAAATTTAATCCTCATGTTTTATATTATATAATCTTCATATTTACAATAATATAATCCACATGTTTAAAATAATGTGATCCTCATGTTTAAAATAATATAATCCTAATGTTTCATATAATATAATCCAAATACTTACAACAAAATAATCCTCAAGTTTCATGTAATATAATTCTCATATTTACAATAATATAATCCCCATGTCCAAAACACTGTAATCCTGATATTTACGATTATATAATCCTCAAGAAAATCATAACATGGTCTCTAGATCAAGCTAAGGGCTACTTCATGTTGGCAACATTTGTCCTTGCTTGATTACCAAAGTTAAGCAATGTTGGTTCTGGTCAATATTGGGTGAGTGAATAATTGACTTGGTGTTTCTGATCTGTCTTGGAAAAGGCCTTGCTATCAATCATTCCTTGGGTTGTAAAAGTGGCTATGGCTGGAAATCAACTATCTTTTTATTGTTGCTCCAAAATAAGATCTTTTTTTTTACAGTACATTATTATCCAAAAAAATCATAAATTGTTACATAAAAATACAAGGGAGCTTTTATGGTGAATTTTAGTTGATAAAACTCAGGAATCATCTGGAGATTTGCTTAAAAAATTAAAATCCTTACTTTTTTGTCCCGAACTCAAATATTTTCTGAAATGATTTCTATTATTTCATGGAATTCTCTAATAGGCAATCAGTAAGAAAAAGTAATAAATCCGCACTGAAAGTGAAGACATAATCCTCCCTTGTTAACACAATGAATGTATCACAAAAATCGATTTTACTCATTCTTGATGCTTTATCGTTTGGGGAAAAACATATTCCGAAAATCATTATCCATTCCAGAGATACACTAAAAATGAGGTAATCCTTACTTATACGAATGTAAGATAGCCTTGTCTATGTGTTGTGTTCAACTAGCATATTTTAGATCAGTATAAGCAAGGATTACCAACAATGACTTACTTCAGAAAAATCACCATAATTCCGTAACTACTAAAAACCACCACACTTGCTGCATATGTAAAAAATCTTAGAATGATGGGTCAGAACCCCATGTTTCAAACTTCATTAGTTTTTGAGTTATTAAGCTTTAAAAAGAGTGATGTGTGAGTGTATGGAAACTATTTGATCAAATGGGGCAAAGGGCTTGATTTGTTTGAAAATTTATACAGTTTTACCTAAATTACACTGATTTACCTAAATTTCATACTGTTTTGACTAAATTTGGGGAGACTTTCTTTTGCGTTCTACCCCAATAGCTGGTAGACTAATGATTGGGTTAGGTTATGTTTTCAAAAATCTAAATAGATCTTTGAAACAATTGTTATTGAATGGCGAAAAACCCATACTTCTAGCTGTAATACTTTCCGAGATATGGGGCAGTTATGTGACCATTACATTTGATAAAAAAAACTAAAAAAAAAATCAACTTACTGAAGAAGCCAGCTTTCTTCATTAATCTTTTTTTGGACAAAATTTTCATGGCCTGCAGAAATAATCAGAAAAAGAAAGAATACCACATATATGAGTGTACAGCGTCTGAAATGACGTAACAAGAAAACAATGAAAGATGAGAATTAGTCTGAACAAAGTGATACAATAAGTAGAACAACTTGTGTAAAGACAATCAGACAAAAATATACAACAGCTTGTTTGTATGTATGACTGTTATAGAGTGTAGTCTGTGTGTCCAATCTTCTGCCCTTCTGACCTGGAATCAGTTCTACTTTCTGGCTGAGAAACCTATATAATATTAAGAGAGAAGAAACTGGGAGAAGCAAGGGAGAGAAGGAGGGGGAAAAAAGAGGGTGTGAAGGAGGAAAGGTAGGAGGTAAAAAAGCTAGTAAAAAATTAAATCAAGCTAGATGAAAAGAAAAAAAAGAAAAAAAGTATATATATATATATATATATATATATATATATATATATATATATATATATATGTATATATATATGGGGAAGGGATAGAGAAACAGGCTTGTGGATAGGATATCAGGAGCTGACGAGTGAAAGATAGAGAAGTAGGTAAGGACGGAAAGGCGTGAACATTGTGATACATTCAAATACTTTATGGATAGATAGAAGAATAGAAAGATAAAAGAGAGGATATTGGCACATCCCTCATCCCCCTTTTGCAAATTGAACTAATCCATGTTTGTATAACATTTAGTTGAAAACCTGGACAGGCAACAATGATTGGGAGGGATAATGGAGAGAATGAGAAGATACATGCAAGTGTTTAGTGAAGAGCAAAGGCGTGCAATAATGGATAAGCTTAGAAGTCAACACCCGTGAATTTCCGTGGGTCCAGCGAGTATGATATAATCTTCAATAAATTATAACAAAATAACAATAGCATATTAGGACAGGAAAAAAAATGATCCGGGTTAAAAAATAATAATTGAATATTTCTGAATGTAAATATATACAGAAGTTTTTTTTTGGGGGGGGGGTTCCAAAGATGTTGGTTCTATCTGAAAATGACGATTGGAATCTGACATGATATTAGGAATTTGATGTTTTGCAGCAATCACTTTTAATAAAGTGCTTTTTCCCAGGATTAGATTTTTACCAAGTGCTCCAGAAAGATGGCCTTATGTCAGATTTGAAATTTGTTTTGTCTCTTATGTATGCATATGAACATTTATATAGATTATTCAGGACAAAGCATCACTTATTTTTTACTCATGAGAACAGTCATAAATAAAATATTTTTTTTATTGTATAAAAAACCTGAATATTACATTGATAATTTCTTGTATACACCATTATAAATCTCTCTCCCTCTCTCTCATACACAATCTATATATAGTATATTGGATCTGTGAATTGTCCTTGTCTTTTATTATCCAAAACAGCCATTCTCAAGGGGAGCCATATGGGGTTCTTCCACACTTGAAAGGGGCCAATAATGATAATTGAATTTCTGTCTATTTCTTAGTGAATTTAAAATGAATATAAATAAATATGGCCCTGACATATCTGAGGGGGGCCATAAGACTGAAATGACAATGAATCAATTTCTGTTATCTTCCTGCTTGACGGGGGGAGGGGGTGGTGGTCACCAACTTCTTCCATGTTTTCTTAGCACCGACACAAATAAAAACAAACTGTAGAATTAAAACTATTCATGGAGATACAAAAATTGAAATCTATTTATTTATAGTATAGGGCTGTTATTTTCTTTCTAAAATTGCTATTATCAACTCAGAGAGAAAACGACAAAAGTAGGAAAAATAATTGGTCTTTGGAAGAGTCAGCATTCAAATGTCGGCGCCAAGTTGACGGGTGTCGAGAATTTGGGTCATGGACAGGGGAACTTGAGCCTTAGAAGATCTCTCAAAGGAGGCTATGGCTAAGAAAAGTTTAAGAGTAACCCATCAGAATATCCAATTATATTCCTAAAAACAACAGAACAATTAAAACATACATTTTGGTCAAAAGTATGTTTAAGAGAGGGTTAAGAAATGAATTTTGAACTGGAATATTCACTACTTAATGCTCGATTTATGTGATCTATGGAGAAACATTAGGTTTGATACAACAACAAAGAAGAGATTATGTCAAAAAATAAATATTTGTTGAGTAAAAGAAATGCTTTTTTAATCATAAGACTGAAAACTATGTACACAAATAAGTCTGCAGCCTGATGTACCTACATAAGCTAGAGGTCTCAACACTTGATTGATGTGAATTTTTACCAACATGAAGATTTTGTGTGTAATGAAGAAGATTTTGTGTACAATAGCCTTTTGAATTATTCACACACTGAGAGAACTATCATAAAACTAAGTATTCAAATCATATCATTATGAAAGTTATCAATCCATGAGTTGAATACTCTTTTTCTCTCTTAAAACAACTACCAGCTATCTTGCAGATGTACATACCTGAATTTTCATTGGCTAATATATATCAGGTGAATCCAAGATTTCAGCAAATAAATACATGAAAAATCCAATAAACATCTAAAACAAGAAATGATCTGGTATTTTTTTTTCTACATTTGAGTTGTAGCTTTTTAGCACTGTCATTGCATTGACTAAAGAGTCAAGTGAAAAAATCAAAGAAATTTACCACAGAACCAATAAAAAAAATCAATAAAGAACTTTCCATCACAGTCAATAATTGAACAACTGTGGCATCAAAATTTGAAGTCAAATAAAATAATTCATCGAAGAATAAATATGGTCCAAATGAATTCTATTTATGATATCACTGGTGTTTTCCACTGGAAAACATCTTGAATAGAGCAAAAAAAATATCTAGAAACATCTAGATTCTTCAGAACTTAGATGTTATTAATAAACTATATATATATATATATATAAATATAAGGCCCCAGAATGCATCTTTTCCAAAAATCATCAGCATAATGTTTAATCTCATATATTCCAAACAATTACCATTCTTTGTCCTGAACTTCCAGCCTAAGCTATTTCTATTGTATACAGGGGCAATTTACATTTATGATTATGAGATTGTGAATATTTTGTAAAAGGAGAAATATATGCACTGTGTAAAAGCTTTCAGTATTTCTTCCAAAGTGATTGCTTCTCTTCAGAAATCTTTTCGATGGTTCATTTTGATTACATTTTTGAAATCTATCTGTTCGCCAGGGGTAAATGTTATTTAATTTATTTTTTTAAGTAATCCAGAATGACTGGAAATAGGTAAGAGTAATAGAGATTATATAGCACTTGTCTACTTATAGAAAAGAACTTTCCATTTTCAGCATAAACATACTAATAGCTACATCATTAACACTTTGAGCGCCAATGTGTTTTTTTCACTGACACGTGTAAGCCAAGAATAGCACATTAGGAATTTGCCAGAGATGGGATAACAAAGCTGGAAAGCTGGTATCAGTCATTGCAGTTTAGGGAGCACTAAATCAAGACAAGGATTGAATTTCAAAAGCAGGGACATTACAAAATTAATACCATTTGTTGCTTAATAAGTAAAGTAGTGAAAACATTGATTAACACCCTTTTGGCAGTGAACAATTTAAGAGCAAGTTTTACTACAACTCATAGGCACCTTTGGATTTACAAATCTTATAAAATAAAACTAGCAATTTCTTATCTTTGACCATATTATTTCTTCAAATTTTTCAAATAGGAAAAAGGAGCTTTGCTTTGAAAATCATGAAAAGAAATGATCAAGAAAAGAACAGTATTGTTGCAGAAGGCTGCCACCACCACTACTTCGACATTCGCAGCATCCTCAAATCAAAAAGTTTATTTTCAGGCTAGCCGACTGTTCAAGTCCATGCTAAGTAAGAGTATGGCGCACAAGAGAAGCAAAAATGCAAAGTTTGCTCTGGGTCCTTTTTTCAAACACAGCTTTCCCGAAGGCCACTCAGCACCAGACTTTCTCCTTGTCTCCACAATAAGACCACTGATCCCTGGATTTCCTAGCACAACCTCTCACCAGGTATCTGAACTTGAGCATATTCTGACAATGCCATTACGATTGTGCTTGGTTCATGAACTTCAACCACACAACTGGTTGCCAACTGCCCTGTCTATTCCTGCTTAATTCCCATACTTTCTCCAATTGGCACATGATACACTGACGACATGAGAGCTTCTTTTCCCCCTGGAATCAAAACCTTCCCCTGACTTTGTACTTGCATTACTTTTGGCTCCCCCCAGTCACCTTGATTCCACTTGCAGCCCTAAGGGTCACCTATCTCACTTTTCGACACATAATTTTCATATTGGCCCAACAGCCAGCTGGGGCAACGGTATCCTCAACTTCCAATTATATCCATTTTTTAAGCATGCATTAATTCTAATGAAGAAATTAATAACTAAGATACTTACATAGTGTGTATCGTCTTCTTCATTATATGCTAATTTTACAATTCCATAAGAACCCTGAAAAACATTAAAGAAAAAGTTACATTAAAAGAAATAAAAACAAAAGAAATTGGAAGAAATTTATGTACTACAATTTTTATAATTATTAATTCAACTGGTTTTTACCTTCAGCTTAATTTTCAGTTGCTTTTCATCATAGCATCGAATTGGACCTAATCCCATGGCAACAATTCCGTAATTGGGAAATGAAGAGCAAGCCCATTGTGAGAATCAAACTCACATCCTCTAGCCAGAGGGGCTCCAATACATGCCTAGCCCTTTTCAACCATTCAGCCACAGGGTTGGGATAAAAAGCAACTAAAAATTAGGATGGAGGTAAAAACTAGTCAAATTAATTATGATGTTGCAATACTTCAAGCAAGAGTGAAAAGAATTGAGAAAATTAATAATATCGTTGTACAATTTTTGTGTTCAGCAAAACTTGATATAGACACATAATGGGTCCCTTACCATATGGTTATGGTTATTGAAATAACCAAGCAAACAGAACCATTACCACTGTATAGTGAGTTTGTTCTTCACTGAGAGCCAGGTGCAAGACTAAGTATAGCTTAATAAATACCTTTAGATACATAATCAAACAATGCTCTTTTTCCGTTTCATCCTAAGCCATCATTGTCTCGAATTTCTTTCAAAACAAAATGCTTATAATGATCAGAACCAACAAAGAAGATTATCCCATGTTCTTTATCATCAGTACACATACATTTTTCCATTTTCTTGCACACCATGGTGCTAACACATTTCTTATTTATTAATCATTGCAACTAATCTCATTCAAATTAGAAGTTCATATACTGTATAGAACTGTCTAGACAGCATCGGCATATTGGGATTCAATCTATGAAGATTTTCCATTTTCTAGTATACTCTAACAATAATGACAATTTTTGATTTTCACTCACAAGGAATATATATATGTGTGTGTGCGCGCATAAGTACATATATATATATATATATATATACATAAATACAGACACAAACATGCCTGAATAGGACAACTGAATTCTTTGATTTAAAACTTCTTTTTTAGGGACAATGATCAATATTGAAAATCTATTTTGGCATCTTTAAGTGGAATCACAGATAATTAATATTTGAAATCAATTCTCCCCAATTGGAAAGATGAAATTGAATCAAGTCCAAACTTTTCCTGTGATCACTGTTATTGGATCATTGGATTTCTTGAAAGTTGGAAAAAAAACAACATTGACTATATCATTTATTAACTCTCAAATTCATGGACCTCTTGAAGCCACTGCTAAACACAGAAGAACTTTTTAATGAATATAATTTTTTTAAAATTGTGCTGTTTTGTGCATCGAAAAAATTGAAAAAAATTCCTGAAAGTGCAAGGAAGCAACTCTGATTAGAAAATATACCCCTAATTTTCAGATCTGAATTTTTAAAAATGAATGTCAGAGTTAGGATAGAAAATCTTTTGAACTTCAATATTCATGAAAAAGTTTGCCTCAATGGAGTCCATAAATGCACCCAAAAATCTTCAGATTCTACACCATCTTATACGTTTCACTCAATCATTTATTTAAAAGTATGCATTGATAAGCTGTTTCCAAACAATGAGGGATTCAATTTTACCTTTCTTATCATATGAATTCTACTTATTTATTTCATAAATCATATTAGAATACCAAGAATTTCAATGTATCCTAGAATTTCTCAAAAGATTTTATTCTTCCATGGATGTGCAAATATGTGTATACATCATTATCATTCAAAACTTTTTTGAGAAGCAGTCAATTACTATAATCTTTTTACTAGTACGAAGGTACTTTTCATAGCATAGTAGTTTAATAATAAAATTTTATTTAGCGAAAAGTCTCAATCGCTCCCCCCCACACCATCTCTTTGTGAAATACTTTCAGTTACCAAGAAAAAAAACTATGAAATTTCATTTTGCAAGGGGTGAGGTTCTTACATGCCAACATCAAATCAAAGAGGAAATCATGAAATATTTTGAGACCATGAGAGTCTGAAAACATGAACCAAGAAAAAGATACGTATGCATTCCTATGCCTCTTAGCGACTATCCCACCATTTGTTTCTTGTGAAATGTTGCAGTACATTTTTTACCTTGTGAACTTTTGTGTCATCAGAAACCATCAACCAAAACTACCAACATAGGTTTCTATCAGATTTTTAATTGGTCAGGCTGGCTATATTTATGTATCATGTGTACAGGCTGCACCAATGGAGCTAGAGGGCTGAAAATTCTAATATTTACTCCTTACAAAGTCTACAAAAAGACTATAAATTGTCTTTTGAAAAATCCTCCTAGATAGGATTTTAGTGGGGGGGGGGTTCAAATTGCAATATGTCTTTATTCTAAATCAATCCCTTAGTTTGTGTCAGCTTGTTTTTTCTTTTCTAAAATTCAGACTTTTTCCTGATCACTGCTTAACAAAAGGTGAGAAAAGTAACATTCATTGATCACATCATTTTCCAATTTTTTTAACTGATCATCTCCCAATATGGCATGCTGCCAAAAGATGCTGGTCATGTGATGGTTTCTATTGAGTGTTATGCATTATATTTTGCAATAATTATTAAACCATGGATTCAGAGATCTTTTACTGCAGGTGGTCAACCCAAAAAGTCAAGGAAGACAATTACAATCAAAATTAAACTGAGACATTGTACCCAATAGTGGGTACAGTGTCACTACAACAAAACATTTAGTGAGTCATAATAAGATTTCTTATTAAGCTGGCTTTAGAAGAAACTACTCAACCATGGATCATCTCCATTCAATAAATCAGCTGAAAGGAAAAGCAGTAGAATACAAAACGCCATTCGCTGTAGCATTTATAGACTTCAAGAAGGCATTTGACTCTGTAGAAATTCCCATAGTCATGAAAGCTATCACTTTACAAAGTGTAGACTCTATATACGTCAGAATACTGCAACAAATATAATGTCACAGCAGCTCCTTAATCAGGCTAGATAAAGACTCTGAACCCTTTCAGCTCCAAAAATGGCTATGACAAGGTGATACTAGCTCACCCAAACTCTTCACAGCCTGCCTCAAGATGATATACAGAAGACTAGACTGGGAGAGTACAGGAATCAAAATAGATGGCAAATATCTGAGCAACCTCAGATTTGCAGATGACATTGCCCTTTTTGCAGAGAACCCACACAACCTCCAACTGATGTTAGATGAACTAAATGAAGGAAGCAAAAAAAAACTGGCCAACACATGAATTTCAGCAAAACAAAAAATCATGTGCAACAATCATATCGGAAATAAACATACAACGATCAGAACTAAAGAAAGTAGACCACTACTTTTACCAAGGACAATGAATCTCCACGAAATCCTCAAAAGAAGAAAAAATCAAGTGAAGAATCACTTTGGGATGGCAGGCCTTTGGAAGAGCAAGCTCAACCTTCAGAAACAAGAGGATCCCATTAATCCTAGAAAGGATATACAACCAATGCATCCTATCGATAGTCATCTAAGAGACTGACCTGCTAACTGAGAACCATGCAATGTACACATGAAAGAATCATGTTCAATCTCATATGGGGAGATCATTAGACATCACAAAAAATCAGGTAGAAAACAGGAGTCCGAGACATCATAGAATCCATTAGAAAACTCATATGGCAATGGGCTGGTCATGTCACAAGAATGGCAGACAACTATGTTCAAGGGAGATAATTGCCATGATTTAATTTGAATTTCTCATATATCCAAAAGTAAATTAATTAAGATTTGAAAGCAGTATTTAAAAAAAACAAAAAAGATTTGAAAGTTGAAGATTGTCCAGACACAATTCTAGATCTTCCTACAAATAATAGCTATCTTTAGGCAAGTATTTTGTATCAACCTAATTACTAATTATTTTTTCCATTGGCCTTTCAGCAAAACAAAACCAAAACAGGTCTGGTTAGTCATTTGATAGAAACGATCACATGACCAATTTCTTCTGCCAGCATTCCATACTGAGGGTGATGAATTGATGAATTGAAAAATTGGGAAAAAGGGTGATCAAAGAATAATTTACATCTCTCACCTCTTATTGGGCAGTGATCACTAAAAGAATTCTGAATTTGAAAAAAGAAACAAACACAAGGGACCAGTTTAGCATAAACTTACATTGTAAATGTAGCTCCCCCACAAAAATCCTATTTAAGGGTGGGAATCAAAACATTTTTTTCTAAACACAAGGATTAAATGTTTAGATTTTCAGCCATCAAGTATCACTGGAACAACCTGTACATGCAATACATACATAGACAGCTAGCCAGACCACCTTGAAGATTGAAGAAACCTATGTTGACAGTTCCGGTTGACGCTTTCTAACATTTGCCCCGAGTATGTATCTGATTATCAATCAACACAAAATGATTTATAAAAGGAAAAATTTCTCAGAGATTTTATGTTCCATTATAGTGAGAATTGAATGTCACATATTTATTGCTTTCAAGAGTCTTCTCACCCCAAACAAAAGACACAATTTGTTTTTTAGAGACACACACACACACACACAGAGATATAGAGAAAGACCGAGCAAGGAAGTCTATATCTGTTCATCTGATACTTAAATGACTCAAATGGAAAAATTGTGACACACAAATTACTATTTCTCAGTTGTCCACGGGTCGTGGATTTTGAGTGATACTCAGATTAATATTACTAGAATCGGGCATTTTGTCATGGATTAATGATTAGCCAGTTAGAATCACAAACTATTACTACAATCCTTCTATAGAGCCCATGGCCCACCCTTCCACAAAATTTTAATGAATTTGTTGGCAGAGGTAAAAACATTAAAATGAAAAATAAGAAAGCACATAGAGGCAAATTTTATTTCTAACTTTTAGGGGTCAAAATCAATAAGTAACTTTCATGTTTCAATTTTAGGTGGTGAAATCTAGAGGAAATTTCCTCTTTTTTTTTTTTTCTCTAGAGGTTGAAACCAGATGAAAGAAATTTTTTCTCTTTCACTTTTTTTCCGAGGGGGATTTTTTTTTCACTTCTAGGGGTCAAAAAGGAAGAGAAAGAGAAAAGATGAGGATAAGAGAGGGAAAGAAAGAAATCAAAAGAAAAAAGAGATGAAAAGCTAAGAGAGAAGGGGGCAAGAGGGAGAGAGAGAGAGAGACATACACATAGACATTATATTTCTTATGTCAACAGATGTTGCTCTTGATGATAAATTTTAATCAATCATTTTTTTCAATGAGTGAGTTCAGTTGACCAATCATAAGAGAGGGCAGGGCAGGTATTTGGTTTAGTAACGAGAATGGCATACCTGTATACGAATGTTGGACTAACCAAGAAACCATGGAGGTGGTAGGTGGATAACGTTATTTTATGCAAGAAGATAATAAAGGTATTCTGTTATCTTCTCTAGATACATATTGATCACTGCTACTCACAACGGACCAGTTCAATCACTGTTGCTGGGTTTAAGTTATTCATATATTTTAATATTTATATATATCTATGTATCTATCAATCTATCTGGACTTTGCCCAGCCCTGACTGTTCATAGTAAGAATTAGAAATTGTGGATTCAAATCCCATTTAATGAGTAGTGAAAAAAAAAATTCCCCTTCTAAACAGGTTTTCAGTGGGATTCAATTTACAATGAAAATTTATACCAAATAGGTCTCTTAGTTTATGGCTGACAGTGTTCAAGCTTGTTTTTTTTTTGAATTTCCACTTTTTAGTGATCACAGACCCCTAAAAGCAAGAAATATAACTCATTCTTTGATCACCCTTTTTAACAATTGTTTAATTGATCACCCTCTTGAGTGACCAATCGCAATTTAAAAAAAAATCATATTTATGATTCCAACAATATTGGTAGTATATTCTTTTTTCTGTAATTATACTAATTTTGTTCAAATACAGATACTTAAGAGATTATGACAGACACACTAAATGTCCATGTGTTATTACATCTATATACATCTTAATAAGAAAAATATTGGATAATTTCAAGATTTTTTGTCTATTATCTAACTTACTGGGCCAAATCTGTATTTTATGGAGAATGTTTCCATACCCAGCAGTCTGTTCTTCATGCAATATACACATAGTTTACAATACAATTGAAATGATATTGAAATCTTCAATGTCTCACTTAGTAAACCTAGGACTTTCTTCTGACGAGTGTGTGTAATGCTGCACAATTATCAAAACATCACAGTCAGTTAAGGTCTAGTGCTTGCTTTATACCTGCATAAGATGAGAGACAGGCTGACAGAGACGTAGGAATCTTCAACCCTACTGAGTGAACAGACCAATCAATTGTCTTTCTACGATGTCCAACTACAGTTCGCAGAGTAGGTGTCCAATTTCTGTTTTTGAAAACAAAGGATTCGACTTGATGCTCAACTGCAAGTACTTCCAATTGTTGCCGAGTGTTTACATACAAAGAACTTATTTTTCCTTTGCCAGCTGCCAGATATTTGTAGTTGTAAGCATCTGGTAATTTCCAGACTACTAAACCCATTTCCTGACAAGAAATTTTGCAAGTATTGATCAGTTTTGTTTGGGGCTCGTTAGATGCGCTGGCATCTCTGACAGTGATCACCTTTACCGACAGACATAGCAGAATGTTAGTAATGTCTCTTGCTCAATGTTGCCAATTTATATGCTGCTGAGTTATTCCCTTGTCCAGTGTTGCCAATTTAGATGTTTTTCACTTAAATCTAGGTGTTTTTGGTCGCATCTAGATGTCAGAAATTGCTATTTAGACAATTTATGATAGAATGATATCTTCATTTTATTGATAGTAATAAAATAAGAAATATCTGTGGTAGATTGAGTAATTTTATAATAGAATGAATGTTGAAGATTCAAGTCATATTCAATTTATAAATAATACGAAATATATTTCCAAGTATTTAGATATATATCTGGAGAATGTAGATGTTTTAAGGTGCTTTTTGACTTGATTTTAGATACAAACTTGAAAATAAAGTTGGTAACATTGTCCTTGCTTTTCCTCATGAGAAAAGAACTGCCACTTACATGGTCTGACTTTCAGACTTGTTTCATCCTTTCCCCGATCTACTTATTTTCTTTTATTTGCCGCTGACCTTTTCAAAACATTGGTTTTCTAACAGTGGTGCTGAAATGCCAACCCCCCTTCCTGGTCGCCCATTCAAATGGTGCTTTCCATTTTCCTTTGACAATTTTTATTGGATCTTATCGCCCGTGGGCAGCATCAATCGACTTTTCTCACAACGACCAGTCCAGTCAAATGCTTGGGATCATTTACAGTGGCACCAAGAGGTTTTTAAGCACTACTTAAAATCTTCTAGAATAATAGCTACTTTACTGAATAATTTTTGCTCAGTAAAGTTGCTTGAAGAGTGCTGAAGGTAAAATATGAAAACATATCTACATCAGTTAGATCGGAGGGAATAAGTGCCATCGATCATTCTTTTATCAAGGAATGAAAACTTTTTCCTCTGATGTAATTTATATAATAATCAGAATCGTACATACTTAGATACATACTGAAATACATATAATACTGTAAGGGAATGATCTTTTTGCAAATTTTCATTTGTAATGAAAATGTTTAAGGAATGAGATTCATGATAACCTGACAATAAAAAATGATACTGTTACTGATAACCTAACCAATAGAAAGGAACTTATGATGATAACAAATTGATTTTCTCAGCCAGTAAACATATGATTTATTGCTAATTAATTTGAAGTGATTCAATTTTAGCAGAGAAAATCAGTCTTTGTAACTGCGAGGAAATTATACATGGCAGTTGATTTCTAGACTTTAATTATAGGAAATAATGTTCAAATGGAATATCTATGGTTTATTAATTATTTTGCCAATCGGGTATTCCTAATGATAAGAAATATGTATGGTTATAACAAAAACTATTAACTAATAAACGTGCATATGCAAAAAGTTAATAATACCGAATACTATACGACCCATATAGATGCTAATAAACCTGAATCTCTCTTTAATGTTTACATAAAGAAAAAATGAATCATCTCCTTAATCACTTTAAAAGCCAAATCGATTTGAATTCCAAACTGGCCTGACACACATTTAGCTGACTTGTTGATGTACGCCATTTTGATTTCTCTCACTTTCCGATGGAGTTCTTTGTCTATTATTTAGACTTCCTCTCAGAGATGGTAGTATACACCTTTCTCTCTCCAGATATGGTCCACCATACCAGAAAAATACTGAAATTCTTTGAAGGACAGAAGAAAAATTATATTGGGAAATGCTTTGGAGGCAAGGAAAGAAAGCAAAAGGCTTCGAACAAGAAGAAAAATAGTGAATTGCTTTGAAGAAGAAAAATTGAATATCTAAATACTTTGAAAGGGAAGAAAATATTGAATTTGTTTTTTTCAATTAATTGATATATAAATGAAGCAGTGAAAGAAAAAAATTAAAAAAAAGAATAATTAGGAATCGTTTTATACCTGCAGCTGCACATTAAAACATAATGCTAATTAATTTATTTTAATGTTTTGCTTGTATCTTTTTTTTCTTCATATGGTTATCATTAAATTTCACAAATTTGATTAATGCCTATCTTGAAAATGAAAAATAAAATTTTACTTCAGGTCAAAAATTTGTTTCATTAATTGTCCTTCATGAATTAGATGACAATAACGGTTGAATAGATGTCAAAAAAGAATTCCAACTTGTACGGTAAACCATACAAGAGTAGACTTGAAAGAGCCTTCAGCATTATCAATTGCTGTCAGACAGAAAATACTTTCTAATGTGGAAGGTATTTTCTACTCGTCTAAAAAGAGAAATTTCAAAAATTTTTGTCAACCTTTTACTTTATTATCAAGGTGTATCAAAAGTATTTTTGATTTTTACCAACCTTTACATTAAAGATTATTTTGCACAAACATCTTAAGACTCTAACTCAGCTATATTATTGATATCATTCTTATATATATATATATATATATATATATATATATATCGTATTATCAATACCAAATAGCTGCATCTTTTCTTTCAGAAGTTATAATGGCAGATACAAGTATTGAGATTCTGATAATTTTGAGGTATTATTTCAAATTGGGCCTCAAAGTCTCTGAAGCTGCTTGCAGAATTCAGGAAGAGGAAGGAAGGAAAACAATCTGACCATACTGCCCAAACTGGTTTAAACATTTTGAAGTGGTCAGTTGTCCCTTGGGAAAATCCTAGAAGTGAATGACCAGCTGTCAACCATGATGGTTTTGAAACATAAGGTGGAGGAAAACTTGACCACCAGCATTCAAAAACTTTCAGAATCACAAGGATCATCAAAAGATACCTCACTATGACTCAACTATATCATTATTATCATTATTAATACTAATCAGCAGCACTTTTTGTTTCAGTAAACAGTGTAAATCTAATGGCTTGAGTGTTGAAACATAAAGCAATAATGACATGAAAGAAAAACTAATAAAAAAACTAATAATGGAAACACTTCATCTAAGAATATAGACAACTTAAGACTATTACATGGAAGTAGGCTCATTGCAGCAAGAGATATATGCCAGAGAGAGCCCAAAAGATAATAACAATGTTCATTTGAGTATGTTGTAGGCCACAATTTTGCACTAAAAAAGTTAGAATTTGGCATATGGGTATTGTATATACTGGCAAATAGATTGACCCTAAAATGAGAAGTTAATTCAAGTTTGATTGAACATTCACCAGATGAGTTGACTCTTCAACATGAGGTAGCATTGTGCCCATTAGACTGTCTAAACAGATGATCCATTAGGGAAAAGACTTTGGATTTGAAGTTGACTTATACTCTGGCATATATGGTACATCTATTCACATCGGAGGTCATTTGGGGTCATCAGAAGTCTTGACATTTTCTAATTTTTACCAAGACAAATGTATGGGAGACAACTCTTTTTTTCCCCCAAATTTTTTACAAAATTTTGGCTCAAGATATATCTTGGGGTGATTACTTTTTTTTCCAATTTTCATCAATTTTCAACTTGAGGGGACAATTTTTCTTTGAACAGATGAATATAAATTTTGTTTGTAATGCCTGATAACATTTTTGTAAATTTAAACACTTTCATTGCTTTTTTTCTTTTTTTAAATCATACCTATGTAATTGAAAAAGATCTTTTTATATTTTCACATTTACCTCCATCAATAGAAATTTGTACGTCATGTTATTGTTACTGTAGATTAGCATGCTATAAGGTTTGTCAGAGTATACATTTGCATTTTTGTTACTGCAATATAATTGTATATTTCAAGATTTTACTGCATATATTTGCATATTTTGAAAAACATGTATATATATTTTTCCCCTATGTGTCCGTGCCTGAAGGTTTAAACTTATTTTCATAGAATTGTCATTGTCAGTTATTTGTGTAGGATGAATGCCCTTGAAGCATTGGATCGAACAATGAGGAACATTAAAAAAATGACACTATAGATGGAATATATAAACCCTGGCTAGGCAGGTTACTTCTGCTGTCCCTAAAAGATTAAAATTTAATTTTCCTTTTAGAGTTCTTGTGAGATGAATATACAATGGCAGATAAACTTGCTTTTGAATCACTGGATTGGACACAAAGGAACATAAAAAAAACCCAATGATATCATGGGTGGAATATATAAACTCAGCAAAGGCTGGTAATTCTATTACATGAATTGATTGGATACAACACTTCTAATTAAATCTACATTCCCAGACCAAGCAGAGATTATATACTTATATACATATCTATATATACATACACACACACACACACATATATATATATATATATACATACATACAGGTATATGTATATATACATATACACACATACATTTATATATATACACACTTATATACATTTATATACACACACATGTATATTTATATGCATACATATGAATATATATACACACACACACATATATGTATACACACACATACATACACACACACATGCATGTATACACACATATAACCCCCCCCCATATATATATATATATATATATATATATATATATATATATTACTCGGTATTCATTTATCAACAAGAGCAAACAGCTGGAAATAGACTTGCCAAAAAGACAAATCGGTGAGCATTAGAAAACTTGCATTAAAGGCCAGCAGGCAAGAATTACTCACCATGCTTTCCAGACTCTCTAGACAATTCTATCAGTAGTGCCTACTGTGACCACAAGCTTTCAAAATATCTGTCTGTACACAACATCTCTGTAGTTACTCTTGCCTTCAGCAAAGTGTATCGTTTTTCACCCAATGAATTTTTGTTATGACTTTCTCTGCTATTTCTTTTATATCACATTTATTCAATTTCCGGTTTCTCCCATGGTGATTGTGGAAACACTGCAATGCATTGATTCAACTAGAAAAGAAAACAAGAATCTATATTGTTGGACTATCGGATTTATGAGCATCCTACATTGTTGCCTGTGTATCTCTCTCCAGTTAACCCTTTAAGCACCAAGTTTCCAAAGGGCAATTTTATAAATTTGACGCAGTGATTTTTGAAAGGCTATAGAGTGAAAATGGTTCATGATAAGAGTTAGCTATAGGGTAATGGAATGATCAGTATGGCACATGGTTTATGTTGGAAAAAAAAAATTATGATTTGATTTGCATATGATGATGTCATCAGTTTGCAGCCATCTCAGAGATTAGAATTTTTAGTACAACTTACAATTCTATATCTTTTTACATTGGAATTACTGCTACAATCTGGAGAGAATGGCAGGTAGTTCATCTCAGAATCATGTCAATATGTGGTTACATGTACAGCTGATTTCAAGCTTTATCTTTGTGTATATTATCTATTGACTGAGGCTGAGTTGCAACTTTTGCAATGATGGTGCTTGAAGGGGTTTTAAGATTCGGTTTAGTTCACATTGCTGTTCTTGTAGGAAAAAATATTTTTTCCCCAAGTAATTTTGATATGCTTTTGTTCATTTAAACTTTTATTTCTTCCGGGAATAGACCCCCCACCCCAACTATAATCTTAAAAATGAATTTTTTTTCAAAACTGACAAATTTCCGGAAGAAATGAAGCTCTTATTGATTGAAAGCACATAAAATTATTTATGAAAATTTTCTTTCTATCAAAACAGTGATGTACACTACACCATATCTTTACCTTCTCTTCTCTCTAACCTTATTGATTCTTTGTCTTTCCTTGCTTTTATATCCTCTGGTTTGTTCTGTTTTCCATCAAGTGATCTCACAACCATGGCTCACCTAAATACTAATAGTGAATCATTTGTGGGGTTGATATGTATAGGTTATGTATAACGACATGCAAATTCAATTCTAAGTTTGGTAAAAAAAATTATTGGACAAAGAGGTGAATATAGGTTCATTAGTAATAAATTACAACAAGGATAGTTAATCTTTTTGTACGGATTATCAAATTATGTTAGTGTTCAAAAGAGTTTGTGATGAATATAATATTATGTACAGTCATTGTTCATAGAAATAAGTGTATGTAAGTGTGGTCATTAATTTTTAGGGTTGTAAGATTGTATGTGTGTGTATTGTAGTAGCTGCAACATTTTTAATGGTATAAAAAAAGTCAGTAAGGAATTTTTGAATATTTTCCTGTTACACTTTGGAGGGAATTTAATAGAGCCTATTTTCGCAAGATTTTTGTTCAGCTTAGTTTGAGTGGTCCCTGCAAATCTTACACATGGAAAAGATAAAAAAATTTCTTCCTGAAACTTTCAAGTTTAACGTGTATATGATTATATAGCCAGCAATCATATGGAATATTTAGCTTATAAGCACAATAAAATACATCTTACTTGACTTGGTGAAAAATCAAAGCAAAATCAGAACAGGGATAAAGTATGTACGAGTAAAGATACAAAATAAACAGGAACCTAACATTCCAAGTGAAATTATGAATCACCATCACCCATGTATGCTGTGTTGGGGGTGATCAATTAAAAAGTTGGAAAATGAGGTGATTAATGGATAGGTTACTTCTCTTGCCTTTAGTTGGGCTGTGATCACTGAAAAAGGTCTGAATTTTGAAAAAATAAGCAGACACAAACTAATGAACAATTTAGTGTGAACTTACATCACACATTGAATCCCGACAAACCTATTTCAGAGAGGAATTTTCAAAATACAACATTTTCCAAACTCATTGAGGAAAGTGTGAGTGCAAAATTTCAAGTTTCTACTCGAAACTGGGTTGGGTAAAGCCTGGATAGATATATAGATAGATACATATAAACATCAGAACATATGAATAACCTAAACCCAGCAACAGAGTTTAAACCAATCTACTGTGGGTGAATAATAAGATGAAAGAAATACTGGCAAAAAAAATTCTACTTATATAATGAACACTGATTTTCTTGGTTCTCTTTCCATAACACAGGACTCTTCTCAAAGGTAACAATTTTGCTGATAAAATTACCTTCTACCCTCCATTTGAAACTATGGACTCTTCCAGGTAAACAAATTCAGTATCTTTTTCATTAAAAAACCCCCAAAACAACAAATCATAGAAATATGAATATATCTATGAATTTTTTTTACTGAGATTACCAAGTAGATCATATGAAAAAAAAGTGGTTCAGGACACAACACACATCATGTAGCAATGATCAGTAAGCTAATCTTGTTAGCCATTGTTAGTAGGTTGAATGTTTTACCAATGATGGGTGCTATCTATGTTAAGTTGATAAATCATAAGACAAAATATGACAGATCAAGATGCACATTATATAGCAATGATCAGCAAGCTAATCTTGCTAGTTGGTGTTGATGGATTCAATTCTCATTGGATCTCCCAGTATTGATGGCTCAATATCAATTTATGTTATTTCAATCCACTTAAATAATAAAGAGTGTTTTTTGTTTTTAGATCCTAACAATTGGTTCTTCCATCTAAAAGTTCTGCTGATAAAAATATCTCCAATACACTATTTGAACTCTTCCACTGAGAGAAATGCAGTACTTTTTTTTCTTATTTGAAGATCATCTCAGAAATTCTAATACATCTGTGATTTTTTCATGGGGATCAACTAGTTAATAATAATTGATGATGCTTAATGAAGGAAATTCAAAGACTTATTATATCTAATACTACAGTTGAGCACCCCTCATCTGAAATGTCTGGGACAAGATGAGTTTCGGATTTGGGAATATTTTCATATATATATAATCAGACATATTTGGGTGGGGGCCTTTGATGTAAGTGGAGCAAAAATTAATCTCCCTTTAATTAGATTATGTACAAAAAATGATTGTTTTTTGTATTGTATTGTTAGAAAAAAGTTTATTTTATTTTTATTGCTAACTGGAATTCTTCCGTGTTTAGACACAATAAACAAAATCATTACTGAATCGAGTTGTGAAAGTGAAAGTGAAAGTAGTGAAAGGGATAAATGAAAAGAAAAAAAAAGAATGGGTAAAGGAAGTTTTGAGGTGGAGAAACATTTGAAGGATAACAAACAAGTGAATGGATTACAAGAAACTACGTTTTTTTTCAAATTTAAGATGTATTAAACAAGCATTGAATTACAAGCAGCTCTAAATGTAATACAAACTAACTCTGAGAATTTCAACTTGTTTCGTCTTTCATCGTTTGTGGTGTAAATATAATTTTATGCCTCTAAAGAATTAAAGGAAGATAACTAAGTTTTTACTCTATTCAAACTGAGTTATGTGCCTTGTTGGGTTTTGAAAGTTTTGGGTTAGAGAATATTTTGGTTTTCAGAATTTCAGATGAGGGGTGCTCAACTGTGCTAGTGTAATAAAACAATAATCTCATGGAGGCATAGGGGTTATGGATGAAAAAGAATACAATTATATGACTTATTTTATTCCATATTGTGAGTCATAATATCCAGTAGTTGTCAGCCATTCTTGCAACATGACCAGCCAATTGCCATTTGAGTTTTTTAATGGATTCTATGATGTCTTGGACACCTGTTTTTTCCTTAATATATTGCGCTGTCTTGTGATCTTTACATGTGATGTTGAGCATGATTCTTTCATATGCATGTTGAATGGTTCTCAGTTTGAGGGTCAGTCTCTTGGTTAGATTCCACGTTTCAGCTTCATAGGTGACCTTGAAGGTTGAACTTGCTCTAACGAAGTTTTGCCATTCTAGAGTGATTCTCTGCTTGATTTCTTCTTTAGAGGGTTTCATGGAGATTCATTGTCCTATGTAGATGTAGTGGTCTACTTTTTTCAGGTCTGCATTCAACGATTGTAGCATAATGACCAGAGACTTATGATAAAAAGCAGCAGAAAGATGGAATAGATATTCGCCAAATATGTAATAATAGGATGAAGTATGAGACTATTATATATGGCTACCAATGTCTACAGGTGTACTTGGCTAAAGACACCTAATCTCAAATAAAAATGTATTTATTTCATATCATAATTTGAATTATGTCTGGCTGTTCATCCATCTGTCACACAATCTGGGATAGACACTTCCTTGATTACTGAGTTTATTTATGGAAATATTTTTTCAAGTAAGAACCCCTCTTATTTGATTTTATGATATCTCGATGAATATTGAACCAAACGATTAACCCTGTTTTTTCTATATGACGAAAGAAAGCAAGTTTTGTATCAGATTTTTCTCAATTTGGGATTATGACCAAGGCCAACCAGTACACATCTAAGCTGTTTAGTTGTTTCAAGTTTGATACAAAATTTTAGTCAACAATACTTTGTGTTAACCTTTCAAATTACTGTGTAAACATACTGACACAGACAACAGCTTTGGGTTTACCATTAGCCAAGTAATGGGTATTTACTAATCTCATATAACTTGTATCGTTTGTATCAATGAATTTAAAGACAAAATTGCAGACGTAACTTAACATCAATTCTACTCACCAACCACTGATGAAAATCAATTCCTTGTACAGCAAAACCCAGAAGAGAAGCTTTTAATATAAGTATTTATAGTCGTTTTGGTTTCAATGTGCTAAGAGGGAGGCTTTGAATGGAATAAATAGTTATATGTTCAGTTCCGAAGTAACTATCCTCCACAATTAGTATGACCACTTAGATCGATGAAAGCTACACAGTAAATACTTTTATTTCAACAAGACTTATTTGGAGATGGAGGTAATCGTTACTAGACATTCGCATCAAAGAATCTTGCTTTTATTCATATTTAAATTTCATGTCTTATTTGATATTGTGAGATTTAGCATAATGGTCTAGTCCGTTTGGCTACCAATGTTTGTTTTACAGTATTGATGGACACTTCCTGGAAAGAAGAGATAATTTCTTACACACAAATTGCGCATCTGAAGAAGGCTATAGAATAGATGAACTGAAATAACAAAAAGAATTGGATCGATAGTCTGAATAACTGATGAGCTGTCAAGGGAAGCCACTCACGTTATTATTGGCTCTAGTTTTCAACCATGCTGGATGGATAAAAGAGAGGGTTTTTTTTGGGATGTACAAGTTACATCTACACGGCACTGCAAACTTAGTTAAGAGGATGTATGACGTACATCTTGACAGCAGGCCAAAGATTAATACCATGAAGTAATTGTAATGAGTATGATGTGGGGTGTCATTCAGAGTGAACAATATGAGTTTATGAAGGGCTAATGCAGATTCAAATATTACCACTAAAATTTAATAAAAAGAGGTAAATATGAAGATATGATAAGTTGCCAGAGTAAGATATCGTGAGAGAGACATGTTGGAAGTTGAGAGAAAAATTTACTTGTGCTGATAGGCTGATGTTTATAAGTATATCAGTGATTGTTATACATTATGAAAAGTCATCACTCGACAGAAACAGATATGGTATAGCACTTCTTGTCTGGATATGTAACAGGTGCAGAGATAAACAAGAGAAGATGCTGACAGGCAAAGGAAATAGATGAAAATACAGAATGAATAATCTCAGGCAGTTTTGATCAAAATGATTATATTAGGTAACATGCTTTATATATATATATTTATATATATATAGCAGATTTTACAAATGTTCAAAAGTACTGAATATGAGGAAAACTTTATAATATCAATTTTTTGAGTGTGAAGCGTCTCCAACATTAGAAATAAAATCCTGGTTGTGAACACCAATTATCAAGACAAGTTTTGGATTATGGATTTAGACCCTATGAATCTATAAGCTATCATTCGTGATTTTAATGAGGCACTTTTGGAGCAAAATATGCAAGCATGAAACAGTTGATGAAGATCAACTATTTTGGAAAGACAGAATGAAACTATATACTCAAAATTTTCTGAGAGTGAACCTCCTATGCCATATAAAACTGAGAATTCAAAATTTCCTGTACTGAGAAAATAATGATTGTAGTTGGATAATATATATTGAATCTGCAGCCCCACGAATGGCCTAGTGGGCTACAGATTCTTCACTTCTTGAGTGTCTGTGTCTATGTTTACGCATGTCTCTGGGCACTCCTGGTCACATTTTGAGGGCTACAACTTTGGATGTGTATACCATTAGGCACCACCTAAAAATGCAATGCATTTTTTTTTTTTTTTTGAAAAAAGTCCTCTTTTGGGTTTCCATGGTCATTTTGGACCAACAATGCCCAAATCTTGAGCTGGTATTTTTCTAGATGAGTTTTGATAAAAGATCTATTTTTTTAATTATTTTGTTTAGATGATTAGTTTTGGTATCACACAGGCTACAGTAGTTCATTTACGTGAGGTACAGATACTAAATCAGTTTCAAAAAAATAGGTATGTATGAATCACGCATATAGGACTCACCAATGGAGCTAAAGGGCTGAAAATTTCAGCATTCACTCTTAGTTATGTCTAGGAAACTTCTATTCCTTCTTTGAACCCCCTCTAAATGAGTTCAAATTACAATGTAAGTTCATGCTAAATTGATCACTTAGTTTGTGTTCTGCAGCATTCATGCATGTTTTTTTTTTTAATTTGAACTTTTTAGAGATCACTGTCCAACAAATAGCAAGAGAAATGACTTATTTATTGATCACCCCTTTTCCAATTTTTTGATTGATCACCGCATACTGCCAAATGACAAATAGAAAAAAGAATGAGGTTTTCAATCATAGTTAAGGAATAAATGAAATTTACATACACAAGATATGGCTCAGAGTAAGGTGAACATAAAGTCAATAACTGGTATCTGAAATATTTTCAAGTCACTATAAATCTATCATCAGACTCTCTACTTTGATACTTTACAGAGAAACTTGAAGAATCACATTAGCATAAGTTAATGAAAGTTTATCTTTTGAGATAAAAAAAAAATGAAATCTTGAATATTTTGGAGGCAGAACAAGACGTGAAGTAAAGAAGTAAAAAACAAAAGAACAAAAGATGAACTTCAATTTTTTCATACTTCTGTAACTTTGCTTGAGGCATACTCTTACTGTACAAAAAATATTTTGAGCAAATGACAAAAACTGCAATGTTTTTGTTGCAGCAGACATTTTACTACTTTGTTCTGAAGCATTGGATTAAATGTCAGTGAATGGTGAGACTGAAAAACATATTTAGTGCATGTATTTGGTATTTTGGCATGATTTGGCAATGATTCTCAAGTTCCTTTAAGAATATAGAGTGGACAGAGATAAAGATGTGACACTCAATCAAGAGAGAATACTGGGAATATTTAGAAGGTGGAATATAACCTATAGGAAAGGGCTTGACATTCTGGTCTGCATATACATTTTTTGTCATTTCTTTCCCCAGAAGCTGATCTTTGCTCATTATTTTATAAAATCAACTATCGAGTCAGACATATTACCTGTGCATATCAGTAAGATTTTCTCACAGCTTCTTATTTTTTTTAATCACAAAGCTTTGCTTGAATTAGTATGTATGACTGCCAATTAAATTCTATCTTATACAAAAGCCATTGTCATTTTTTGTTTGTTAATTTCTGTGATGCTAAAGCAAACAGATGTATAATTATTAATGAAACTTTGCAGTAATTTTTATGTCCAACCTAGAGGTAGGAAGGCAAGTAGCATACCCGATAGGCCAACCTTACGCTGCTTGAATATTGAGTGAAAACAGGTTACAAGCTGGCAACTGACTGAACAAGCAGCAAGTGCAAGTCAAACAATTATAGCTTTACTCGCTTACCTGTCTTTGCTTTTGTTTACATCCAGTATGTAATATTGTACAGAGGGAAATGGAGGCCAGGAGAGTGTGTTGCATCAATCCATAATTTATCCATATATAATGCCATTTCTTACAGGTACTATGCTAGTTAAGCTATATTCCACATAACTGCTAAAAAGTTATTGTAAATTTAAGTGAGATCAAGATGCTCAGGATGCTTTTTGTTCAAAAAATAATCAATTAATTTTAGCATAAATTTAATAGATTTTTGATATGAATAGTTGAGGAAAATAATACAACCAAACTTCAATTAATACAACTAATTAATCTTATAACAATCTTTGTACTATTCAAAGTTATAATAGCATTTAAAATAAGGTAGTTGGATCTAACCCAAGGAAAATGTGCAATAAAATTTCAGGAAACAGTCTTTTTATCTTTTTGGATTTGATTTAGTAGCAAAAGATATATTCATGGTATAGTTATTTTTTTTATCAAATGGTATAAACAACGCAATAAAATACATTTTATTTTTGAAAACAAAATTTCAAAATTTACAACAGAAACATGCTTATACTGAGTGTGAAAATGTAAGCAATTCTAAATGTATTATAGCAGATGAGAAATATGTATACAATATTATGTACATTATTGTTTTTCTAAATAATCAAAAAGTGTAGATTATATACTCTGGGCTGATTTATAACCCCCTTGGGAACTTTTTATTAGAAACATGAACTTAAGTTTTTTTTTCATCCTTAATATAAGTACTTTCAAGAAAAAATATGTCACCAATTTTTTCATTACCCAGCAGTGTGTATTTTGCAGACTAGATCCATAAAGGCCTGAAATATAGTAAAATACCAAAAAAAAACACAATTTATCATATGGTTGGGTGAATTTATCAAAAAGAACCACACCCATCCTCAAAACAATACTTTTCAGTGTTTTTTGCGGTATCAGGTGTGTTCAATAACATAGAAGTATGACCACTGGAAAGGTATAATCCTTTTTTTTCAAATTTTTGTAGTATTAAGTGTGGTTGATACCATAGCAGAAGTCTGACTGCTGCCAAATTAGTTAGCTGCAATTATAAACCCTCCCACCCGCCAAAAATATCACAACAAAAGGTTTCTCAATGGTTTTTAGTTGTATCAGATGTACTTAAGGATATACTAAAAGACTACTACAGTTTGACCACTGGAAAGATATCATTTACAAGATGGCATACAAAGGCCTTATTACAGTCATGCTTCATGAGTTATAGATGTTTTCATTCAGCAGTATACACTTCATAGTCAAATTTCTGGATCTATAAAAGAATTTAATCATTTCTTCCTTATCTTGTGGCCCACCTTCCCATTAAATTTCACTGAAATTCATTCAGATCTTTCAGAGATATTGTGTGGACAGGCTTGATTATCTTTTAATTGGAAATCTGTTGTTTGTTTGCTTCACATATTTTGAACTGATTTGATTAATAAGTTGTTATTTTCGATAATTTTGTAGTGATCCATGCATATTTTTGTGATTTTTTTTACTGCATTTCAGGCCTCAACAGATCTTAATTCATACTTCTAATGAAAAGTCCCTACAGGACCCCAGCAGAGCTACATTTCAGCCCACACTATTACAATAACTTTTCTCTCTTTAAATCTTCATACATATGCTAGTGATTTAGGAAAACTTTGGCAAGATCTCAGCAGACTTGCATGTTTCTTTCGATTTTGGGATCGGCATTGTGAACATTTCTTTTAATGCTTCTACATTTCTAAATATATTCTCATATATCTTGATGGAAAACTTTTTATTGCTCACTTCATTTTTATTAAAATCTGCTTCCTTGAATGTTCTTTGTTCATTTGCAGAACAAGTTTTTTTCCCCCTTTTTTTTCAATATTTATTAAAGGTGGTTTATATAAAACAATGATATTGATTGTATCAGAAAATACACAAAGAACTGCAGCATTATCACATGATGACAGCCAAAAGCAAACAGACTGATGAATCATTTGAACACATGAACTGCACAGATTCTAATTTTTTCGCATCAAAATATTTCACACAGAATCTAATTTAGTCTTGTACTAAAGGGAAAAGGGTATCATTTTATAATTCATACTGAATCGAATTCTTACTGCAGTGACCAAAATACTACGGGCAGTTTTCCAAAAAATCACTACAACCATATGCGAAAAAAAAAAAAAAAATGTATTTTGCAAAACTAGTGCCCAAGACTGAGTACAAGTATGGTGAATATGTTCCCAAATTTTCTGTACTGTTCAAAACTGTAAGTCTTATTATAATTTTGTGCATTTTTTATCCAGTTTATACTTATTTACATTAATTTGTGTAGCAATACCTTATTCATACATAATTCAAACCGAATTATTCAGAGTATTCCTGTATTCAAATTGAATGACGTCATTTCCTCTAGGCTCTCCCTCAAATAAGAGCAACCAACATCTTGTTTTCACAGTTCACATGATTTTGGACACCATGCTAAGGCTAGCATATACATTTTTGATCATATGTCATCCTGCTAACGACATGATATCCTTCATTCTCTTCATACACATTGCCTACAGCAACTTATTCCGATTCAATTTCACCCATGAGATAGAGTTGATTTTTCCTTCTCAGACAAAAAAAGGTTATCTCCCTTTGAAAGTTAATTCATTTTTCTTTTCTTTACCGAATCATTTCTTTTGGTAGTATGGGTTGGTGTATCAAAAACCGAACCTTACTAAAATAACACAATTCAGCTCTCTCTCTGCCATCAACACAGACATGGCCTCTATAGCACTATGAGTCATGTGTTCTGTCTATTTCAATAAGCAGTTTTTGATTCATGCCAAGCTTCCCGAAAGGAAACACCAAAAACTTATTAATGGTGTTTATAATTTCTTTTGCGTGCTTAGCTATCATTATTGACATTCATTTTTCATAACAACAACTTTTGTGTTTTGTCTACATGCATACATATGTACTTCTTTTGCTTCTATCAATTCATTAAATGTTTGTTATATCTATATGTCTATGTATCCACGTCTTTCCCTTTTATCTTGTCTGTAAGAACAGACATATTGCTTTCTTTTTTCATTTTCAAGACTACGTCACAAGCCCACTTTATCACGATATAATTATTTCAAGTACATGTGATCCAATGTTTCTGATAACCTTCAACATCAAAGCTTA
Organism: Thysanoteuthis rhombus; assembly: GCA_963457665.1. NCBI lineage: Eukaryota > Metazoa > Mollusca > Cephalopoda > Oegopsida > Thysanoteuthidae > Thysanoteuthis > Thysanoteuthis major. The sequence continues at coordinate 68,868,699 of OY735198.1, read as the reverse complement.
TTTCGAAATAGGATTTAAAACCCAAGTATAATTTGATTCATAGAAATTGAGGTTTGGATGTATATTCTTTCTGAAACTTGTAGAGGTAAGTAAATCAATAAGTTAGTAGCTAGCCTAAATAACCAAAAAAAGTTCATCTAAAACAACAAAACTTTATTTTTCAACATAATCTTCTTCTTTGTCAATCTACTCAATTCAGTGATGAATATTAATCACTTCGATTGAGCATTATACAGTGAAAATTTCAGATCAAAATTCAACTAATAACTCTCAGGCTATGGTCTTACTGATCGATCCTCATATACCTGCCAATTGCAGTTAAAGAGGAAAATTTCTTCATAACTTATAATGTGTAATACAAATAAAATTGTACTAACTTTTTGAGAGACCTGAATCTTTACAAAATGATTATTTTAAAAAATGGAGGTTTGTTCTTTCAAAGTAATACTTGAATGCTGTTTTATTTAAGTAAAGAAAAACATAGAAATAAGATTTTGATTATCTGCTGGATTGATATGTATTTCTCTACTTTATACAAAATCTTTCATATTTCTTCAAAATGAAAAAAACAAAAAACAACATAAGATGATTTTGCAATGTTTGGTTTCTGGAGTGGTTAGCCAGAAGTTGCAGTTGTATGAATGTACATACCAAAGAATGCAACAGTCATTGAAAAAAATTGAAGATTTTAACTACCTTCACTTATTCTCCACACACAGCCTCAAATTGTGATTCTATAGAGGGATATCTATACAGCAGGAAAATCACAGATTTTACAAGTATAAAACCACCAGATGGGAAGGCTTAGTTGCCAGATTTTATATTCTGAGTTGGTGTTGGCCGGACAAAGCCAGATTAAGCAGTTGTACAAATTGGAGGATCCTCCAGAGAGAAACCATGTCGTTAACGATGGTTTGCAAGACAATCACACCAAGCAGTAGTCACTAGTAGATGCATGGTCAGATATTCTAGATCGGTTTTCTCTGGCCGAGTGTGTTGTGCATCATTAATCACGCATTCAAATTTGTCCAGTTTTTTTCTTTACAGTAGACAGGTGCGCTTGAATCCTGCATTGTACCCAGGAAGGGAAAAAAATTAGAATCGAATCATAGAAAATAATGAGACGATTCAATGTACAGACTGTTATCTTTACATTGATGCTGGCAAACAAATGTGTGCCATATTTTAAGTGTGAAGATAGAAAAATAGTATGAAGCAACATGCCAGTCTTTTGTTACTGATATTGAGGTTTCTTAGTTTTCTATAGATAAGCAGGATGAAATTTACTATCTACAAATGCAGAATATTACAGACTTCTGGAGTATTTTGCATGACATAATTTGGAAGTATGACAAAACAGTTATAAAGACAACAGAAACCATACTGATATATAGTTGGAGACTCACTTAAAAGTATTTTATTGAGGTTATCTTAGTCTGGCACAAGGCCACAAGTGTAGAGCACTCAGTAAGGATAAAACATTGCATAATAGTAATTATCCAACAATAAGGAACACTTTGAAGACTTACTTATGATATATCCTCATTGTTTACATGTTCTCAATCCTCCTGCTTCAACTGATGTTATATAAAAACAAAAATGATCTATGCAATATAATATTATTTAGTTGTCAATCTAGCAGTATCAAATAATAGATAGAAATAAACTAGGAAACACTCTGCCAAAGCCCTACGCTCACTCAATAAAAAAACTAATCCTTGGAACCGCCCCAAAATTTAATCACTTCTCCCTTAGTCCATGGCTAATCCTCCAACAAATTTTCATTGAGGACTTTTCAGATATAATGTGGACAAACACATGCAGATGCATAAATGTGAGAAGAAAATGGAAAAATATCTCCCGTTTGGGAGATATTTTTCCATTTTCACTTCTTTTTTGCTTCACGCCCCACCCTTCCACAAAATGTCATCAAAATTGATTGAGAACTTTTGTGCAGGCAGACAGACAGATGGAAAGCTGTACAGAATGACACCTAACACAATAACAATAACATATACCTCTAACTTCTTTGATTGTGGTAATTGAGGTTGACATTCTGCCTAAATGAACTAATCTAATTAGAGCAAATTATGATTACTCAATTGCGCCTTGTGCCAAGTATCAATCATTGGCTGTGTAAGTAAATCTCTAATTGACACTTCTTCTGCACTGACCTTTGTTAACTGACATATATTTTTGAGGTATGAGAAATCTTGAATATATTCACATTAAAGGAGATTCAAAGATTTGAGTGTGTGAAACCTTATGAGATTAAAAAAATTGTTGAACAGACGGATAGTAACAGTCAGATGGAACTTTTTTCATTGAGGGTTGGGGTGAAGGGTAAAAAAATTGAAAGGGAGATGTTTTACTTTTAGGGGTCAAAAGTGAAGGGAACTTTTCTTTCATTTATAGAAGTCAAAATTATGGGGAACTTATTTTTTCACTTTCAGGGGCCAAAAGTGAGGGGAAGTTTTTTTTTTCACTTTTAGGGGTCAAAATTGTGGTGGAACCTTTTTTTACACATTTAGTGGTCAACATAGAGGGGCAACTTTTTTCCCCTTCAAGAGCTCAAAAATAAGGGAGAAAATTTTCTTTGTATACTAATAGGATGCCCAGGCCTATTTTTAATCAACTCAATTTTTGAAAATTTTAGAATCTAAAGAGTTTTCCGTGAGTAGTTGAATTTATAACGTACTGGTGTTGGAGTCAAAGTGGAGTTGTCTGAACTGCTCATGAATCCATATGGCTTGGATCGTACCGAGGAAAGAACATGGAATCTGGGTTTAGTGTGCGAGTCAAACTGCCAAGTGTGCATGTGACATGGATAGACAATTGATGGACAGACCATGAAAGAAAGGGAACACAGAGTTTTATCCATGCGTTTTCCCAAAGTAAAGAAAATTAGGAAAGATTATTGTGACTATCAGATAGAAAAAAAAAGCATTGCCATTTCATTCATGAGAATGAGAGGAGTATACGCATTTGGAGCATGTGGTGACGACATGGTTGCGTAGCTGTGCGCATGTGAGCTGCCTCAACATCGGTGAAGTGAAATGGGCAAAGTAAGTACGGGGATAGATCATAGTGGAAAAATGGTTAAGATTGGATCAGCCAGGTGGTTGGCGAAATGATAACGATCTTAAGGAGAAGGAAAGAGAGAGAAAGAGAACCTGTCAACAAGTGCCGGGGCCAGAAGCGTAACCAGCTGGGAGTGCTGGCGCCAATGAGCATTGGACCATGTGTGTCCAGGGCTTTTATAGGGGTTGTCAAAGGAAGTGATGTTTTCAATATCTAGCTCCAAGAGAAGTTTTGTATACAATTCCTAACTAAAAGTATAGGGGGCACTACAGTATGTTTAATTGTAAATATAGCTGTAAATTTATAATAGATTGGTCCATGTGGAATAGATTAACATAGCTAAAAAAACAAAGGATTGGAATAAAATGAGATGGTCTGTTGTGACATAACAGTGAATGATAGGTCACAGAATATCTGGACATTTAAAACTAGAATAAAAGGATGTGTATGTGACTGAAAGACGTGTTCAATGTTGAGTCAAGACTTAAAAGAAAACTTGAAATTAGGCTACATAAATAATTCAAAATAAATTACCTAATGAAATAACTTTGGGCTCCTTAGTGTCCATCCATACATAAATATTCCTGTCATTTCTGACGGGTATAGTTAATAATAATGATTTAGAGGTGTGTTGTAACAAGATGAGTCAGCTGTGACCTTACACTGAATAATAAGTCACAGAATACCTGGACATTTGAACCCAATATAAAAGAAACTAGCATTCGAAGGAAAATTATGAATCACGATCACCCATATATGCTGTGTTGGGGGTGATCAATGAAAAAGTTGGAAAAAGTTAGAAAAAGTGGTGATAAATGAAGGCTTACTTTTATCACCATTTGTTGAGCTGTGATCACTAAAAAAAGGTCTGAATTTGCAAAAAGTAAGCTGGCACAAACTAGTGACCAATCTAGCAAACTTACATTGCATATTGGACCCACCACTAAAAACAATTTTAGAAAGGAATTTTCAAAAATCGAGAAAAAATTTCCATACTCGGAGGGAATGAGTGTGCCAAATTTCAAATTTCTACTTCAAACGGCAAGGTTGGGGCACAGTTCAGATAGATAGATACATATAGATGTAAGAACATATGAATAACCAAAACCTAGCAACGGTATTTAGATTGTTCTCTTGTGGGTAGCAGTGATTAAAAAAGAGGGCGTAAGTAACTGAAAGAAATGTTTAATGTTTAGTTGAGACTTTGAAAAAAAACTTAAAATTAGGATACCCATCAAAAATAAATTAGTGCCTATACATACATAAATTATCCTGCCATTTTTTATGGGTATATGCGAGTTGATTATAAGGACTGAGAAGTGTGTTGTAATAAAACTAACAAAAATGTGGGTGCTGATCTAGAGAAGTCACCGAGTCCAAATTGTATCGTATTTTAGAAGTTCAGTCAGAATTTTCAATTAGTTTCATTGATATTAGTATTACTATTGAAATAATTAACGATAGGAAATTTCAGGGGTCAAGCAAGTGCAAGATACTGAATGATAATCTTAATTTTCTGGTTGTTAATTCAAATGGAATAAATAGTTTTAGCAATTAGTGAGAAAGATTCATTAATGCAAATAAAGAATTCTCTGATGCAAGTGTTTTGTATTGATATGCATCTCCAACCGGTCCGAAAAGGTCACCTTGATTTAAAGCTAAGGCAAAATCACATTGGATACAATAGCTCTTGTACAATCACTGAAGTTAAGCAACGGCTTGCTCAGTAGTTCCATGGGTGACTGATTAGGTATAAACGGTGCCGTAAGCAGCTGGGTATCATGTAGAGAGCCCCCTGTAATGATACTATTAATGTTTCAAGGAAGGCACCAATCTGTACGCTACATTCATTAATGCAAGCAGCCCAACCCCTTGACAGGCCTGGCTACAAGTGACAAGAAATCATTGAATGAATTTAAAAATCAATTGACTCAAGAGGCAGGAACATCCACACTAAAATCTACAAAAATCGTTTTTGGCAGTTTTGTGTTTATTTATAACATACAACTTTTTTTCTTTACGGCAATCAGCTTTTTTTGTAATACTGTTATCAGTTTCTACATATAAAGACTAAAGATTTTTTCTCAAGTGCGACATAAGAATAGCAAAAATTTCATGTTAAGACCTATTCAAATAGGTCAATGGCATTGTAAGAAATTAAGTGATCAAAGAGAGGGTGGTTAAAGAAAGATAGACAACGTTTCAAAGAAAGAAAGACAGCTATTATCCAAATGAGAGGGGAGGGGCTAATAATGGAGAGAAAATATTAGTGTGATAGAAAGATATAATAAAGAGAGTAGTCAAAGGGAGACAATTTTTTTTCAATGTCACACTACGTCTTATAATTCCATTTTTAAAAATCAATTCTTAAGATGAAAGAGACAGAGAGTGAAAGAAAGGTAAAAAGCAGACCATATAGTTTTTATTAGTAATGTACTTACGCACTTCATGTATATATTTATAACTTTTTCATTTTCCAATGAATTAGGTTGCATTTTGTTTTACTTTTGAGCAATGATTATTTATCTTTGTTTCAGACGTTTTAAAAGGGATTAACTTGGAAAATCAATTGGAAACTAAGAGTTTTGTTGCAGAAACAAAAGTAGACAAATATTGCCAAATGCTGTCAAGAACTGTATACACAACATTGCAGTTTCTAGAGTCAGTCCTTTTTCTTGTTTCATTTATTAGGGTACATCAAAAGTATTTCATTTTCTTACAGACCTTTACTCCAAAGCTTATTTTATGTTCACATCTCAAGACCATCCACGACCCAACTACATTATCAATATCATTATCATATATATCATATTTTCGCGCGTACAATCTTTTGTGAATGCGAACAGCGATGGATTGTTGAGAAAGAGACGAGGGGATTTGGTTCCTCGTGGTTTGACTGCAGCGCGTGTGCGGCCCTGTAGATATGGAAGGAATGATGCAGTACGAAGAGAGTGGAATGCGCACCAAGTATGAAGTTGGACGCGCATTGATGAAACAAAGAGAAATGAATACATACAAGTAATATGGCCAGACAAGAGACGTATGTTTAATACAAGATGAGGTACATGTAAGGATAACATTGATACGATCGATGGTGAGAAGTAATTTTAGGAGAAGAGATAGAAGGAGCTTTCTTGTCTTGATAGTACTGGCATTGGTGGGTGTCGAAGCGGAGTTTGTCTGAACTCATGGATTCCATATGGTTGGATAGCTCCAAGATGATACATAGAAACCAGGTTCAGTGTGCGAGCCTTACTACCAAGTAAGTGAGTTAATTTGAGGGTTATTCTCAGACGCTGATAGACTCTCGACGAACAGAATATGAAGGACATAGAACATGGAGTTTTATCCATGCTTGTTTCCCGAAGTGAGGATGGTGGTTAAGATCGGATCGGCCAGTGGGTCAGCGAAATGAGCCCGGGGCTAGAAGCATAACCAGCTAGGGTTGCTGGAGCTAGTGAGCATTGGACCATGTGCGTCCAGGGTTTTTATTGGGGTCGTCGGAGGAAGTGACGTTTTGGATATCTAGCTAAAAGAAGAGTTTTGTACTTAATTCCTTACTCAAAGTATAGGGGGCACTACAGTATTATCAATGCTTAACAGCTGCATCTTTTCTTTCAAATGTTATAATGGCAGATACAAGTATTGAAATTCTGGTTATTTTGAGGCATTATCTTTAAACTGGGTTTCAAGGCTGCCAAAGTTACTTGCAGAACTCAGGAGGAGGAAGTGAAATAAACAGGTACCAGAACATCTGTCCCCGGAACAATTACTCCCATGATAACTGACTCTAGACAACTGCCCTTCAGATAATTTCCCGATATTTGTGGTCATTTATATGGCTAACTGCTTCATTTCTACAAACTTTTGGCTCTACGGTTGCCATACAATTGTTAGGGGACAGTTGTCCTAGAACCACAAATCCCACTCTACAAGCACAGGAAATAGAACCTTCAGTTCCTTAGTCCACTTACATAACCATTGCATTGAACACAGATCAGAAAATCAAAGTAAAAAAACTCATAAGCTTCCAGAAAGCCTAAACATTGTCAATAAACCTTCCCACTTTGTTTTTTGCTTTTCCAATCTGTGTCATTTCAGTGCTTCTATAAAAATCAATACTGAAGAATGTTTCCTGTAGAATCAGGAGAAATCAAGGACGACTCCAAAGCGCACAATGCCTGCTTCAAATTGCTCGGATAATAATTCAGGCAGTAAATAGATTCCATGAATAAAAGCGTTCTTTGAATGCAACACATGGAATTATTTTCTGTCTATTCTTTTCTGAAATATAATCTTTTAAAATTTCCATTTAGCTGAAATTAAGCCCGATAGGAGGAGATTAAAAAGATGATGTATTCATAAACACACTGGCTAGTAGCTCAGTGGTTACTGTGAGATCTAGATACATGCAGGTAAGGCTTTCAGGCTGGAAGAATAGCAGAATTAAAAAAGAAAGCCTTTCCTACGGGTGATCAATCTGGTATTTTTATGATTTGTGATATGCATAATTCTTAACAGGTTTCACATGTCCACAAAAGTCAAGAACAAATTACAAAAATTAATTTATAGATAATAATAAATTGTTCACAGCAAATAATAGGGTCTAATCAAATAAATTAAGTTTATAATCAAATTGTCAGCAAAAGGTTGATGAAATCTTAATTCTTGTAGGTACTGCAAGCCATGTATATTTTGATACTACTTTCAAATCCTTTAAAGCCACTTTGTAGGAGATTAATACAAAGGTGTCAATATCTCTACTTATCATAGTTTGCAAGCAATGATTAAAACCTCTTCTGTCTTCATAATTATATTTTTGAAATTAAGTTGGATAACAACTCAATATTGTCGACTGGTCAGATAAACAATAATTCAGATGCATCTGATGAAAATCTCAGCAAAGAAAAACTAGAAAGCGTTCGGAGAGCACATACTTCAACCAATTATCACTAAAAATTGAATGAAATCAGTCCGATGTAGGGTAGGTAACTGGAAGAGAATTCCTGCATTCATCCCAAAATTGAATCAATTCTCCCTTGCCCTGTGGCCCAATCTTCCACAAAATATCATGACAATTCATTGAGGACTTTTGGAGATATTGTGAAGATAAACCTGAGTGTGCATGAATGTATGAAAAGGAAAAAAAATAAATATTTCCCAACCGAAATCATATTTCTAGATCCACCCTAGAATTTAACCAATTCTACCCTACCCTTTCAGAAAATTACATTGAAATTCATACAGAACTTTTGGAGATATTGTGTGGACACAGGCAGGCAGACAGACAGACAAGAGCGAATACATAAAAAATGTCCGAAGCTTTTTCTCCAATGAATGTCAATAGGAATCGATAAAAATATTCATTTTAGAGAATTTGTTTATTCTTAGCCAAAACCTTCTGATAAAAAGAGAGGGATGTAAAAACATCTGGGGTATATCAAACCCGTACACTTATCCACGGATGCAAACATACATGTAAGAATGTATGGCTTTCTCCGTCTTCGCAGACGGTCTTAGCAGCTTTGGGACTTCAAGCTGCTATGCCTTTGGAAACCTTTAGCATGGTCGAGAGAGGTGAAAGTGAATCTTGGGAACAACACATCTTCCATACTCAAAAAACATATTAATATATATACATATATAATAGAAAAAATAAACCACATTTATTCATTCATTTCCTGGAATTTCTATCTGTATATTCTATTTTTTTTAAAGGAGAAATTTTAAGATTGAAAAATTTCTTCATTTGCTTTGGTGCATGACAGAATCACATAATATCTTTTTTTCTTTTTAAAGAACTTTACAAACAAAATCTATTTAATAAATCATATGAAGGTATACAGATATTTTTATATTACAAAAATCTAAAAGTAGAATAAATAACATCTATATTGAAACATATACAAAAATGTATGTATAACTATGTCCACACGTCTTTATTTCATACTGACACACTGCAGTGACTGTTTACTATTCAGAAACATAGGATACATATACAATATATACGTACACACGCAGAATCAAGGCAAAGATCTTTGTCTTCATCACAAGGAAAATATAAAAGTGTATTGAAAATCAAGTTGTCAGAAAATAGTTATACTTTAGTATTCCTTAGTATAACTAGCTTTTCTCAATCTTTTTATATGCATTGAGGATATTAATTCTATCTATCTATCTCTCTGTCTCTATCTAGCTATTTTACACCCTTTCCTTTCATATTCCTCAACTCTGTTATACACATACACTGTTACTGACAGAAACAGAAATATACAAATACACTTATCACAATATACACTATCTAATACACAAAATATCTATCTATCTATCTATTTGTGTTTATGTATAAGAGCTATGTTACCAGTTATAGAAAGATGTCAGTTTGTGGGTCTGTACTCCATTCTCAGGTTTCTATTCGGGCAAGTAGCAGAAATCAATACTCTGAAAATGTCATCTTGGTAGAGAAAGAGGAACGAGACAACGAAGGAGGAAAGCAAAGAGACAGAATGGGAGAAGGCAATTAAGGAGGATATGAAGGAAAAATAAATGTCAGTTGAAGAAAAGGAAGGAAAAAAATAGTGAAAAAAAGCAGGAACGGGCTGAAGAAGAGATTAAATACGGATGATAATAAAGAAGGATGAAATCAGAAAAAGAGACAATTTATCCGGTAAGCTTGGGGCTGTATAACCTGGATTTCTGAATTTTTTGAGTTTTCTGGATCAAGGCTTGAAGTATAAAATAAACAATGAAAAATAAAGAATAAAAAAAAAAGGGTTGAAATATAAAATAAACATTGAAAAATAAAGACCGTAATAAAATAATTCCCTCAGATATCAACCCCTAAAAGTGAAAAAATCTTCCGCTCCCCATTTTGACCCCTAGAATTTTAAAAAAATCCCTTACATTTCAACCTCTAAAAGTAAAAAAAAAAAATCTTGCATCATTCTTCTAAAGCAGTGTCTGTTTGATTTTCATTAATCCACTTAAATCCTTAATCTATAGAAGATAAAACAGAAAATATACAATTGAAAGTAAACAAAGAAAAGAGAAGAATGAAATTATGTTTATAGAATATATGAATTAATCCACTTTGAAAACAGGGTTTGTTTGATCATGCTATGAAAACAGACTTTGTTTAATGATATCAAGAAAATCAAAACAAAGAACAGCTGAGCGGCAAACTACTATGAAGCCTTCCAGATTCAAAATTAGCCAGTTTGAATAGAGCTGGTTTTCTGGTAATTCTGATTTTTTGGAAGCCAGATAAATGGTCTGGTACTATAATTGGGTCATAAAAGAAGGAAGTTTGCAGGAAATAGAGAAATAAGCAAAGAAAAGATGTAATGCAGAAATGATAGAAAAGAGAAAAAAGTGAGAAAAGAAAGAAGAAAGAAGAAAGAAAGATGATTGAAGAGGAATGAAAGGTAATTGAAAGGAAGAAAGAGACAGTATCTTTCATTGTTTACTTATATTATATGAAGTATTGTAACCCATTATTATTATCAACTAAAGAGCAGGCCCATCGCCAAGATGCACCAAGTAGGAGGGGCCACAAGTATAAGAGCTCAGTGTTGCTAGATTTTTATAAAATAGCAAAAAATAGCCAAAACTCACCCTAAAGATGCCAAAAATTGCCAAAAAGATGCCAGACAAGGGCCAAGATTTTTAAGCATGTCTATGTAATTTTCGCATTTTTTTGCACTACCAAAACAAGATATGTGCTGAAAAGTGCTAGATTGGCAACACTGGAAATGCATTGATATAATTATATTATCAATTCACATCATATTCATCAGGGGGTAGGGTATGGGCTGATGATAGCCAGGAAAGGGCTAGGAACAAGAAACCCCCTTGCCCCCCTCGACAATGGGGCTTCTAAAGAGCAAAGAGAAAGAAAGTAAAATCAAGGCAGAGGGGAGAGAATGAAGAAATGAAGTTGAAAAAATAGCTCTGGTCAGTCACTCAATATAAACTGTTATGTAACCTGTATCTTTCAACAACATGTTGTGTTGAGGGTGATCAACAAAAAAATCTGAAAAAAGGGGTGATCAGTGAATGAGTTTCTTTCCTTGCTTTTTTTGTTCGTGATAACCAGAAATGTCTGAATTTTCAAAAACCAAGCCTGAGGAGATCAATTTAGATCAAAAACTAACATTGTAAGTTAAACTACCATTAAAATACCATTGAGTAAAATTTTAAAAACCTAAGAGAGAGGGTTCTTTTTTAGACATAACAAGGAGTAAATGTCTATATTTTCAGCCCTCTAGCTCCCGTGGTGTTGCCTGTATGCATAACACATACATACAAATATAGATAGAGAGCCAGAATCACCAAAATAAAAAAAAATGAAGAAACCTATGTTGATACTATTGGTTGACAGTCAAGATTAAAGAACTGGTGGAAATGATTGTAAAAACTTTTGCTGAGGTATGGAAAATACAAATAAAATAAAATGACAGCCAGATTTGTATCTGTGTGTTTGCAATATCCCTTTCCTTTCTAGCCATTTGCTCTATAATCATCATCATCATCAGTTTGTTAGCATCTGTCGTTGGACACAGACCTTCCCTAAGATTTGCTAGACAAAGGCATTGCAGAGCTCATCAGGCCATCTTACTTTCTGTCAGCCACAGCCTCATGCCTGATATGTGGGGATCCACGTTGTGAGATGTGATGTCCAACATTATTGCAACATATCCAGCCCATTGCCATTTGAGTTTTCTAATGGGTTTCTTAATATCTCTAACTCCTGTCTTTTCTCTGATATACTGTGCTATCTTATGATCTCTCCATGTGAGGTTGAGCATGATTCTGTCATGTGCACGTTGTATTATGATAGAAAACCATCAAACAAAGTGGCAACAGCTTTCATCTTCAAAGATATATGAACATGAAAGTGTGTGTGCGTGTGTGTGCGTGTGTGTGTGTGTGTGTGTGTCTCATATATACGTATATTAGGCTGTACTTAGTAGATCATGTAGTTGCACATTTGTCTTCTGTGCCTCTGGGTGTTGCTCAGGTCTGGGTAAAAGTCAATCATACATTCATACACTTTGGAGATCTGCTATACCTACATGGTATAAATACATGTTTATTCCTCTCTCTCACTCCCTCTTTTCCCCAGTGTTATTAAAATATATATAATTTGCTCCATTTCTATTCTTAAGTTGCACAGATGAATCCTGGGATTTGAAAAGAGAGATAAAATGTGTGTAGAGAGAACGAAATATGAAAGACTGTGGTATACACAATGTTGATAAAAGCAGCTATCTATAAACCTTCTTCTATTTACAAGAACTCATATCATTTCACAGTTAGTAAGCAATTTATAATTTTGTTTTTGTTTCATTCCTCAAAAAGGAAGAAGAAAATTACGTGAAGAAATTGGGCGCTATTCTCTCTTCCACCAGATTTTTTTTTTAGTTTTAATTATACCAAATGCTGGGGCCTAGAACCAGAATATCCTCATCTCTCCAGGAACATATTGGAGAAGCCACAGGAAGGAGAAGCACAACTAATTACTTTTAGCAAAAAAACAGGTGAAAATAAAATGGTCTCATTTTCTGGCTGAAATTGGCATTTGCACAGGAGTTTTAAAAAAAAAGCTCTGTGTGATGAAAATGCTCAGTGATTTTCAACTTTGGGAGCATGCATTGCCAAGCGATGCATAAGGAAATTTGGGGGATACCAGAAAGAAAATGGCAAACATGACATTTGGATAGCTCTCAGCACCAAAATGTCACAAATTTCCAAGTTAATTGAGAAAAAGCAACAACAGCCAGAGCATTAATTGATTTCATCTTTAATATCTTGATACAGACTTAATTTTGACAACTGATAAATTTGAACATTTAGTTATTCACACTTCTTGATATTGACTTTGCCAGTTATGACTTTTTCGAATTTTATTTTTCAGTCACAAGATTAAAGGGTGCAAGAAAGATTTTGAAATCTCAAAGGGAAGAAAGCCTTGAAAAAGGTCAAGAATCACAAGTTTATAAATATAATCCCTGCAGTTTTTAACTTTGGCATTTACTTTGAAGAGCTAAAAATATGGATTTTGAAACAATTTTTCCTTTATGTAGTCCATTATAAGCAATAGATTAGAAAAACTAAGACTGCTAACAGGAAGTTGTTTGTTTAGCATATGAGGAATTTAATGAGTCTTTGAAATTAAAAAGAACAATAAATAAGATTGAAACTCTAAAATTTTGGTGTATGACGTCTGTCAGAGAGTATCCGAGAATAAATTGTTTGGCCTTGAAGTAACTTGGCAACCAATCAAGGGGGTGACCTTACAGTGCATACACGAAAAGACACTTTCCTGTTGGGTTACTCAATCAGCAGTGAGCTAATATGTGGGCTTGTGTACCTTGCAACTGTCAGTTGCATTGACAATGACTGAGTCCGTCTAACCCTGGTGTCTGGAGCAGTTTTATTTTGCAAAACATCATATCACTCAGGTTTGTCAGCCACACTACACTCCAGATTTGGCGCTCTGTAACTTTCCATCATTAAATGGGAGGCGATTTCAAAACATGGATGAGATTAAGTGACGAGATAGCTGATAGCAATCCTGAAAGAGACATTTGCAGACTGTTTTGAAAAGCAGAAGGGATGCTGGAATGAGCTCTCAAGAGGAGTTTTTTTTTTCCAGGGGACTAAGGCACTGTTGGCCTAGGTAGGGCAGATTGGATATTGTAGTAATCATTTGCTAGACATTCAATTACCATTACCTCACAGTTATTTACTGAGTATTACTTAGTTTGGCACAAGGTCAAAGTATGCAGTAGCTGATGTGAATTATATCATTATATAATAGCAAATTGATCAGCAAGATGAGCTTGCTATTCATGGCACCATGGTAGGTACCAATTTGTAAATTGACTTATTCTGACACAAGGTAACAAATGTTGAGCACCCAGTGAGAATCAAACTCCCAGTAGTAATGGTCTGTTAGACTTGCTCACTAACCACTACCCTATGGCAAGGCATCCGTATAACTAATTATGTGTGTGTGTATATGTACATAGTATTGTTCTTACCATTGAAATAAATGGACGCCAGTAATGTAAAGGTCCAAATAACTACTTCAACTCCAAATTCTCATTTTGCTTATACATGGTCTATATGTGCTCCATTTTTTTCTTTCAATGTAGAGAATTATATTATTAAGAAATGGATATATGATACGACAGAATGATTATATTATATTGAAACTCTATTTGAAATGATCTCCTGTTACTACACGGTGAATGTACTATTTGGCCTAAGTAGCATAAACAAAAAAAACAATCAAAAACAATGGGGCTGCTGCAGGAAAAGCATCTGTATCCTTTTGACCATTTACAAGAACTCAGATTATTTCACAATTAGTGACAAATTACAGATCTTTTTTTGTTCAATCACTTAGAAAAGAAGAAGTATATATATATATATATATATATATATATATATATATACACACACACACACACACACACATAAACACATTTATATAACAATAAAGTAAGATGAATAGAAACATTATTTTGAGATGTTTACCTAGAATCTCTTTTGACTATGAAAAATGAGATGGGTCCATTCGTACAGCTGACCTCATCATGATTCTGTAAACATCTCAGTGGACTCATAGCAGTACAAGCAATAAGATATTTAATCTTTGATGTGAACAAGTGCACTGACCATACACATTTATGGCTACAGAAAAGCAATTTAAAGTCATTCTCTTAGTAATACACACACGCAATACAATAATGAATCAATATATAAATGATGATAATGATGCTCACCTATTTTTTTTACTGGTGTGGATGTATACACATATGTACAAGAGCGGTCATATCCTTTTTGTTCTATTCAATAGAACCCTGATTATTTAACAGTGAGCAATTTTTCTGCTCAAAAATGAAGTGAGACAAGGTGATACTAGCTCACACAAACTCATCACTGCCTGCTTTGAGATGATCTTCTGAAACCTAGACTGGGAAAATAAAGGAAGCAGAATAGATGGCGAGTACCTAAGTAACCTTAGATTTACTGACAAAATCGTCCTTTTTTGCAAAAAAAAAAAACCTTTATGATCTCCAAGTGATGCTACACAAACTGAACAAAGAGAGCAAGAAAGTTGTTCTTCCCATGAACTTCAGTAAAATAAATGTCACATATAACAAAAATGTTGAGGACAAAGACACAAAAATCCAAATAGAAAACACAGACCTGAAAAAAGTAAACCACTACAGTTACCTAAGACAATGAATCTCCATAAAATCCTTGAAAGAAGAAGAAATCAAGCAAAGAATCACTCTAGGATGGCAAGGACTTGGTTAAGCAAGCTCAACCTTTAAGAAAAATATATAAGTTTTAAAAAGAAGGATCTACAATCAAGGCATCCTCCTGTTGACTGAAAAATGAACCTAACACAGAGAAAGACCCTCAAACTGAAAACTATGCAACGTGCACATGTGGGAATCATACTCAAAATCACATGGAGAGATTACAAGACAGCACAGAATATTAGAGAAAAAACAGGAGTCAGGGATATCATAGAATCCATTAGAAAACTCAAACAG
Organism: Thysanoteuthis rhombus; assembly: GCA_963457665.1. NCBI lineage: Eukaryota > Metazoa > Mollusca > Cephalopoda > Oegopsida > Thysanoteuthidae > Thysanoteuthis > Thysanoteuthis major. Next base: position 68,853,046 of record OY735198.1, on the reverse strand, counting down.
CAATCAGCTAGTCATGTTGCAAGAATGGCAGACAACCGATGGACATCGTGATTCTTAACATGGATCCCCAGAGATCATATGCAAAACTGTGGCCAGCAAAATCTAAAATGACATGGAGAACTAGACAAGTTCAAAAAGTATTGACTCTGCAACGCCCATGATAGAGATGTCTGGAGGATCCAGGGAAAGGTCAATATCCAATGACGGACGTTAAAAGACTGATGATGATGACGACGATGAATTTAGGATGTTTTTTGTGTTTTTGTTATCATTTCCATTCCTTTGAAAGAAAAAGGAAATTGCAACCTAAAAAGTACTTTATTTGTGTATTTTCTTGCTCTTAACCACTTACATGTGGCTGATGAAATATCTCACGAGAAATTTCTTTGTCTGTTGCAAGAATGTCCCAGTCTGAAGTGGTTTGAAATACTGAATATTTTTTTTTCTTTTATCAGTAAGTGGTTGAAGGTAGATTGTTAGGTAGATGAAGCAAATGTTTTAGAAGGAATGAATTTGATTAGTTGAGACTTGCAAATTGACTTTAAATTGGACTAAATTTAAAGGCAGAAAATAAAATTATTGGATTTGGGGTATAGCCAAAGGAAGAAATGTATGTCTGTGTCACTAAAACAGCATTAACATAAAATTAGAGAATCAAGCTTGTATGCAAACTCTGGAGCAGAGTACTTAAAAGATTAGATATATTGATTTGAGGAGTTATGTGTTATAACTGATAACAGCAATAATAAAAATGATAATCAACGATGAAAAGTTGATAAAAATACAAAAGATAGATTTGATTTATGGACTGGGAGACAATGGGCCAGTAAGATTTATTTCTGTTTTCTTTGCTTGTCTTTGCACTATATTTATTAAATTTTTCTATGCAGTATCTTATAATTTGTCAAAAGTCTGTCTGTCTGTACTCGTCCACCACAAAAACTACTTAATATAAATCCATGGGTACAGATATGATTCCCAGGAAGTGTTTTGAGGAAATAAGTTTTTGAACGCCCCCACCCCAATATGTTTTTAGGGGGTTTCACATCAGGGGTGTCTATTCATATGATCATTCATCAATGGTAAAAATATTTTTTGATGATGTAATAAAATAATTTTTTTTTCTTTATTCGCTTTTCTCAACTCAATCCTTGGAGATAAAAATTTGACATGATAAAAGAATTTTTTTTCTTCTTTTTCTCAGCTCAATTCTCGAAGATAAAAATCTGTTCTTCATAGAGAAAGAAGCAAAAACATTTTTTCGACATATCTCATATCGCAATGTTTATTGGTTGGACAGAGATAACTTGAATAGTGATGTTTTCATAAGTGCATGTTTTGATGTTATATGGTTAAGATACATTTTTTCAAGACACAAATTTTGGGGACCAGAGGTCATGTTGATCACATGGAGGGATTTTTATTTGTCACTTTTAGGGCGCAAAATCAATAAGGAACTTTAATTTTTCACTTTTAGGGGGGTTGCATCTAAGGAAAAATTTATTTCTCTTTCTTTTCTTCTCTAGAGGTCAAAATCAGAAAGGTAGATTTTTTTCTTCCTCTTTTTTGAGAGTGGATTTTTTTCATTTTTGGAGATCAAAATCAAGGTGAAAGAGAAAGAATGGGAAAGTATGAGGACGGAAGAGAGAGAAAGAAAGAAAGCGAAAGAAAGAAAATGAAAGAAAGAGGGAAAAAAAGAATGGAAAAAAGGAAAACGGAAAGCTAAGAAGGAAGGGAGGTGGAAGAGACATCGAGAGGGAGAGAGAGAGAATATAATCTCCATGTCATCAATAATTTAACTTGTATTGCTAATGATGATAAATTTGAATCAATTATTTTTTCTATATTGAGTTCAGTTGACCAATCACGAGAGAATTATTTAATTCCTAAAACGTATTACTGAATAATTTTTATTATCACAATAGTGTATGTTTTGATGTAGTATGGTCAAGACACAAAATTTGGGTATCAGAGATAATGTCGATCACATGGAAGGAACTTTCATTTTTCGCTTTTAGGGGGTGAAATCAATAAGGAACTTTCATTTTTTACTTTTAAGGGAGGAAATCTTTTTTATTTTCCTTTTCTAGGGGTTGAAATCGGAGAAGGAGATTGTTTTTCTCTTTTTCTTGATGGTGAGTTCAGTTGATCAATTGCGAAATAGAATAATTTAATTCATAAAACGTATCAATATATAATTTTTACAATCATCATTTTCCAATAATTTCAGTCAAAATCAAAGGGGAATTATTTTTTTCCCCACTTTTAAGGGTTAAAATCAAAGGGGAATTCCTTCTTTTCCCTTTCAGGGGTGAAAATGGAAGGAGAATTCTTTTTTTTCCCCCCCCACTTTTCGGTGTCCAAATTGAGAGGTAATCTTTTTCCACTTTCAGGGATCAAAATGCAAAGTAATTCATTTTTTACTTTTGGGGGATCAAATTCAAAGGAAATTCTTTTTTAAGGGTCAAAATTAAGAAGGGAAATTTTTTCTTTATTTCCAGGGATCAAAATCGAGGGGAAGATTTTTTTTCCACTTTCAGTGGTCGATATCCAAGGGAATTTTTTTTTGTAACTTTTGGGGCTCAAAATCAAGGGGGAGAATTTTTTACTCTCAGAGGTAACTATTGAAAGAGAATATTTATTTACATTTTTAAAAGACAAAATCAAGTGGGAATTTTAAAATTTGTAGGGGAAATTTTTTCTCATTATTAGAGGTCAAAATTGAGAGGGAACATTTACTTTCATTTTATAGGCACAAAATTAAGTGGGAACTCTTCTCCCTTTTTAACAATATACCTCTCATTTTAAACTTTCTACCATTTTTCAACATCAAACATGCCTCTTTTTTGAGATTAGCATTTGCTTCTTCTGGCATTGACATCCGCTTTTAACTTTGCCCCTTTTTTTAATTAGTCACCCCTTTTTACCTTAGCTCGACCTTTTTTTCACATTAGCCAAACATCATTTTTTACATAAGCACCCCTCTACAACAATAACACCTCTTTTTTTTCTAACCATGTAAAAAGTGGTATTAAATTAATTTCATGAACAAATCGGATTGAATACTATCTGATTTCCATTTATCTATCTTCATATTTTTTTTTTGGTCAGCAATTTATTCCTAGTTAAAAGAAAATTACAAATATAAAAAGAAAGAAGTCAAATGAATCACATACAAATCAGAGAGGAAGAACCTTCTTTCTGGAGAAATCTTCTGGAAGCAGTAATTTTGACTTTTTACCAAATTCATTTCTTCAAGTTTGTTTAACCACTTGGAATTAGCAGAGAAGATATTCCAAAAGAAATTTCTTTGTTATAAAAAGCGAAAAACAAAAAATCCTGGCCTCAATCAAATGAACCACTGATCTTTGTCATTTAATCTCACACTTTCAGATCAAAGGAAAAAGAACATACCTTTCCGATCTCATCTTTGAGTTTGTATTGATTCAGTTGTATAAAACCATCAGAATCTGTAACTGAAACTCTACGCGTTTCCAAGGTAGGTTGATGTCTCAACCGAGGCGAGGATGTTGGTGACCCCACGGGAGAGTAACCAAACTGTCTGTATGAGCCAGCCGTGTCAAAGCTTCCGTACATTTTTGTGTGCATGTTTCGAGCCAAGCAGTTTTGTCTGAGGCACTGTCTCGACTTTGTGTGACTCATGACTGGCCGAGAACCCTGCTGGTTGTTTACAAGGCTGTTACATGATGAGCAATTACGCAAGGCTGGGTTCCCCGTTGAAATATCGTCAATAACATTAGGCACATTCAGGTGACCTGAATTGTCAGCGAATGCAATGCTGTGTCTTCGATGTGAATCTGACCCTAACAAGTCCTCGTTGAGGCTTTCATGCTCTTCATTTTCACTCGTGGAGCTGCGTCCTGAATCACTGTTAATGTTCGAAACCTTGCGTTGCAATGGTGGAGGTTGGAATACATTGGGGACACTGTCTTCAGTGATTGATGATTGTGAAGTCCTCAAATCAACATCATAATGGTGTTCTTGGTGTTGCCTTGAGAATTCAGATATGTGACCTTCCACTGGTTTACTGGCTACGCAAGGATGAGCATAAGGGATGTGATCCATTGTGGATTGTTCTCCATCAACTGTCTCATCACAACCGGATGACATCCCTTTCTCTATCATGTCGTCTTCATCTTGGCCACGATCAAAGTGGGAGTTCCTGGAATGAAGAAATTGAAAATTATCACTAATACAAAATGAGTGAGAATATATCATTATTAATTTTTTTTACTGATGTTTCTTTCATCTTATTTCTGGTGCTTTTTATTGCAACTCCCAGATCATCATCTGTATTCAACCACTGTAATCTTATTTGAATTTCAAAGACAAATCATTGGCAGTTATTTAGGCACATCAATAAGTCTGTAGCCTAATAAGGAAAGAGGCATTTATTTTACACAACGAATGTTCAATTTTCAACGATCTCCTTACTTGTCAATGCAGCGAGAGAGTATTAATCATGTAAATGGAACATTATACAATAAAAATTTCTGATAAAAATTTGGCTGATAGCCATGTGTCAGGCTACAGATTTATTGTCCCACTCTAATATATCAATTTATGAAATATCTTGCATCTTATTTCTGTTGCTTTTTATCTCAACTCTTAAACCATAATTTCTATCCTTTTCCCTTGGGGAGCCTGTCTATCTGTTAGCAATTTAAATAAGATACTAATAAAAAATAAATAATAATCAATAATGCTTCATCTAACAAAGAATTCAATATATTACATTTAGTACTAGTGTACGAGTGAAAATAGTATACAAAAGAATTCAAATGCCTGAGAATTCGTAGTACTTAATGGTAAGGTTTACTAGAAACATAGTTCATGTGTACCACAAATTAAAATTACACAGGTTCTCTCATGAAAAGGTTCTCAATACTAAATTGAAATCATTTTTGTTTTTACTGAGTTTGTGGTCACAAGTCCAGTGGGCCAGTTACTTGTGACCAATGTTCCCTCAATCTTTTTGTAGTTGATGGGCGCAAAAATCTTCTGGTGTGCAAATATTTTCCTGTGACATAAGTTTGTTCTCACTTTTGAATTCAACATAGGAAATCAACATTTTTTCAATGAAAACTCAGTAAGTTATCTATAGAATTTGAAATCTTTTGTGCGCACATTAATTTCCTTTGTGCACATGCATACAAAAGCAAAGAATCTCTTTAGGATGGCAAGCCTTTGGCAGAGCAAACTCAACCTTCAAAAACAAAATGATCCCATTAATCCTAAAAAGAAGAGTATACAATCAATGCATCCTCCTGATAGTCACTTATGGAGCTGAAACATAAAACCTAACCAAGAGACAAACCTGCAAACTGAGAAGCATGCAACGTGCCCATGAGAGAATCATGCTCAACTTCCCATGGAGAGATCATAAGACAGCACAGTATATCAAGGAGAAAACAGGAGTCCGAGACATCATAGAATCTACTAGAAAACTCAAACAGCAATTGGCTGGTCATATTGCAAGAATGGCTGACAACCAATGGATATCACGACTCACAACATGAATCCCTAGGGATTACATGTGAACCTGAGACCAGCAGAATACAAGATGCAGAGACAAACTAGACAAATTCAAAAAATACTGGCTCTGCAATTCCCACAGTAGAGAGATGCAGCAAATCCTGGGGAAGGTCTATGTCCAATGATGGACAATAAAAGACTGATGATGATGATATAAAGCACAGCTTAGAGGGAACTATACTTGTGGCAACTTCTAATGTTGTATTCTGAGCCCACAGCTCTAGCACTGAGTTAAATCAGTTACAACTATTAGTATAAAATAATGTCTTTCACTGTCTTTTTATTTATATTCTGGTGTATTTCAATTAGTAATTGCTCATTTGTTAAGTTATTAGAATGGGCATCTTGGTTGGTGTAAAACTATCTGTTCATGCAATACATGATATCACATGTAGGATTTATTAAAAAAAAAAATACGTCACAACTTTCATTCTTTCTAATGATTACATATATTGTGACAGTAAATATAGAAAATGCATTGCAAATTATTTTAATACTAGCTCCTTATATAACCTATGATATCACAGGGAAGATTCATTGATTGATACGTCAAAACTTAAATTCATTCTGATGATTACGTATGTAGTGATAGTAAATTCTGGCAGTAAGAGAGAAAATAGATAAACAACTTTATTGCTTCTTCTTCACTCCCTCATCAAACTTTAGTCTTTTTCTTCAGTGAAAAAAGAACTAAATATTTCTAGTGATAGAAGAAATAAAGAATGATGATTCAAACATTGAATTTTTGCAATTTTTGAACTAAAATTTGCTTCAACAATTTTAAACACTCAATCAGTTATGTATCAAAAATCAGGAAGGAAAGTATTGTCAGTGGTCAGGAATCAAGGCAAACATTACAGATTAAATATGATTTTTATATGTATGATATTAGCATGCACATCATTTCTCTTTCATGTATTTAGTTGTATTTGACAGTGGAATTTTATTTCACTTTTTCAATTTAGAATGAAAACAAAATCTAAAATATCAATGTGTAATTTTTTGTAACTTAGCTGAGTCCTGCATTATCAGCAACAGGAAATGTTGCCTCTCTACAGTCTCTTTGATATATATTTCCTCTTGGATCCTGGTCTAGTTGTTTTTTTCCACATTCTCTCTTGCCTTCGAATACCTCACACATCAAATGCTGCTAGTCTGAGTTGAGAACCAACAAGATATGGAGAGATAGTGACCACATATGCAGACTTCATCTTAAAGCAAAGAAGAAAAAAATCTACATGATATGTGGAAATTATACTGATTTTTTGTAAACAGAAGAGGGTATGCTTTTACTGCCAAACATCCTGCTCTAAAATTTATATTTGCACTTTGCTTCCTGCTACTTGCTATATAGATGATGTGTTCATGGTAGATTATTTGTAAGCAAGTCCATAGCGAAAATATTAAACTTTCAGAGATAGTTGGAGGGAAAACATCTGTCACAGGGGAACTACATGTGAGCTCAAGTCAACCAGGAGGATCAAGGGGGGGGGGGGAAGGGGTCTGTCTATCAACTGCAGGCTTGAAGGTGGCTGTGGAACCCAATCTGTGCAGCACAGAACTTTCTGCATTAAACATTGGAGATAAAAACACTAAGATCAAAATCGAGGACACAGAACTGGAGGAAGTAGATCACTACATCTACCTAGGACAACAAATCTCCATGAGACCCTCAAAAGAAGAAGAAATCAAGTGAAGAATCACACTAGGATGGCAAGCCTTTGGCAGAGCAAGCTCAACCTTCAAAAATAAGAAGATCCTATTTATCCTAAGAAGAAGGGTGTATAACCAATGCATCCTCCCAATAGTCACTTATGGAGATGAAACATGGAATCTAACCAAGAGACAGATCTGCAAATTGAGAGCTATGCAATGTGCACATGAAAGAATTATGCTGGGCCTCATACGGAGAGGCCACAAGACAGCACAGTACATTTGGGAAAAGACAAGAGTCAGGGACATCATAGAATCCATTAAAAATCTAAAATGGCAGTGGGCTGGCCATGTTGCAATAATTGTAGACAACCGATGAACATTGCGACTCATGACATGGATCCCCCGAGGTCACATGCACAACCAAGGCTGGTAGAATATTAGATGGAGAGATGAGCTAGACAAATTCAGAAAATACTGGCTCCGCAACACCCATGATAGAGAACTGTGGAGAATCCTGGGAAAGGTCTATGTCCAACAACCGACATTGGAAGACTGATGATGATAATGATGATGATGATGATAATGATGAAGCCCTTGGCTGGTGGTGTCTGAAAGGCAGCCTGCTACACCCATGATAGAGAACTGTGGTGAATCCTGGGAAAGGTCTATGTCCAACAACCGACATTGGAAGACTGATGATGATAATGATGATGATGATGATAATGATGAAGCCCTTGGCTGGTGGTGTCTGAAAGGCAGCCTGCTATTTTCGTGTTTTCCTCTCATCTGTAACAACAGCTCATTTGTCAGCTCAAAACTTGAGGCTAGCTGTATTGAGGTAGCAGCACCAGCCTTTTCTGTCACTTTCTTCCTGGTGCCACGTGTGATGATGGATGCCACCCAGTGAGAACAGGTTCTTCAGTTGATCTTTGAAGTGCTTACTGGAGACCCCTTGATTGTATTTTCTTGCTCAAAGTTTTTTGGCAGATGTGTTCTCTCTCTAGCACCAGCCATGATGTTTAGGATAAGATGGAGGCAGCATTGGTGCAAGCACTCTATCAAATGTACAAGCTTCCTGTACAAGACCTATGTCTATGCATCATATGAGATGGTGGAGACTACAACTGTTCTGTATCCCTCAGCTTCGTGGAGAGGTGCAGAGAGTGGTCTTACCAAAACTCTTTAGCAAGGTGCGCAAAATAACTGTTGGCTTTAGATATACAGTTGTCTAGGTCCTTGGTGGTGGTGGTGGTGGTGGTGGTGGTGGTATCATGGAATATTACACTGCCAAGGTATGTGAAGTAATCTACTGCATTTAGCTAAGTGCCATTGAAGTCTATACAAATGAACATGAATATCAACACTCTTTTCAATGTGTTAATGAAGTTAGTTGGATGGTGAATTCAAACAAGATATTTTGAAAAATTACAATAAATAAATGCTGTTCAAATTTTATGGAACAAGCCAGAAAGTCAGACAATAGACGTGCAAGGTCTCTCCCTAGCACTTTCAGGCATATGTAGAAGGAGTGGGAAGAAACAAGAGGTGGTTGGAAGTTTTTGATATGTCAGCCTGTCAGTCAGTGTTGGCAATCAGTACGAGAGATACTTGTGTAACTAAAAAAATGTTTTTTGAAACAAGATATAAAATAAGATAGATGGAAAAGTAAGGAAAAGACACGGCTAAACTAATAAACCAATGTATTATTTATTCATGGCTATTTCAACATGCAAAAGGATACTGCATAGAGAATTTCACTGGAATATACAGAATGCATATTTGTTTAATAAAGAGTGTATAAGAATTGTTAACTGATTCAAAGCAATTTCAACATCCAGAAAGAGAAGGCATACAGTACATAAAAGGAAAATATACTGAATGCAGATTTGTTCAAGTGTGTGAGAGGATTTGAGTGTAAAAAGCAATTCCAGAAAATTGTCACAAGGCTCATGGGAAGCAAAGTAAAATATAAGAACTCATTGAACAGAAGTTTAAAATAGGAACAGTCAACAGGGAATAAGATGCTGATTAACAATTATGTTGCAACTAGCAAGGTTAGAGAAATAAACAACAGGAAAAGATATCTCTTTCTGACATCCAGCCAAAGTTTGTTATTAAAATTAATTAATGGTATAAACTTCACTGGGTGGTTTTATAAGCTTTCAGGTTTGAAATACTAGTAGTAGTAGTATACTTGGTTTGCCATTATTATATGATAATTCCTCATCTCAGAAATCAGCTTATAGTGCTAGCATAAATAATTGACATCAGCACAAAAGATTTTGTTTCTAAATATCAGTCAAGTTTTTTAATAAAGATTACGCTATACTATCTTGTAAGACACAGCATGTATCAGTGTTCTCCTTTTTACCCTCACCGAGGGTATCACGGGGTCAAGTACACACTAAACAGTGTCACAGTAAGGGAAAGAGACCAATGCAGTCTGATTTCAAACATGGTAGGATTGTTGAACTTCAGAATCAGGGTCTATCACAATGTGCAATAGCTGACCAATTAATTGATGTCAGACAGTTGTGATTCTTTTTTAATGTGATCAAGATAGTTGTAGAGCCAAGAATGGAGATAATAGGATGTTGGGATCATGATGAGAGTCTAGTTATCAGAGCACTATAGCAGAACGTCAATCAGTCCATCACTTGTCTGAAGGCAGAAACAAGGCTCAAAGTTCACAAAGAGATTGAGGCACCCGAAAAAAAATCGTAGAGTAAATCCCTAAAAATGATCCACAAACAATGCAGATTGATACCTCTGATCTAAACATGTATGCTGATCATAATTTATACACATAGTTATAATGTAAATCATTTCCTTAACCCATGTTTGTTGAAGTCTCCCTAATTCAAGTCTACATTGTTCACAGATAATTCTCATAGTTAGAAGTTCTGAGGTTCAACTATCCTGCTATGTTTGAAACCGGACAGCTTTGATTACTTTCCCATACTTCGCAGACTTAACATTGTTTCTAACAACAACAGAGACTGATGAAATTGAAATCTGAATCCTTTATATCACATCAATTGACAAAGAGTTTAAAGGTTAGTTGCAATGAAAATTTTCAATAATTGAAAATCTGTTCGAAATACTCAACTCGAGATCACTGCTCAACTTCTAACTATTGGACAGTGTTCATAAGATGACTAACATCATAATCATAAACTGTAACAAATTTATTCCAGATAATAATGAAACTACAAAGCACTCAAAGAGCACATACCTCTGCCAATGTCATTATCAGGGGAAGTAATTGCACATGGATCCATATCAGAATTTAAAAATTTAATCAGTTCTTCTGTAGCCTATTGCCCACCCTCCAACAAAATTCATTGAAAAATCACTGAGAACTTTTGGAGATATCATGTGGATAGACATGAACTTTTGGCGATATTAGGTAGTTTAGACACATAACTATGATGTACAGGAGGTAATGGTTCATGGATCAAAATTCAATCACTTCTTTCGTAGCCCATAGTCCACTCTTTCACAAAACTTCATTGAAATTCACTGAGAACTTTTGGACATATTACGTCAAAAGTCATGAGCATATATATAGATGAATTGAAAAAAAAACACAGAAAAATATCTTCGTATCCACTAGTTTTACTCTGCCTATGGTCCATCTTCTCAGAAAATTTCATTGAAATTCTTTGAGTACTTTAAGAGATATTGCGTGGACAAAGAGACAGACATTGCTGATTACATTTACCTCTCCCACTTTGCTGGTGGAAGTAGATTATTCAGAATTTTCATTTGAGTTTGAAGTTTTGTGGTGCATTGTACACACACACACATATATATATATATATATATATATGCACACACATGGATATATGTATAAAGAAAATAGACATATTTGGTCCAAAAGAATGATTATAAATTGCGTTATATACAAAACTTATTTAAGATTATCTCCTACCATTACACATTAACCTTTCGAATTGACCTTACCCACCCAACATTTTGCATCAAAAATTGTTTTCATTGGACCTGGTGATCTGAAATCACCACTCACTGTGAGAAGCATTAATGTTGTATAACCAGATGTCCTGTCAAAATAAAGAACTACATCATTTGTTCGTTTTGAGCATCAAAATATTTTGTTGGTAACAAGTACTTTTTCATGTGTATAAAGTACAATATCAACATAATGCTAGTGATTGTTTGCCTGATTGGTTGTATGCTTTTTTACGGCCTACCAAATGGCCAGACCCTAGGGGCCAAAATTTAGTCTATACAGGTATCTTGACTCAAGGATGAACATCGGGTAGGTAGTTTGAACCTCTGAAGTCACTAAAAGTCACCTAAGGTCAATTCAAGCTAAAAAATATTATTTTGGGCCAAACTGAAAAAGGGACATCTTTTTACAGGACACTGCATAAATCAGAAGCACCTTAATCAAAGGCATCTATGTATTAAATGTAAAGATTTGTTTATTTTAGATAAATATCAGTGGAGGTGGCAGTGACCAAGCAGTTGATAACATAGATAATGGGATTATGTGCTAAGTTCGAAACTCCAATTGCATTCACTTTGCAGTGCTGCTCTTAGGAAAGAGCAAGATTGATACAATTGACTTTGAAGAAAAATTCTTGATTAAGAAGAATCACCATACAGTGGTTATTCTCATTTTTGCTTACACACAGTCTTTATTTGCTCTATTCGCTTCTTTCAATGCAACAGTTACATTATCAGGAAAAGGATAGATGATCTGACTGAATGATTATAAATTGCCTTATTTTACACTGTAACTGTTGCATTGAAAGAAGCGAATAGAGCGGGTATAGACTGTGAATAAGCAAAAATGAGAATTTGGATTTGAAATAGTTATTTGAGTCTTTGTATTACCAGTCGCTGTCTAGCTCACAGGTAAGAGCAACACTAGGTTGAAGCGACTAACCTATTGGTAGTAGGTTTGATTTCTGCAGCAGCCCTCTTTTCTTTAATTCTTTATTCTATTTATGTTGTCCAGGCCAAGTGATACATTAACCGTATAGTGATAGGAGATCATTTCAAATAAGAGTTTCAATATGATATAGCACAATTTATCATCCTTCTTTAGGGTCACATATCCATTTTTTAATAACATAAGTGTTACATTGTAAGAAATGGATAGATACAGTAATTATGAAAAATTGGTACAGTGTTTTGAGAAGGACTTTTTCTGAGGAAATTAAACAAAATGTAAGAGTGGAATTTCATTTTACATCATGTATTTGTTGATTTATGTTTTTTGATTTAGCGAATATTCATAAAAAGTAAAATTAGACTATTTTCTTAATTGTTTGGAAGCGACAATGAAGAATGTCAGCATCTTTTCAAAGTACCCGATACAAACGTGTGATCATATTCATTGCTGAGTGTTTCTGCTAGTATAAATGCAGGCCCCTAACAAGGACAGTGCAAGAGAGACCAGTCACATGAACCTTTTGCAGATCAAGGAAAAAAAAAAAAAGAAAAAAGTGAATAAGAATTTTAAAAAAAATATATGTAAGTAAGAATAAACCATTTGTAAATTCTCCCCACCCTGGACTCCCCAGTTGCATTTGGTTTGCTAACCCGTTTCTCTCCTTCATCCTTCCCAACATTTTTTCTTTTGTATGGGCCTTAAGTATAAATAAAAAAAGACAACAAACTTCATGAAAGGAAACGCAATCAAGGTGCCCCAAGTAGACGCTTCAAAGATCAGCTCGAGAAGCAATGTTCACTAACTGGCATCCATCATCACTCGGGGCGCTAGAAAGCAATCAACACAAAAGGCTGACATCATAGCATCAGCGCAGCCAGCCTCTAGTTTGAAGCTGACAGATGAACAACAGCTGAGACACAAGAGGAAAAGACTGAAGAAGCAGGTTGCCTTCCACACAAACCACCAGACCAGGGCTTTCCATATCTCAAGTGTAAGAAGCTCAGCAATGTATGGATTGGGATCCACAGCTACTTTCAAGCCGACAAAAGACAGACAGACTATCCTTCCCTGATCCTCGCAAACCAGGAACAAGCCAGCAATAACTGTGTGTGTGTGTATATATATATATATATATATATATATATATATATATATATTTATTTATTATAATTAACGCTCCCTTATACAGGGTTGAGTACTCTTTAAGTAAGGTAACTCGTTTATCATAAGCTTATGCAATGCTCCTCCAACTTAGGAATAGAGCACTTTGGTGGATGGGGAATAATGTGTGAGTAAATATATCGCTTAAATTCAACCTTACAGACCGTCTAGTTTTGTGTAAGGCAGAGATAAGACGCCAGCCTCTGGGTCTGAAGCAAAGGTTACGATCCTACCTCGTGATACTGGATGGCATAACAGATAGTCTGCTTCACTGGAGAGTTGTAATACAACAAAACAACTGTCTATGGATGACACAATCATTCAATTATTATTATATATACATATATATATATATTAAGAGATGGATGTATATAATCCAACAGAATATTTATGAATGTGTTATACTATTTGAAACACTATTAAGTGGTTATTTCGGCCTTCGCCTTTCCATCAGACTGTTTAATTCAATGGTTAAGAGTGACACTATGCTGAAGCAGCTACCTTATTGGTTGCAGGTTTGGTTCCGGCATCAGGCTCCTATTTTCTTTGATTGTTTATTCTATTGACACTGTCTAGGTCAAGTGACTCATTCTCCATGTAACAACAGGATGTCATTTCAAATAATATCATGCACTCATATATATATAAATATATATATATTCTTTTTTTCATATATATGGAGAAACATTGGGTTAGGAACACTGAAAAGGGAGGAGATAATGTTGAAAAATAAAGACACATTGTGTAAAATAAATACTTGTTTTCATCATGAAGTGAACCTATGCACAAATGTGTAAGTATAAACATGATCAGTTTTTTGGGAGGATATGACTAACAGGACAAACTTAGTTGACAATAAGGAGAGAAAACAATAATTATCATCATCATCAGTCTTTTATCGTCTGTCATTGTATATAGACCTTCCCCAGGATTTGCCACCCTACTTTATCGTAGGTGCCGTAGAGCCAATATTTTCTGAATCTGTCCAATTTGTCTTGCCACCTCATATTCTGCTAGCCTCAGCTCCACATTTTATCTCTGGGGATCCATGCTATCAGTCTTAATGTCTATCGGTTGCCTACCATTCTTGCAACATGACCAGCCTATCGCCATTGGAGTTTCATAATGGTTTCTATGATGTTTCGGACTCCTGTTTTTCCCCTAATATATTGTGCTGTCTTGTGGTCTCTCCATATGATGTCAAGCATGATTCTCTCAGGTGTACATTGCATGCTTCTCAGTGTGCAGGTCAGTCTCTTGGTTGGGTTCCGGGTTTCAGCTCCATAGGTGACTATCAGGAGGCTGCATTGGTTGTATACTCTTCTTTTTATGACTAATGGGATTTTCTTATTCTTTAAGTTTGAGCTTGCTCAACTGAGGGCTCGCCATCCTAGAGTGATTCTTTGCTTGATTTCTTCTTTTTTTGAAGATTTCTTGGAGACTTGTTGTCCTAGGTAGATGTAGCGGTCTACTTTGTCCAACTTTGCATTTTAGATTTTGATCATTGTGTGTTTATTTAGGATATATTTATTATAAATGATCTTTGATTTGCTGAAGTTCATATGAAGGCCAACTTTCTTGCTTCCTCTGTTCAGCTCATCTAGCATTAGTTGGAGGTAGTGGAGGTTCTCAGCAATAAGGAGAATATTGTCTGCAATTCTAAAATTATTTAGTAATTCGCTGTCTATTTTGATTCCTCTGTCTTCCCAGTTTGGGTTTTGGAAGATCATCTTGAGGTAGGCTGTAAAAAGTTTGGGTGAGCTGAAAGGGCTCTGAATCTTTATGTAGCCTGATGAAGGAGCAGCTCTGATGGTATATATGTTGCAATATTCTAACATATAGCGGGTCTACACCTTGGATGGTGATAGCATCAATGACAATGGGAATTTCTACTGAGTCGAAGGCCTTCTTGAGGTTGATAAATGCTAGCGTGAGTGGCATTTTGTATTCTGCTGCTTTCTTTTTCAGTTGATTTATCAAATGGTAATGGTCCATGATTGAGTAGTTACTTCTTAAGTCTGCTTGTTTCCATGGTTGGTTTTCATAACTTGGGTGAAAAATTTATAGATGCAGTTGAGTAGACCTATTGGTCTGTAGTTGTTGGGGTCTCTTGGATTTCTTTTTTTTATGTAACAGCATTATGATTGCAGCTTTCTAATCTTCTGAGACTTTACTTTGAGGCATAAGTTGAATAAAATGGTTAGTTTCTTAGTGATGACTTTCTTGCATAGGTTGATAGTGATGTTATCTGGTCCAGGGGCCTTTCATTTTTTTTGTTAGTTTGATAGCTTGTTTCACTTCCCATGGCGCACCTTCTAGAAAGCCCTTGAACTGACTGCTCATGTCTTGCACATCCTGTTCATTGTTTCGTGTTCCTGGTTTGGAGGAGTTGAGTTTTCGGTAGAATTCTCAGGCATGTTCGACGAATCTGTCCCTGTCCGTTGTTAGGTTTCCATTTTCTTTGAGTGCATTAATTATTTGATTTTGTCCTGTATTGGGAGGTTTTTTTTTCAATAGTGTGGAAGCCCCGACCTTTTTTTAAGAATAGTTTCGATGATAGCTGTCACGTAGCTCTTTTTGTTTCTTTTGGATGGTTTTATTACTGAACCAGAAGAGAATTCAATGACAACAAATTCAACAACAAACAAACAGCCTCTTTCATCGAAGACACTATTATGTTTAAAGCAAAAACACACAAACTATCAGTAAAATCTCTGATGGAACCAAGAAAACAATAATTGTTAGTAAATCAAAATATATTCTACTGACATGTTTTATCTCTTTGCCAGAATATGTTATTGTTTTTTTTCCTTATTGTCAATTAAATTCACACACACACACACATATATATTTACAATACACCCTTGCTATAACAATCTAATTGGGGAGTGGGGGTCTGTCGTTATAGCTGAAAGTTCATCATACCCTTCATTACACTTTTCACGCTTTTAATTTTCTCAAAAAGTCTCTATTTTTATACATTTTTTCTCACAGAAAGGTTATATCAGATTTTTGCCCAATTTTTTTCTCAATGACAAAGATTATGATCATGATATAATCTTTTATACAAGTCTGATGCTTTTATTTCATTTTTTGTTCCTATTGAAAACTTCATAAATAAAGCAATCAAAATGACACTCTTTTTTTGTTTTTTAAAAATCAATAACAACAACTTGGTTTATTCTGTAATTTCCACTGTTTTTACACAAAATGGTAAATCTGAGGTCAGTTTGAATGGATCCACGAGGTTTTAAAGCTGAAATTCGAGGTTCATTATAGAGACGGTTTACTAAGGATTTTTTTCCTAGAGCATTGACCTGGATACCTAGCTTGCTACACTGTCACTTTATTAACCTGAGGGATAGCAGACCACAAACGTCAGCGCACATATGCTTTGTTGGAGTGTCTGAGATCTCTGCTAAAAGCTACAGGCAGCCATACTATCAATTGTACTTGTACCATGATATTGTAGACAGCCATATAGTCCAAAAGTTCTGTGCTCAAAGTTGCACGCAGCCGTACTGTCCCAATTCAATGGGATGGTAGAACTCTACAGCATCAATTGACTAAAGGTTGTTCATGCCCCATGGTCCAACCACAAGCAAGCCCTACTGTCAGAATACCTCTCTAAAAGGGCAGCATAGCCCTACAAACTTGGTGGACCATAGGAGGCTAACTCTTGGCTTGAAGGGTGGGGTTGGCCTTCGGCAAGCTGGCCTCAACTTCAAAATCCATTGCTCAGGCTGGAGGGAAAATCTGTTCATAAGCCCTGTCGTCTACAGTTCCACTGCTGTGGCAGTATCTCTAAACAATCTTTGTTTGCAAAGCCAAGCCATTCATTCATATATCTATACATAAGTGAACAATTGGGAATGAGACAAACTCTTAAACAAATTAATTAAATCACACTTTCTTAATGGATATCTGTGGTGGGATAGAACTGTAGATGTCTCAATAGATTGTCCATGTGTCCAGTAGGGGTTTGGTAATAATGGGAGTTGAGAATTGGAAATTATTTAGGAGTAATCTGGAGGTGGGTTATTTGGATTGAGGCTATCTCTAGTAGTAATCAAGGTGGTGGGATATAGATTAGGGAGGTCCTCGTTATGTATGATCAAGTATGTGTTGGGATATGCGCGTTCAGTAATCTTAATGGTCATTGATAAGTCAGATAGCTAGGAGTAGTACAAGTAAGATGGACTATACATAGGTGTCTGTAGGTAGAGGTCTAGGTGACTATGTGTGACGTTTCCAATGTACGTCTGATATACATAAAAGAAGAGTTTGGTATGGATAGGGTGAGAGAAGTTTATAATATTCAACGTAGGAGGAGATCCTGATGTTACTGCTAATCATGTCTTTAATGTTTTGGGGTCTGCAGTAGGTGATGACGTATGGTTCTTGGAATATTCCTTTGAATTCTGTTTCAAGTGTTAGTATATTCCATCTTATATCAATTATGTGACAGAGGTGGGAGTGTGTTGTGATGGGTGATTATGAGTGGTATGCGACTGGCTGGTTATTTTAGTAGGTTTTTTTTTTCATCGGGTTATTTATTTCTTCTTGTGAATATCCTTGTTTAGTGTTGTAGTAAGTTATAATTATGTTTGTTAAATTCACTATCTGCAGAGCTATTTCTCATAAATCTAAGTGCTTGAGAAAATGTTACTTTTTTTCTGGTGTTTGGGATAGGCCGATTTAAAGAGAAAGTAGTTGTGGGTGTTTGTAAGCTTAGTACAGAGGATGGTCTGGAGGGTTCTATTGTTATCCATGTATAGGCAGGTGTCTAGGAAGGCTATGGAGTCAGTGGGTTTTTCAAGAATTTTTTTAGTTTGGCTTCAACTCCTCTATATATAAAGAGAATATAATTCATATATCTAACATAGAAGGTGCAGTCTTTGTCAATCTTTGGGTAGATGTCAGTCTCTTAAAAATTTGCCCATGAAGATGTTGACATAAAAATAGGCAGCGACTGTGCTCATGACACAGCCTTTCATCAGGAGGAAGTGTCTATTGTTAAAATTGAAACTTTTGAGAGTGAGAATGTATTACAAGAGGGTGGTTATCATTTCCGCTTTGGGTTCACTAGTGGTACTATTTTTGAGGGCTAGGATGCCTTCTTCATGTTTTGTATTATGATATAGGGATTTGATGTTCATAGTCACTAGAAATTATTTTTCTGAGATTGTTTTGATAGGCTTGACTTTGTTCAAGAGGTCAGTGGTGTCTTTTATGTAGGACTTGACCTGCGTAGCTAAGGGTTGTATGTGGTGGTCTATATATTTTGATAGTTTGGTGTGGTGGAAGTTAGTAGAGGAAATGACTGGTCTATCTGGGTTATTTAATTTGTGGATTTTTGGAAGTAGATAGAACCCGGCAGGTTTCATGTAAATGGGTTCATGTATATTTGATGTTCTTTCATCTATAAGGTTATTGTCGTGCATCTCTGTTAAGGGGTGAGTTATTATGTCTTGGTAATCAGTGAAAAGGGTCAATCGGGAGTTTTTCGTAGAATAACATTTTGTTAAGTTGAGTATTAGCTTCTATGAGGTATTCATCAATATCCCAAATGACTACACCTCTTCCCTTATCTGCTCTAGTGATGATGAAGTCATATTATTTTCAAGTTTGTTGAGGGACTCTCATTCTCTAATGCTAAAGTTATCATGTGGTTGGAGCTGTTTATTGTGAGGTTTGATATAGGTTTTTATGTCCTAACTGCTATTTCAAATGTTTGGATAATTATGTCTGTGTTCTTTGGGGAGAATGATTTGTTAAGGTCTTCAAGAAGTTTTAAAATATCTCTATCGAAGTTAGATTTGCCGAGGTGTGCTTTCAGTTCAATTCTCCTACAGAAGTCATTAAGGTCATTGTTTAGGATATTTTTATAGAGGTCTGGGTGGGACAAGGGCAGAAATTTCGGGCCTTCAAGGTTTTTGAAGGCATCTCTAGTGAATCTGAATTTACTAAGGTTGATTACTTTTCCTCCTGGGTTGTCGTTGACTCTAATGATACATTGTAGCTATTGCTCAAGTTTCCTAATTCTCTAATTAAGGATAGTAACATGTTTTCTGGGCTCCCTTTTCATGTGTAGTGGTTGGGGGGTTTCATTGGATTTCTGATAGCTTTTATGCATGAGATAATGGAGAATTTACCTTCAGGTCAGGGTGTTGATCTGTCATGTTTTTATAATATATTGGATGGGTCCGGTGTAGGAGTGAGGAGGGATATGTTTCTTGTAGCTGTTGTTTGAGGAGTGCTAGAGGGATGTTCATTGTGGTGACAGGCATTTCTATAATTAGTGTTAGTAGATATATATATATATATATATATATAATTACTTGGCTTCACTAACAAAGATTTGGGAGGGATTCCCATGTCTTCCAGGCCCTCAGGTAGTGGGGCATATATATATATATATATATATATATATATATATATATACATACACATATCAGACATGTGCTGTGAGTAAGATGTTAGTCGACCTTTATAAAGAAAATAGTCAATAAGACAAAAGTTTTTACATGCCATACATCCATCATACATTTTAATGAATAAAACTAATAAGATTGTTAAACAAAGTACTTGAGTTTATATTGCAGTTTAATATGTTTCAGATTCAGGCCATTTATTGACCTTCATTAGAATGATTAAAAAAAAAATGAAATTGATTTAAATTTTTCAGGAATTCATCTTTATGATACAAATACTTTTTGGTTCTCCCTGATATTTTTTTGAATCTCATAAAATCAAACATGCGATGGATTCTTATATACAGAAAACATTTCCATGATTTATTCTATGAAGGAACCATTCCATTATCAGATCTAGAAACCAATGAATAAGTACTCAAAGTTTTGTTAATTAGTTGTATTTCTGGACATTCTTGAAATATAAGTGTGTATTTGGCACTGAATTTTCCCAATTGGATTCCTACATGTTCTTTTTCTGGAATATAAACACAAATTTAAAAAATGAATACCATGTTCACTTGTGTATAATGTTAAAATTTGAGTATAGCATAATACTCGAGTGTAAGAAAAAACACGTACATAAATTATTGATATTTTGCTTCAAAAAGTGTGGTTTGAATTATATTCGAGATGACACTGTACTCATATAACTATGGTAACTCTGTTTCCTAAAATTTTTATATCCTTTTCAGGGAAAAAGTTTTGAAATAAAATAGAAATGAGCACATGCAGACACGTCTACTTCTTCGCATCTCTTGTAACGACTCACTGTAGCAATGGATCTCTGATACACCAACAGTCTATCCGTCAGCTTTTTTTTTTCTCTGGCTTGAAGCGTTGTCCACAATCCATGGATGGTTAACACCCGGACTTATTTTTAATACAGAATTTGAAAGGCACTGAATGATTGTGCCCAAGATGAAAATAATGCTACTTGTGTCTCATGACAGCTGTTACATTTAGTTTATGAATACTGCATGTAAATGTAACACCAATTATGGGACAACCATTTACTGAATTATGCATTAAATTCAATGCGTTAAATTATAAATCTACAATGAATGAATTTGAAATTTTTCACTTTATTCAATAATTGACCATGATTTTTTCTTAAAGTAGGCAGAGCGTACCTTGTCTACCCGGATATCATTCGCTCTATAAGTGTAAATGGGTGGATCAAGCAGATAACACATATTTTTTTTTTAATTCTTTATAAACAAATTCATTTTGGGAATCAGAAACTAACCAATGAAACAGTCATCCAAAGTATCAACATAGGTTTCTTCAGCTTTAAGTTTGTTTGGCTGGCTTGCTATGTATCATGCTAATAGGCTGCATCAATGGAATTTAAAGTGGGCTGAAAATTCACACATTTACACCCTTTTTTTTTACCCCCACCATAGGTCTTGAGTGTGGGATTCAATGTCCAATGTACAATGTAAGTTTATGCTAAATTGATCTCTAAGTTGTATCTGGCAAAATTCAAGCTTGGCTTTTTGAAAATTAAGACTTTTTTAGTGATCACTGTCCCCAATAACTTATTCATTGATCAACCTTTTTTCCAATTTTTTTGATTGATCACCCCAACACAGCATGCTGCCAAAAGACGTTGATAACGTGATGGTTTCTGTTGAGTAACTAATCAGACCTGTTTAGTTTAGCTTTCATGAACAACAGCAAAGTTTTAATAGGAAATCATTCCACACAGATGAATCATCTCAAGAAAACACTTTCATTTTTGTTACCTCAGTCAACAAAGTAGGAAGAGAGGTTTAGGTTATGATGAATTTACGAAATTTCCTCATGAAAGAATTTTCAAATTTTTTTCAACAAAAATTAGGTAAACAAGTTTTAACTTGATCAAAAGCTTATTTAATCAAAATAAGGATATGAAATGATTTTTTTTTACAATCAAAAGTTTACATAATTAAAGTGAAATCAAACTTTTTTACAATTTATAAGTAAATATGTAGTTTCAACAATTTAACAAAAAATAAATCAATATGTATTTCGATCAAAAGTTCATCTAATCAAAAGAAGGAACTAAAACATTCATTTACAAGAAAAAAATAAATTTTGCTGATTCAGCGTAACTTATGCATTCATACATGTCTGTCTATCTATTTGTTTGTACAAACGATATCTCCAAAAGTTCTCGATGAATTTCAATTCTGTGGAAGGGACAATAAGATACAGAAAGGTTAATTGAATTTTAGAGCAGTTCTAGGAATTTTTTTTTTTTGATTGAGAGACATTTTTCTGTTTTTTTTTCCATACGTTTACGTATGCATCCATGGCTGTCCACACAATGTTCCGTAAGTTCTCAATAATTTCGTTGAAATTTTATGAAAGGGTAGACAGTAGGCTACGGAGGAAATGGTTAAATCTTCGGTCAGATCCGTTGACAATTATTTCCCCTACATCCTAGTTATATGTCCATATCACATAATATCGACAAAATTTTACGTCTGTCATCTTGGTATTTCCAAATCTTCTCAATGAATTTCAATGAAAATTTATGGAAGGCTGGGTATCCATGCATAGTTACTTCCCCCTGACAATGCCAATGTCAGAGGTATGCAATCTCTGAGTGCTTTCTAGTTCAATTATTATTTAACATTAATAGTTTGAGAATTTGAAGTACTCAACAAAAGTGTTATAAAATGATGTATTTTTTCATATAGTGCAATGTTAGAGTGTCAAAGGAGTTTGGTAGTAATGTTTTCTATTGATATTATTAATTGTTCAGACCATGCTGTCACAATTGAAACCAAGTCTATAAGATTTGCACATTCGTACATACAAGAATGAATCAATCAGAGTGGAAGATAGTGCTTTGTATCACGGGTGTGCTCTGAATCAGAGATGCACAAAAAGGCAAAGATATTTTAGCGTCTGTAAAAAGCAATGGACAGTAAAAGCCTCTTTGATACAATGTAGGGAATGTACATTTTCTGACAGGGCATCCTCTGATGAGAGCGTCTGTTGAAAGAAGCTTTTAAGGATTTATTTTCAATAAGCAAATTGAAAACATTTTCTTCTCCTCTTCTTTTATGCTTTACTATGCATCCACTAATTACAAAAATTTTGAAATTCTGTACCACTAAGAGACTTTTCATTAATTCTCTCATTTCTTTTTATTGGTTCACCATTAGTAACATGAACAAGGAAGTGAAACTTTACAATTTACAATTTGGACCACTTTCTCTACATTGTGCCAAAAAAGCTTTTACTGCCAATGGCTTCTTACAGACACTAACATTTTTTTTGCATTATTGTGCATCCATGCCTCACAGTAGACCCGTGATACCAACCACCATACGACACAGATCAATAAATCCATAACCTAACACATAGTTATTAGCTGAATTTTGATCTGAAATTTTTACTGTATAATATATTTGTTGCGTAAAATAAATGCTTTTTTATTATTAGGCCCTAGTGATGTGCCCGTGTAGGAAAGTGGATCAGGGTCTGTGGCATGACATACATTTATTAATTGAATTTGAATTCGAAATTTTTTCTTCATGATGTTTGATGCGTGTGATTGAAACTCATTACTGAAATAAGTGCCTTCCTAAGGGAGGAGAACATGTTGAAAAATAAGTGCTTTTTTTAAATCTGTAGGCAGCAGACTTATTTACCTACATTTATCAATGAGCATGATCCTTCACAGGGTTTATGATTATCAAGGTGTGTGTGTGTACATGTGTATATATATGTGTGTGTTTGTGGGAAGGAAGGAAGAGAGAGTGTATGCGTGATTAGTCGCATAAATTGTTATCAATGTGAATGTAAGTGAAATAGAGAGAAAGAGAGCAAGAGATAGAGAGAGCCAGTGAGTGAAAACAGAGGCATAAAGAGAGGAAATGAAGTGTATGCATGTGTAAGCATTGAGAGTGTATGTGTGCGTGAGTTTGGCCTGATAATACCATTTTATGTTTTCTTCAAGTGTTGACCACTTAAATTAAATTACTGTTATACAAGAAGAAAAAAATGATTTTCTCAGCAAATCTTTCATTTTATGTAACAAAAACAAAAATTGCCAGGAAATTATTTACAACATATTACATTAGTATTACCTGTATATTTAAAGGCAACACAGGAATTAATTCCAAGCTTGTGGGTCTGCTACTGTGAAAGGAAATTTATTCAGTAAAGTGACTTACAGTGAATTATATATCCACTTGTGTGCCGAAGAAAACAGGAAATGTTCATGAAGGAAATAAGAAAAAAGGAGGAAAGAAAAGAATGGAAGAATATGTAAAACAGAATACTTGAAGTGTCAGAATGTTAAGTCATATCTCTATGTGTTCTTATATAACAAATAGACCCTTTTAAAAATGTTGGACGACATCAATAACACGTCTGGTTAGTCACTCAATAGAAACCATCACTTGATCAAAGTCTTTTGGCCGCAAAAGGTGACCAATTAAAAAATTGAAAAAAAAAAAAGGGTGATCGATGAATAATTTACTTCTCTTGCCTTTCGTTGAGCTGCAATCACTGAAAAAGAGTATGAATTTAAAAAAAAAACAAGCGGGAATGCTGCCGGAAACAAATAAGGGGGACCAATTTAGAATAAACCTACATCGCAAATTGAAATTCCCATCAAAAAATTCATTTAGGGGGGTAATTTTCAAAAAACAAAAAAATCGTTTTTTGTAGACATGATAAAGAGTAAATGTTTAAATTTTCAGCCTTCTAGCTCCATTAGTATGATCTGTACTAATAATTGCCAGCCAGACTCACTTGAAAACTTAGGAAAGCTATGTTGACAGTTTTAGTTGGTGGTTTCTAATTGTTCCAGGGAATGAGGATAAAGTTAGACAGAATTTATTCACTGGAGAGCTATCTTATACCATTACAGAGATATAAAGCATGAAGTTTGGTATTTTAATAGCAGTTTTTCATAACATCTGTATGGATGCTGCTAAATCTCATCACTAATTTTCGTATATATTTAACTCATCTTTTTGGGCTTTCCTTCACTGGAAAAAGTGTTTCTTCAGACCAACATGGAAAAATTACTTTTCTTGAAAAAAAAATTAGGTAACCTAAATTTATTAGTTATTTTCCAAGAGAATTTCTGATTGAATATAAATATTACTTTGAAATAAACTAATAGATTTATGTGTTACAAATAAGAGCAATTTTTTAAAGTTTTACAACATAACACTTTTTTTTAGTGTTCCTTTCTTTCAATTTATATTGTTTCTCTTGAATATCCTTTTCTTTCATTAATGGTTATCATGATTTCCATCAGTGATACAGGGCATCGATTGGGAAATATCTAAAAAAACTACCTCTCCAGAGTTTTTTCGTTTTAATTCAACTTTATAACCTATAGAATTTGATTTGACAGAAAAAATTAGCCTAAATTCTTCAGCAAAAGTTATGATGTTTGGAATGTTGCTTTTTTTTTTTTTGAATAAAGAATTAAGCTAATTACCTAATTGTTGCATGAAGCTGAAAAAAAATGACTAAGCAAAACAAAATATTGCACCAAGCTGATTTACATGCTTTTTTATGATTTAGATATGATGAAATTTCACTTATCAAGTCACATTTCAGGGTTTTCATTGAAAAAAATGATGTTTTCTTGGCATATTTTTAACAAGCAAGTGTAAATTTCTACAAAAATTAGACATGAAATAACACTGTTTTCACGCATATATGGATGAGGTCTACCAGGCATATTCTGTCATCACGGCAGAGTGCAGCTTCTCGACATTTTGGATAAGAGCTAAGAGCTGTTCTTACCAGCTTAATACCTGATACATCCCTGATGTGGGGACTTCGATATCAAACAGATTGGTACTGTTATAGTAGACTGGTACCTAACTCTAAACCTTAACTTTTAAACCATTTTGTCAGGTTTGAAATGCATTAATGAATTAGTATCTACTTGAAAGTTAATTAGAGGTCTTAACCTTAAAACAGAGTTGTAAAAAATTGTATCAACATATTTCTCATCTCATTTAAGAGTGTCACGAATGGAAAATTGAAAAAATTGAATTATTACTTATTCTTCCTGTGACATATGGTACAAAGTAGAAATAAATTTACAATAAAAACTAATTCCTATTTATAGGAAAAATAACAAAATCAAATTACTTAATTAGTACAAATTCAGTTGAAAGTCGACATTTTTGATTGATGCCTTTGGACCGATGAACATTTGGGTAAGAAAGATAACATCACAATAAAACATTTCTTCATTATTTTACATAAAAAATTCTAAATTAAATTACTCAATTAATACAAATTCAATTAAGATATTCGAGTTGACATTCTCGAACGATGCTTTTTGACCAACCACAACTGTAACTTGCAGAAGCCCGTACTACACTGCTTGCATTTTGACTGATGCCTTTTGTCTGAAACAATCCGGAAATAAAAACTAAGCAGAAACGAGACATCATATTCAAAGAAATGTTTAGAAGTAATTCATTTCGACAAAACAAAAAACAACTAGGATAACTCGGCTTTACTAGACGAATGGGAAAATGGTTACCACGATTTTTTTTTATCGAACGTCAATGATGTGTCATCGAAAGGTGTGATATACACACATACATACTCGCCACAAACACATGCGCAGACCACATCCACACCACATACGCACACTACACCTTCCAAGTACACGCGATTAACACAGGCCACACATGCACATATGTCACATACACATACAAGACACGTGTTTGTAGCGTGTATATTTTGCACTTTCGACGAAAAATCGTGCCACGGCGGGAAAGAGTAGAAAGCCGACAATTCTAGAAGTAGAACCCGCATTAACTGGATTACCTATTTTCTAGATAAGCCAAGATAGCTTTAGACAAACTTTTCGAGACTAAAAAGTGCGAAGAATGAGTTTAAAAAAATGGAAGAAATGGTAGCACATTGTGTGATTCTAATCTCAATGAACATTTCCTCATTGAATAATACGACAGGGTGTGGTTGTTTTAACGTTTTAAAACTGAGTCAGTCAAATAACTATAACTACGATGCAAGGCCAAGAAGCTGCATTTAATTTCATATAGGAAAGAGAATAAAAATTGTCAACTAAGGAGTTTTAAAAAAAAAACAAACTTACAAATGACCATTGACAATAGTCAGAAAACGAATTAATTTCTCTTAGAGCGAGTGCACAAAAGAAGGAAAGGTGAAAACAAACGAACATAAACAAAACTAACCTGTTTGAAGTTCTGAAAAAAAAATAGCGCGTTTTTCGTTTCCTTAGTATAGGTTAAACGACACACTGGAAACTGGGAACAACAAAACATCAACAATATTCGAGAGATGCAATTATTATTCCTTTAGTAGCGTTTTGAAGTCAAGGTCTCTGAATACTTGAACGATGGTTGGTGAGCAAGTTCAAGTAGTTTTTGGAGAACCCTCAATATTCGATAGAGAACAGGAAATCGTCACAATTTACTCGTTGAAGCGAGGAAGTAACATTAAAACGATGCAATCATACAACAGTCATTATTTTGCTCGTTTCTATTTAGCCAGTGACTGAGAAAATAGATTAGGAAGCCCGTGAAATGGTCCAACAATTTTAAGAGGAGATCGACTGCGTAAACGGGAGGAAGAAGGAAATACAGAGGAAACGTGGAAGGGGAATTTTTGGTGTTTATTTTCTTTCAGCGAAAACAAAACAAAACAAAATAAAACTAAATACACAAGTATTCGTTTATAAAAAAATACGAAGATATTAACACCATAGAGGGAGAAAAAAAAAAAAAAGATCCTCGAACACAGCTATTCCCCGATTTCCGAAAGTTCGCTTAACGCTATCTTTTTGCTTTTTCGTCCATTTTCGTCAAAGCGAAAATCGTTCAGTTTGTTTTGAATTGTTCTGCAATAGAAGCAGCGTGCTCTCTCTCTCTCTCCCTCTCTCTCTCACACCCCAGTCTCCTGAACCTTCCATCACCCCAACCCCTAACGATTCAGCCCAACATCGCACATTTTTTGTTTGTTTCTGGGATTGCTGGAAAAAATTTCCCCACATGAATTAATGGTGATTGCTTCTTTGCTTAAACCCATTTTGGCTTACAATAGGTTTTTATAGAAGCGCTCTACTTCCAGAGGGAGGGGGGGGATCTTTTTATTTTTGCACACTCATATTTGTGAAGTGTGTTGTAGCACTTGGTGTGACATTTATGAATACACTACAGCAATGTATACAAAATAAGTAATTCACACCAAAGTAAGAACAAAAACAATTGTGGAATATATAAGAGATGAAAAAACCCCCCAAAAACAAAACAACATCGCAGCTTTTGGAGCCTAGTAGAAAAGTGTTCTTATTTAATATAGAAAGCTTCTTTGGAAGCAGGATAAGAGTTCAACAAGTAATCAACTGTTTGAATTTAAATGAAACCTTACGTATTTTGTCCAAGTAATCCCTTATTTTCTCAAAGTATTTGGAGTTCATAAAAGGTATTATAGCCAGAGGTGTAGCTGAAGAGGTGGACGAGGGGTGGGGCTATTTGAAAAAGTGCCCCCAGCCTCCATTGGAGGGGAGAACCCCAAAAAGCTTTATGCATAGTAGTTCAAATACCAGTGCATTTCTATTGACATTATACAGTAACAAATCTCACTAAATTTCTTGAGGAGGTAAGGGACTCAAGGAGCCAAGCAATGTCCCTAGTTATAGCATTGCTTCTACAGACTGTGTCCATATCTAAGAGAATTCACTTACTTCATCAAAGCATTAGAAGTTGGTTGTTTATAGCTTGTCATGAACTGACCGTGCCTACAGTTCTTATACATTATTCAACAAATCCATTTGCACATTCTTTTCAACCTGTCTGTGCATGCTGCCAGCTACTGGTTTCAACAGCTCCAGTTGAGTGCTGTTCATTTATCATTTGAAGAATGGATTTCGTATTGAATCTAGGGGAATTATGTCAATGGAGCTGTTTGCTCATTTAACCAGAGCTGAGATTATCAGACTCAATGTGTTTTTTCATCCAATGCAGCTGTTTCAATGTTGCTCATGATTCTTGATACAAGGATCAATTTACTTCTGTATCAAACTGTATCAAAAAACACATGCCCACTTACATAATCATAGTTGTATAAACATATTATATATATATATATATATATATATATATATATATATATATATATATATATATACTGAAGTACAAATCAGTAATTCAATATCCAATGTATGATGGGTTTATTTCATTAAGTGCTTGATACGTCCAATATTAAGTCAAGTGAAAGCAGAGCTTTGAATATGATGAAATAATAGATTTGCTACATAAACATGTTCATAATTCTGCCCTTTTGGGCTTCTTCAGCTGAATGATTTGATTTATTTGGATACCTCTTTAGTATGTAATTGGGGAGGTGTCTATTTTCCCAGTCACTACAATAACAACCTAATCACCTTCTTATAATCATCTTGGATGTATAGATCCAAACCCACCAATGCAACAATTATGTCATTAAGAGACAGATATATGATCGGACAGAATGATTATGAATTATGTTATATCATACAGAAACTCTTATTCAAAATGATCTCACTCATGATAATACACGGTGAATGTATCATTTGGCTAAAACAACATAAAGGCTTGATTCTTGCAACAGCCCCATTTCCTTTACTTGTTTATTCAATTTAGGTTGTTTAATCCAAATAAGTTGGAGTACTGAGATTTCCCCTTGTATTTTCAGTTGATAAAAATTAATATGAAATTTCAACTTTGAGAAGGGAAACACTGATTTCAATTTGGAACATGATGATAGTCTTTTGATATCCATTATTGTAAAATAGAAAAGCTGTCAATTTTCACAAGAACGAAAATGGTGAAGCAATTTTTAATTAGGATCACCAACACTGGTGTCCAATCTGTTGATCCTGAATGTTGTCCATATGGGGTCATGATCCTTACATGGGAGGCAGTGCCTAATTTGATGGACATGTGGCGAGGTAGTAGTCAGCCATATTGTAATGATAAGTGGATCCCAGGTTATATAGAAAAGCATTCAATAAACTGTTGTCTTCCTATTGGTTATTTGTGTCTTTCTTTAATTCCTTCACACTGGTAACAGAGCAACGATTGATTAATACATGAGGGCTTCAAAATTGCTAACACAACCTCTTCTAGAAACTGAAAGTTATGACTCTTGGGAAAAAGAAATACAGGTCTGGGAAATGGCCACTAGCCTAGCACTTACACATTAAGTGCCTTCCCTTTTTTAATCTTTCAAAGGAGAAGCCAGAAAGACTTACTGGAAATGAATTTATGGTTGTAATTTCCACTAAGCCTATGATTGCCTATATGCAGTTAGCATCAGAAATAAACAAGACAGTCAAACAGATAACTATGTATCTATGACCAACGTAGTGTTGATGAATCAACAAAAACAATGTCGAACTAAAAAGAGAAGCTGAACACACTTCTTGTGGATGAGTATAATGTAATGATTTTAATGATTTCTCCCTTTCTCAAGTAATGACCTGGAAGAGAAACTTCAAAGCTTGGTTGAAAATCAAGTTTATACACAAGTACCTGACCAAAGGTAACCCAAGATATCCACAAGATGGATTTGTACAACTAAAAAGTCCGATGGCAAACAAATTTTCAAGACTAGACTTGTGGTGAGAGGCTTTCAGGGCAGAGATGCTAGTTATATTAGAAATGATTCTCCCACATGTTCTACAGAAGGTTTACAAATAGCATTGGGAATAATGGCATCTTGCAGTTAGACATGCGAAGCAATGGATATAAAAAGTGTATTTTTAAAGAACAAGCAATTGGACCTATTGGTTTAATTAGACCCTCCACAAAAGACCAACATGCCTCCAGGTTATATTTGGAGACTCTCAAAATGTGTATATGGCTTGACTAACGTCGTCTCAAGATCTTGATACCTGACACTCAGAGAGGAATTAGTAAAGTTAGGAGCAGTAGCTTCAAAATATGATCAATATTTACATAGTATAGTGGAAACAAAGTGCATGGTATAATTGCTACTCATGTTGATGATTTTGGCTCAGCAGGGTCAGAGATCTTTCATACTAGAGTTATAGTCTGGCTTCATAACTTATTCAAGGTTGAGTCTGAAAAAGTTGCTGAGTTTCAGTATATCAGATTAGATATGGAGAAAAATGGGGAGAATGTTGAACTCAGACAATGCAAATATCTAAAGAAACAGATATATCTCAGTAGGAGGCAGAAACTTGGAAGATGCAAAATCCATGACAGAAATTACCAAAACTAAACAGCTGGCTAGCCACACAAACAAGATCTGATCTGAGCTATGATTTTAGAGCAGTAAGTTCCATTCAAAAAAAAAATGTACAAAACAAGCTAATAGAAAAGTCAAGAAAGCAAAGAAGGAAAAATCTTTGATAAATATTCCAGATGTAGGAAATCCAGAGAAATTACCAATTGTTGTGTATAGTGATGCCTCTATTGACAACCAGGAAGATGGCAGATCACAAAGAGGCTATAACTTGGGGGGGGGTAATGATAATTATATGCCAATTCTTTAGCAATTTAAACATATTAGAAGAGTTGTCAAGAGTACTCTAGCAGTGGAAATCTTAGCCATGGTTGACATGGTAGAAGCTTGCATTTTTTTTTATAGAAAATTATTACTGGAATCGTACGGTTAGAAGATATTACTGATAACATAAAAATCATTTGCAAAACAGACAATTCCTGTTTCTGTGATGCAGTACATTTAACAGCACAAATTTTGGAAAAGAGACTTTGTATAGAGATGATAGACAGAAAAGAAATTGCAAAGATCTCTTGGATATCTGCAGATGCACTAATTATGGACTCCTTGACAGAAGAGGGATGCCATTCTCTAAGATCCTAGGGTTTATATCAGAGCCAACAGAATCCTGTCTAATTGATAATGCTACACTCTCCAATTTTCTTTTGCAGATGAAAAATGTGAGTGCACTTTCTTATTATTATAAAAACTGCTCAACTCAAAAGAAAAGAAAAGAAAAAGAGGAAGAACTGAAAATCTTGAATGTTATCCAAACAGAATTATGGCCTTTACATAGGAGGCGCTCCTTAATTTGGTTGGCATGTGACTGGGTGCCGGTTAGCCATATTGTAGTGATGAGTGGATTCTGTGTTATATAGAAAAGTAGTTAATAATAAACAAGATACGTCACAGAACTAAAGTACTAAAAAGTCCAAATTTTCAAAAGACAACTGTGAATACTGCTGGAAACAAACTAGGGGACCAATTTAGCATGGAGTTACAGTGTAAATATGGACCCCCCCCAAAAAAAACCCCAAACTTATTTTTGGTGTGAACATTTGAAAAAAAGAAAAAAAAGGAGTAAATGATTAAATTTTCAGCCCTCTAACTTTATTGATGTGAATTATACACACAACACAAACATAGATAGCCAGCCATGCAGAACCACTTAAAAAATGAAGAAACCTATGTTGACAGTTTTAGTTGACATTCTCTGATTTTACTTCTTTGTCTGCTTTTAATCTTATATAATTTTTTAGTTTATTTGTTTGTGCTCAAATGGGATGATTTCATTGGTCGATTTACCTTTCTATTATGATATAATAAAAAATTGCATCATAGAAACTCTTAGGACTTCATGTCTAATCACATATTGAAACATCAAGTGTTGAGTTGAGACTTTGAAAAAAACTTGAAATTAGGATACTTGAATCATCAAAAAAGAAATTACTGAATAGCTTTAGGCTCTTTAGTGCCAATTGATGCATAAATAACTCCGTCATTTTGGACAGATAAATTCTAGAGGCTCATATATTGAATAGCTGTAGCTATTGGAGATGTCAAAGGGTTCTATCCTTCAATAGATGAGTGTGCACTTGGTTTATTATGTATTTGTTTGTGTATGCCAGCTTTCCTAGCCACAATGTTTTGTTTACAGACTTCAGAATTGGCATCAGTACTCCACCTAGAGGCCTTCTAAAAATGTTGGTATTAACTTTTGGAAAAAAAGCTTTCTTGACTGTTTTTTGACCCTATTCTGATGGGTTTAATAATAGCACCAGAATCTAGATATTTCTATATATCTAGATATATTTTTTTTTACTCTATTTTTTAATGTTTTCCTGTGAAATCTAGTTCTTAATTACTGCTTTTGATCAAAGAAGCAATAACTTGATCTTTCTTTAAGGCAAAGCAAGTGACAAGCACTATTCAGCTGTCAAGAAAATTCCACAGTCAATGGTTTATAAGGAACCATCAACCAAATCTGTCAACATAGGTCTCTTCAGTTTTCAAGTTGGTCTGGCTCGCTATCTATGTATGTGTTGCGCATACATCAGTGGAACTAGTAGGATGAAAATTTAAATATTTACTCAATATGTCTACAAAAAAAATTTTGTGTTCCTTAAAACCTCCTACTGAAATAAGGGTTTAGAGGAGAGATCAATTTTCAATGTAAATCCATGCTAAAGTGATCCCTTAATTTGCATTAGGCATTGTTCATGCTTGTTTTTTTTTTTAGAAAATGCTGATTTTTTAGTGATGATTCCTCAACAAAAGGCATGAGAAGTAACATATTCATTGATCACCCCCGACATGGCATGCAGCCAAAAGACATGGGTCACATGATGGTTTCTATTGAATGACTAACCAGACCTGTCATTGTAATATTGGCTACCTATTTCTGAAGCTTAATTCTCCAGGCAACAACATTTGGGCTGGAATTAATAAATTCCTCATTATGGATTGACAACTGGCTTTTCCTTTCGGCCTTCTCTGCAGTTGTGTCGATGTGGAAGTCTCAGATTACTATTACTGTGTAAATATTGTATGAGAATAAGAAATAAGATCAATAATCATCAACATCAAGAAAAAACATATTTGCTATGGAGATTTCTTATTTACACAATTCACATGATAACCAAGATTATAATGATAGTGATGGTGATGCTTTTATGTGGAAGGGTGACGATGACGACGACGACGATGATGATGATGATGATGATGATGCTAGAGATGAGTGTAGTGACTGTCAGATATAATGAAGACTGACGGCAGATTTGTAAGTGAGACTGAAAAGTTCATTATCTTCCATCAGCTGCCGATGCTGTGTCCCACACATAATCTATTAGTATTCAAGGTTTGCTCTGTGTTATAAAGGTAATCAAATAACCAATCAACAAAGACTGAAGCTAGGCTTATCTAGTGAAATATTACTTCTTCAATTGATCACATTTGTATAAACATGTTGGATACATGTTCAGGCTTATGTAGAAGCCTCTAGACTAGTGGTTTTGAAACTCATGGATGTCCACAGCAGTGTTCCCTTTGAAGCTGACACTGAATCTTGTGACAGAGAAATATCATTGCCCATCTATCAAAAAACATAATCATTGAACTCAGATCTGTACCATATATTAGATTTCAATTCAATGTAATCAATTTCAATTAAATATGATTTTTAAAGGTCAAAAATGTCTTTTTATCATAATTCATGAGTTAGTCTTAAAAACTAAATGCTAAAAACAAGAATACTTCCTTATAGAAAAGGTCCTTGAGTTTCTAAAGATTCAAAACCACTGCTCTAGACCTTGGCCTAAACTTTCATATTTTATTACTTTATAATTATCTAGCAAACCTGACAGCTCACTAATAAATACTAAGCAGGGGGGACCTGTAACATGTCTGAGACTTTTCAAATACAAATGGGAAAACAAATAAATTGAACAGAATTGAGACAGTCAAAATACGAAAATCCCATGTGTTGGAACTATTTTCTTTTACCTGATTATTGTAATAAACATTTTATTCCTATATATTTATTTTACCATTGTAAAACATAAATGAATAAGATAATAGTATACTTTAAAGGATGCTCTGGTTCAGCTTGCCGGGAGCATCAAGGAACCCTCAGGCTGGCCTTGATCAAAGCTCAGGGCTAGAGGCTATAAAGACTATGGTTTGATCTATGCAACTTAATAATAATGAAATAAACTAATTTTTCTGTTTAAGAAAAAATTAGGATAAATTAATTACTTCTGGATCATTTTGCAGACTATATTGTAAAAGTATCAAGAAAAATTATAAAAACTTTCATTAGGGAGGGCATGTGGTTGTAAAATGTATGCTCAAAAACATCTACAAAATAGATTTAGTGCCAAGACCATCGAGTTATGAGCAGGTAAAATGGCTTTTCAGAATGGAAATGATGAAAATAGTTTCTTCCAGTCATCAATGTATAATGGATTTTATAAGGACATTATTCATAAGTAAAATGAATCTTTACCTTGGTTTGAATTTCAGGTTATAACAAATTCAAGTGGGATTTGTTTTCAATTGAATTTTTCATTAAGAAGCTTCAAGTATTCAGGACTGAATATAAAATCTTTTTTTCCTTCATTCTATTTTCAACTGCTAGAACTAAATCTCAGATTGCAGATGGCCAGCTGTATTCTATAGCTCTCAATGCCTGAGACTAGAATAAAAGAGCTTTCTTCAGGTTTGATTTAAAAATCAGAGTAATTTATTCATTTCAAAGCGTCAATAAGCGGACTCAAGAATCTAAAACCATGGATCTTTTGATCATAAGCCCACTCATTTAAACATTGTGCACTTGAAATGATTTTTGTCTATCTTTTTTTAAAATAGCTGTTTAGTACAGATGTTTTGTAAATGCTTTCTTAGTTGAATAATATATTTTGTAATTTTAGAGAAAGTCTACCACAAGTTTTTCCTTTTTGAGAAACAATGACATTATGTCATCTCTTTGGATGAACAAAGAAGTAATCGAGAGGTGATTGTGGAGGATTTGCCTTTGCAATAATTGTTTCAGTGATATAGCGTCATCTGGATTGTTCAAAAGTTATTTTTTACACAAGTAATTCATAACTTGGTGAGTTGAATGAATATCTCAAGACTGGCATAGTACCCATAAAATATGATGGGATTATATCATACGAACATGTATTTTTGCATAAGTGTCTCTATTGCAATAATCTTTTGAGGATGACATTCTTTGGGGAAAAGAGTGATTCCAAGAGTTTACCTTGATCTCACTAATCTTCTATCTGTACTTTTAAGTTAGTCCAATTATTTATTGCACTCAGCCCTAGGCACATTCTCCAAAAGCCTCTTTTAACTCTTTAGTTTCCTTGGGCAATAAAAGTCGAATCTCATGTTTTTTTGTCTTTTTTTTACTTCATCATTTTGTGTTGGAAGAACTTTCTGGACTTCATTACTTTATTCCACCAATCTTCGAGTAATAGATACAGGTTTAGTGACCAGATCATATTTGCAATAGAAGATTCCATCATTGTCTGACTTTTGAAATTAGGACATATTTGAGAGAAAAAAAAATCAAAACAATATGTGTTGATAAAAACGCCCAAAACTTGTAATGTTTATTCTCTAGTAACAATCTTTGTGTCATTAATGAGAAAGATGTAGAAAATTCAGATTTATTACTTTTCGAAAATAGTAAGTTTTGTAAAAAAATAACTTTTAGAAGTTTTAGCAGGGATTCTATTTACAATGTAACTATAAAGCTAAACTGGACCAGCCTGAATTGTATCAGAAACGAATAATTAATGAAAAAGGCTAAATTAAAATTTCAAAGGAACTGATTCAACATTCAAAATTTTTTCTCTTGTTTCTTTACATTTTATTTTCATCCAGTTTTTAGTAAGTGTCTGTCCGCGTGGTTTCATCAACTCAAAAACTCCCATGGAACCCTATTACAGCAGCTGAAGTAAAAGGAGTGAAGGAATTTGCTGTCCTGGTTCAGGGACATAAGGTGGATTAAATTTTCTGCGTCAGTCTATGATGAGTGAAAGCCTGACAGTCAGTGAGCAGGTGATTAGTAGTGTGTGATGTTCGGGCAGTGGGAGCAGTAAGTAATGTGATTTTGGTCCAGCTTGTTTCTGTAATGATTTAGTCAAGTGCAGGAATAATGCTGAAAAGATTTGTGTAGTAATGAGATGGATAAGAGATGCTTACGTTGGGTTGTTCTATCTAGTTTGCTTTAATGGAATTTGAGGGAGGAAAAAAATCCAGATGTAGCCCAGTCCTCCTCAAAAGGAGAGGCAGAACAAAATGGATCCCCAGAGACTCCCTCGTTCAAACCAGTAGCATTTGTTGTGATGTGGTTTACGGTGCTATTGGACTGAAGAAACTTTGGACAAGAAGAAGGTGCTGTAATTGAATCTGGACCCGGTTGTGACACTGTGATTTCCCGTGGTGAAGCGCCGTTCCATACAAGGGAATAATTCTTTTATTTTCTTATAGCTCTGGCACAGAACAAAAAACAGCATAATTGCCAAGTTTAGGAAAAGAATTTGAGTTGAAAAATTATACGTAGGTGCGGAAAACTGGAGTGGATTGATAGTTTGCAGTAACGTGATGAAGACAAAACTTTCAGCTACAATCTTTGACCTCTTCTGTAGTGGGTGGTTCTGGGCCTCAGACCGGACAACTCCTGGAATGATATAATGTCAAAGTGCTGTAGTTGGTTGGTGGGAAGTTTGTTTAACATGAGGGACAGAAAGGCTGTTTAATAGAGTTCAAGTTGCTTCTCTTGATCTTTCTTCAGTCTTCAAGTTTGTGATTTGGTCCAAGTTGGGTTCCTTCTCCTTATCGACCTCAGCCAGTGCCACTCTCCCACATGTTTTCATCCCACGGCTCAGCACAGCAAATGCCTCCTTCAGGCAGTATTCAGTGACTCCCAAACTGACAAAAATTTCATATATTTATAAGAATCCTTCAAGTGATATGCGGAGTAGGGTCGTCTAGAATTTTTAAAAAATCAAAATGATCTCCCATCATCAAAAGATATCTTTCACATGCTTACGTTACACAACCAATGAATGCGTTTCATGCACTTATACTTGTATTTGTGAGGAGGAGTGGTTGATTTGAATAACCAATGAAAAAAAAAATTGAAAAAGATACATCCACGCTTTTCAATTTTGGGAAATGGAAAATTCTGATAATCTGGATTTGAGTTGAATGATTGTTTTCTCATATCATGGCTCCCACTTTGATCAAGAATTGAGTTCCCCAGTCTAAGACTTCAGGTAACAATAGGATTTCAGGTTAGTTTACTTGCCATACTCAGAATCCGTCTGGGTCATAACAACCACAATCTGCGATGTGCACCTGCAGTTTCCGAATTTTGGTGTCAACTGTTACGTTTAGCAGTGATTAAACTGTAAGGTCACTCATCACCCAGACAACACAATTTATTTCAACTCCACTTCTGTGAGAAATTTGAATGTACACTTAAATCCAAAATATTTATACCACCATTGAAAGGTATATTCTTACACTTTTCTAAACTCTTAAATACCTTGAGGACACAGATATTTACCTCAATTGGATGTTTCATTATTACAGAGTAAAGAAGTATCATATTTGATTGCATAAGACCCCTCCACCTCATTTCAGCTGGGAGAATTAGGATAAAAAAAAAAATATTTCTCCAAATTCTTCTCATTCATCATGCCTTTTATTTTTCAACTCCACAAGTTCTAGCCAGAATAAGACTGGATGATGAAGTTGATATTTATTTTTCAAGCCATTTTTATGGAAAAAAAAGGGAAGACCTCATATGCCAGCAAATCCAGTAATACATAGGTCTGAGTTAATAATAATGATACAGAGTTAGTGAGGCTCATTACTTACAGCGTACCTACAAAAGGGGAATAACATCTTCAATGTTTAGAGTTTTAATCATGGTAAAATGGGAAGTTATAAATGAATCAAAATCAGGGCTGGCTTGTCCATTATGCAGTCACCTAGAACATAAAGATCCTAGGAGCACACTTCAAATAAGAAAAAAAATTGTTATCTAAATCCAAATGGGCATGCAAGTTTTGAGTCTTGACTAGGGCACATGAAACCCCTGAGCAAATTTTAATTCTCACCTAGGTGCATGAAACCCTGGCAGGATCCAGGTGGGGGGGGGGGCAGATGTCCTGTTTGCTGCTACCCCCCCAGTGGACATTCATGCTCTGAATGATTGGTTGGAGGTTGGTTTGATTACTGAGAACTGCTGTATATGTAACATCAGGATTCCAGCCAAAATATTTTTTGTTCTGTAAATCCTTTGCAGTCAATGCCAAACTTACTGGAATAATTGGCTCCTGACTTTTATTCTTTTATTAAAATGCTTTCATGATAAAATTTACTTCTACTTTTTGTAGACAGTTTAAAAACTGCAAAAGCACTCAGTGAGTAAATACCTCTGCAATAGCTATACACTAAGTAAAAATTGAAATAAGATAAAATATTGAAACAAGTTGAATTTAGCCTTAACTGGAACTGAAATAAAAACTTGAAGTTTGCAACATTTAAATTGTTTTCTCCTTAGCATATTTCCATAAACAACCAGTATATTTCAGCTTGTCAGACCATCATAAACATTCAGGCAACAAAATGCATCTAGTTTTTAACCTCTCTTACTGTGGAATAATCTCACAATCAAAAACAAATTTCTGGATCCGCCCAATAATTTAATGACTTCTTCCATAGCTCATGGCCAACATTTCTACAAAATCAAATTGAAATTTGTGAACTTTTGGCAATATTGGGTGGACAAAAAACAAACTAACAAGCAAACAAACATGCATTGTTGGGGGACTGAGAAGGCCCTCCAACATCTAGGCGTTTTCAAATATTCCTCCCACCCTGGTTCTCAGCAACACCTCTTCTTCTGAGATCATGAATAACATTTGTTGATTAATTCCTTCTTGCCACTTTTCATTTCACTTGATAACTAATTAAGCGTGAAATGTGAAGAGTGATAAATTCATTTAGGTTTAATACTGTAATGCAAAAAGAATGTATTTTTCATCATATACGCATGCTGTGAGGATAGACTCATGAAGTAGTCTTGAAGATGACAGAAGAAAGTAGAACAAAATGGTATTGGATGTTGTTTAGACTATTAGACTGTTTTAATCTTCTTCCTTATCTTTGCTATTCATTTTTTCCACAACGTTTCAACTGTGTACCCTCCAGCCTTCCTCGGATGTTGTTTGTTCTGAAATGTTGAAACTACATCCAAGCTTATTCCACCTAAATTGCACGCCACGTCCGTTATTTTTTTTGCGTTTCCGTGTTTTGGGGATCATCTTGCAATGGACAAGGGCTCTTCATTTTGCAATCGATAATTATCATACTTGCCACAGTCTGTCATTGATAGATCAAGCTTTTTACGCGGGATAGAAATCTTCCTGCTCCTCTGTAAACTGGGGGGGGGCATCTATATAATACTAAAAGATTTATTTTATTCATGTATTTGTGATTGCTAAGGAACCAAAACAGTGCACTGTAGCCACAAACATTTAATCAAAGTACCCCTAAAATGTGCTATAATGTGCATGCCCAAAGACATGTAGATGATTTTGAACTGAATAATAATAATAATGATAATGTATGGTCTGCATTCGATCTCACCCTATCTATATTATAGATATATATATATTATCTATATTATAAAGACTGATTTGTCAAGGGAGATAACTATTAAATGCTAATTATAGAGTAATTTCCCTTACTTATTTACTTGCAAATGTGTAAAAAACCTGGCTGTCTTGATATTCTTTTTAATTACTTTTGCGTCTTTCCACACAAATCCCAGAATTTAGACGAAAACATGTAATAGAAAACTGATGATCCCTTTGGAAAGTAACACAAAATAATTACTCAGGGGCGTAGCAGAGAGAACGTGTGGGTGGGGGTGGGAAGGGGGATCAAAAGCTTTATGAATATCACTTCACCTATCACATTCTTATGGGATTATACAATAATAAATCTCAGCAAATGTTAGAGTGGAGGACCCTCAGGGAACCCGATTCTCAGACTATGCCTGTGCTATTACTATTGTATTGTTAACCATAAATTCTTTCTACTAGAATCAACAATCAAGCACTTTTAAAGCAAGTCAGACGGCAGTTGTTTTAATGTGATTAGTTTCTGTATGCGATGTCTATGCTACTCAGGATCCACCCCTACTCAAAAATAGAAATAGATGGAACACAATGCAATTTTCCGAATGCTCAGCAGTCTATCAATATGTCTATCAATCAATCTTTTCTATCTTTCAGGATGCTTGTTCATGATATGCTGTTTTTACTTAAGAAATTTCTTTTGTCAATTTGATCTGTGAGAAAAGTATTAATAACAGGTCTAATTAGTCCCTTGATAGAAACTGACATGTAGCCACATGCCATGTTGGGCGTGATGAATTAAAAAATTGGAAAACGGGTGATCAATGAATAAGTTATCATCTTGCCTTTTGTTGGGTGGTGAACACTAAAATGTCTGAATTTTACATAAAAAGAATTTACAGACACAAACTAAGGGGCCAATTTAGCATAAACATCCATTTTAAATTCAATCCCACTTTAAAAACTTATCTTTGAAGGGAGTTTTTGAAAAGCAACAAAAATATTTTTGCAGACATGATAAGTTCAAATTTTCTTTCCTTTAGCTCTATTAATGTGGCCTATATATGTGACACATAACTACATAGCCAACCAGCCAGATTCACTGAAAAACTGAAGAGACCTATGTTGACAGTTTTGGTTGATGTATTCTAACATTAAACTTTGAGAGTATGTTAAAGTCATTCAACTTTAAGGAGAACTGAAAAGATTATCTTAGCGTGTGCTAAAAAATTTGTTAGAGTACACAGAGCAGAAATTTGAATTGATAAAAACGAGCCTGAAACACTTGTACTTTGAAATTTTGTAAACATCAAAGTTTTCAGTACAGTAAATTCTTGTTGTAATGGCACTCAGTCTAGTGACACTATTCAATGTGACATACATTCTAGCAGTACATTTGTTTTTTATATTCTCACAAGACTATAGTAAAAGACCAATAGTAAATAATGATTTCAGGGCAATATTTTGAAAAATGAAATTAGCAAACCCTTACAATAATGTGGCCATGAGTGAAAAAATAATAAAAAGAAATTTCTGTCTGTAATTTTGGTCTCTCATTTTTAACACACTTTGTATAAAATTCACCTGTTATAACTCCAAATTCATTATAACAGTGCAGTTAAATCCCCGAAGGGCCTTAATAACTGGAGTCTACTCTTTTTTAAGTTTAATAGCCTTATTCTATCAGTAATGCTTGGATTCATTCTTGAACACTGAAATAATTTCTTTCTGATTTTCAGTTCACAAGGAAAGAGACTGAATATAAGAGCTAGCTCAAAAAAAATTTAGATTTAAAACTTCAAAACTCATTGGTTGAATCATTAAATTCCACTTTTAAGTATTAATGTTGCAATTATGATTTTCATTCATAACCCTTTGAATGACCTCCACCCTCCTGCACTAAAGTGGGCTATTACAAATTTGTCAGTGAGATGAACCAAAACATACTTTCCGTATACACTAAATATGTCTCTGAAGTTATTATTTTGCATAAATTTTCTCGCAGAATATAGATAAGTACTAAATGATCACCTTTTCGAATTATTAATATCATATTTACCTTTTCTGTCGACAAGCTAAATGTATAATGGAAATTTGGCATCTGATTACTTTCTATACGTGTTTTTGATATTTACTATGTTGTCATATATGTATCAGCATCTGCTGGGATTAGGGTTAAGCAAATGGCATATATTCCTTTCTGGATAAGTCCTTCGCACATAGGTCAAGGGGTTTGAAAGTTGGAACCATATATAAATGATAGAGGATAATGGTACAGTACTACTGTTTCATGGAACCTCAACTTGATATTCCCATATAAAAAAGACTGTATTATTATTCGCTGGGGTTCACTTTGTTTAGTTGCCCTAGAGTCAGGTCACACATCTCCATCAATGGACAAATGCACCATCTGACATCTGGATCATACAGTGGGTTGTATTGGCATAGACTACAAATGGCAATATGTGCAGCAACTTTTCCATGGGTGGAATGCTTATCATGTATTAGGGTTGCCTATAAGATATATACTGAATACATCCTTTTGCCCCCTAACTCCCCCGAAAATATATCCTGGAAAAGTGACAGCAGTTGCCCATGTATATATATGATCATTAGAGTAAATGACAGTTTTTATATATTTGTTCAATAACTGTTACAAAAACAACTAATATAACATAACAGGTCAGATTAAACACTCAGTTGAAACTGTCTCATGGTTGGGGGTGATCAATAAAATATTTGAAGAAAAAAAGGGTAATCAATGCATAAATTACTTCTCTCACATTTTGTTGGGCCATGATCATTGAAAAAATTCAAAATATAAAAAAACAAGAGTAAATGTTGCTGGACACCAACTGAGGGACTAATCTAGCATAAAATTACATTGTTAGTTCCATCCTCCACTAAGAACCTATTTTAGGATAAAATCTAAATTTTCAGCCCTCTAACTCTAATGGTGCATCCTGTATACAAAACACACACATACATGAACAACCAGTCAGTTAGACTCATTTGGAAATTGAAGAAACCTATGTTGACAGTTTTGGGTGTTTGTTTCTGATACCTTCTCATTTAACATCAAGTGAGTAATAGGTTTAAGTATTTATATAATAAATCTGATTTGTGAATATTAGACCTGTGAAGAAAAATTCACTTTTTGAATTTTAGATAAACAGTAAAATGTGCAATTTT
The DNA here is from genome assembly GCA_963457665.1 of Thysanoteuthis rhombus. Classification (NCBI taxonomy): domain Eukaryota; kingdom Metazoa; phylum Mollusca; class Cephalopoda; order Oegopsida; family Thysanoteuthidae; genus Thysanoteuthis; species Thysanoteuthis major. The sequence continues at coordinate 68,809,667 of OY735198.1, read as the reverse complement.
CTGAATAAGTGAAGATTAGTTCTTGTTCTTGTTCTTGTTACAGTAGAAAACAAAGTCAACTCCAACTTGGATTGGAGTTTGACAATAATTGAATCTGAGCAAAAAATTATTAAAAGAGAATAATTCTTCTTATGGGAGAAAACCAAAAAGAGGATTAGGTAGTTGATCCTTGAAGAGATATAAAATTCCATAAGCAAAAATTTAACACGATAAATTGAATTTGAGAAAATCAATTAAATATCTTTATATGATAAAAATGTTGTAGTAGTAGTAGTAGTAGTAATAATAATGTTAATAATAACAAAAAAACCCAAAAAAACAGATCTTTCATAAAAAATTATCTGAAAAATACCATCAAAAATTTTGGCCATTGTTAGTTGGTCCATAACAACCATTGATACCAAAAATGCATTTTTTTTCGGAAAAACAAGAAAAACTGATGGTGGTTAATGGTATAATGCAAATTTTCAAGTACTCCTTACACCAAATGTGACCAGGAAACCAACACCCACACACACACACATACTCAGACAGTGAAAGAGAGAAGAATCTGTAGCTTATTTGGTTGGCCGGGCATGCCATTTGTGGTGCTACAGTGATTTGAAAACTAATATAATATAACAAGTCTATAACAAAGAACTTATATGATCTATTATTATATTTCAAGTTTAAAAAATACAAAAACCAAAAAATTTTGAAACAAAATTGAATATTGAAAAGTTATGTACAAATATCAGAAATCTTTGGTCTAAATTCTGTCAAGTTTAAAGGTGCATAAGCATGTACAAATAATTTTTTTTAAATGTGTCAAATATATTTTGCACTCACTGAATATTAAAACTAGCACTAAACATAGGCTAAGTTTTTCTTCCGATACCAACTTTTCAGGATTGAAGCAGACATTTTTTTCTTCTTTCACAAAAGAGTTTTTCACATGCACACCTGATCTCAGACAATATATAAAAAAGTAACACCATCTTATACACTTCAAATGATGTATCATTAGCAAAGCTGTAAGTGAAGGTTGGTGAGGGAAGAGACAGTAAGATGTGACAAAACCATACAAGTTCAGAAAGTATTGGCTCTACGACGCCTCTGATAGAAAGGTGTGGTGAATTATGGGGACATTCAAGATCCAATGATGGATCCTAAAAGGCTGACGATAGTGATGATGATGATGATGATGCAAAATTTGCATAAAAGATATAGATTTACCCATGCACAAACACAAACATTGAACAACTGAAGGTGGCGAAAGGTTCTATCCTTTTTTATATGTACATGTGTTTACTTGTTTTATTCCAGGGCTCCTGGCCTTACTCCTTTGTTTACAGACTTGAAAATTGGCACTAAACCCCCTCTAAAAATGTTTTCATTCTTATTTTTCTAAAAAAAGCTTTTTTCACCTTTTTAGGTCTTATTTTGGCAGGTTTGGTTCATTAAGAGAATCTAGATATTTCTAGATGTTAAATGTTTTCCAGTGGAATATGCCAGTGATGCCATAAATAGAATTTGTTCTGACCATATTTTTATACATGACCTCAAATTTTTATGCTATGGTAGTTAAATTATTGACTGTGATGGCAATTTTTATTTTGGTTTATTGCAATCATCACTGAAAAGTCAAAATGACATTTGAAAAAAATGTTGCAATAAGAGTATTACTAAAAATATATCTGAAAGAATGATTCATTTTAAAGATATTGAATAGTTTTCTGAAGAATTTTCTCAAATTTCAGATTATAATTATAAAATTCAGAAATGCTACAAATATCATATTCAATATCATGTGCTTTTTTCTCCAATATTTTCATCACAGAATAAAAAATTTGTTGATTATAAAAGCTTTGAAATTAGTCGGATGCAAGTGTGTGCATATATATATGTATGCAAAGCTTAATGCCTACAAAAAATAAATCAAACATTTTTGTATAGTTCTCACTCGTCATTTCTCTCTAACACACACACAAACTTGCACATAAAGAGGCTCATAAGTATATTTAATAGAAAAAGATCAAAATACACTCAGAGTTGATAAATGAAGTGATTCATTTAAAAGTAAAGCAGATTATTTGAAAGACTAGCATTCAAAGGAAAATCATAAATAACTGCCACACATGTATACTGCTTCTTCCCTTGTAAATTAAGCAGTAGAGTTAAAAACAAGTTACCTTGATGTAAATACAACCAGTATGGTTGGAATCATGAATTTATGATTCAAAAAAAAAAACATGAACTCAAACTAAGAGACCAATTTGGCATGAATTTTGATAGTAAATTTACCCTTCCCCCAATAAAAACTTATTTAGGGGATTGATTTTCAAGAAACAAGAAAACCATTCCCCCCCGACTCATTGACAGGGGAGGGGGTGCAAAATTATAAGAATAATTAATGGTATAGACAGAAGAAAAATTTTTCTAACCATTCAGGTAGCTGAAATTTATGAACTCGAGTACATCACAGATTATACATATTTATAAATACTAATACAAACATGTGTGATAAGTTAGTTTGCATAATATGTGTTTGTCAGATGATCTACAACAATAAGCTTTCTTTCTCTGTCTATACATACACTGTCTGCCTACTAATATTGCATCTGTCTGTTGGAGCCAGAGGAAAGGCCCCCCCCCCCACACACACAATGGATGAAAATATGTATCTGGCTAATTTCCGTATTGCATTAAGCATACAAACATGCATAATCAGGAATGCTGGTACTTTTACTCACGCATTCTCCTCTGTGTAAACACACATTCTCTTTTGAGTGAACGCACATGCACACAGAGACACACTTATGCACGCTCTGAAAATTACAATGATGAAAGCATAAAAGTGTATCAGTCACTCTCTTTTTTATTTTGTGTGTGTAAACATACAAGTGTGTGTAAAGTAAATGTATGTGTAAATATATGTGTGTGTGTTGATGATATACATGTATATTGTGGATGACACAATCATTAATTATATATGTATATATATATATATATATATATATATATATATATATATATATGACTCAATTCATAATTATTATATATATATATCATCATCATCATCATCATCATCAGCTGTTATGACCCCACTTCCATGACAAATGCAACTGTGCAAACTTTTCTATCTCATGTTCCCATCTTTTCCCACTGTATTTACTGTCCCATGGGCACCAACGTGTTAGGCTTTTGCTCCATCTGTAGTCTCATTTTCTCGCAATGTGCCCGGCCCATCTCCATTATTGTTGTTTAATTACTTGCATGAAATCCTTAACCCTAGCCTTCTCTTGTACCCATGTTGATCTTTTTCTATCATTAAGAGATATTCCTAACATTGCTTTTTCCATTGTCCTTTGTGCGGTTCTGAGTTAGTTTTTGAGTGGTTTTATAAGTTTCCAGTTGGTATTATGCATTGATTGTATTCTTTTCGTTTTAAGCATATAAGCAGTTTGCTCTCAACATATGTTTCTATTTATACCAAATGCTTTCCAACCAATCATTAAGTGCTGTCTTATTTCAATCCCATGGTCTGCACATATATTACATGACCTAGGTAAATTCCTCGACTTCTTCTAAGGCTTCACCTTTAGGTCCTGTTAAATTTCCTCTAAAAATAGCTTTGCTAGACAAAAATTGACAATCTATATCATTTTAAAGAGAATTTTATGGTCTTTTCAATGGCGGATCTTGTCAATTTATATCTGTTTGGCAGGGAAGTTTTAAACCAAAATGTAAGGTAGGGTATTTTGAGTAAAGCTGAAAATTCTTTTAAAAAACACGCAGTACCAACATTTTTCAAGTACATTTTTAAGCCATATGATGATCTTGAATGAAATTGATCCAATATTAAAGCCCATACTTCGAAGTTTTAGAAAAATGTAATTTTCAAAAAAATTGGCCAACCAAAGGGTGAGGAAATTTAAAATGGCAGATTTGGAACAAAAAAATTTCAAAATCTTTTGAATGTTTTTACACTTGCAACCAAAGTCATACCAGAAACTCAATGATCATTACATAAAATAAAGATTTCTTCCCGTAATTCACAGCTTATTACAACGTGTGCCTAACAATGAAGGTAGATTTTATTATCTGAGGGGGTAAAAGAAACTATCCCAGCAAAACAAAACTGAATACATTTGCCAGCTACAGGATTTAGATTGTGGTATATGTAGCTTGGGCTGATTTGTAACACCATAGGAACTTTTCATTAGAAGCAATATTTTTTTGAATCCTCGAAAAAGATTGTGGCAGACTTTGAGCATGTCATTGAGCAGCTTTTTGTCATGATTTTTTTGGGAAGTAGGATGATCTTCATAAAACCAACTAATTTGGCAGTCCAAAATGAGAGCTTTCCAGGGGTTAGACTGTGGTAGAATTTTAATATGTTATCAAGCACACTAGTTACTACAAAAAAAAACTTGTCTAAAGTGAATAATGAATGAGTAATAAGCATTAAAAGTATTTGGTGGCCATTTTGGATGCTAACTTGAAAATCATACACACTGAGCCATAGAAAAAATTGGCAACATATTTTTTTTAAAAGTATTTATATTGAGGATTCATAAAAACCTTACGTCATGCATCTGATAAAAAGTTCTCACATTGCAAGCCCACACTAATATAGTAACATGAATTTTTTTTATCTACTATTATTCGTCATTGGGTAATATATTCAATACCACCTGTTTCAGAGGGCATTATGAAAAATATATGCCCTTACTCAACAGAATGATGGAAAGGGTCAGTCAATGGTGTTGCCCTCAGGCTAATATTTTTCCATAATGCCTTGCAGAGCATTTGAACTTGTACAAATGTTCCAGTTATTGAGTGCTGAGCCATAGAAAAATGACAACTGAAGAAAAATTTCTGGATCCTTCTAATTCATATTGACTTCTATTAATTATTATTGAGATTTTTGTTGTTTGTAAGCTGAAAGTGTGAAAAATGAAAAAAAATCTGCACTGAAAATCAGCTATTTTGATCTTTTGTAGTCTCTGTTCAGCTAAAATATTTCAAAATTACATTTTTTCATTCAATCATCTTTTCATTCAAGGTGATCTTATGGCTTATAATGTACTTGAAAAATGTTGGTATAATCCATTTTATACATGGGATTTCTGCTTTTTACCATTTTTTTGTAAAATACCTCACCTTATATTTTGGTCAAAAGCTTTTTTGGCCACACAGATATGAACTGACAAGATTTAGCATTTAAAAGCCAATAGAATTCTCTTCAAAACAAAACACATCATTGATTAATATAAATTTTTTCTACCTTGACCAAATGTTCTACAGGACTACTTCATGGCCTTTTCAGGTCTTTATTATTGAACATAATTTGTCTTTGTTCTATTCATCTTGAAGCCAATGTTTGAGTTTTCTCAATTTAGATCACTTAACATGTTTTGTAGATTGTACGCAGTTTCAGCTATAAAAGCATTATCATTATTTATCACCACATTTTCTCAGTCTGTTTTCCAAAAAGTGCTTCCAATGCTTGCTGTAAATAATTTTGGTGATATCCCCATAGTCTTTTTCAATCTTTATTGCAGGGTCATTTCTGCATACATAGTCGTGGTAGGCTGTTCAATTTGCTACTCAGTTAATTCCAGTCTTGGATGCAATAGGTTTCCAAATATATACATAAAGACAATCACATACACACACTTATATATATATATATATATATATATATATATAAATAAAATACAAATCAGGAATACAGTATAATATAATACAATATCTTATGAGTGATTGGCTTATCTTATAAAGTGCTTGATACATTCAACATTAAACATTAAGTAGAGTTAGAGTAGAGCTTAAAATATGATGAAGTAAAGGATTCACTACACAAACATGTTTATGTTTCTGCCCTTTTGGAGCTCCTTCAGGCAAATGATTCAGTCTATTTTAGATTCCTATTTAAAACATTTTTTTGGTGAGGGGGGTCCATTTTTCCATGATCGCAAATATTTATTTTTCAACAATATCTCTTGCCTTGTCAATGCACTTGACTCAATTCTTCAGAGATTGAACATTATATACTGAAAATTTCAGATCATAATTCAGCTATATGCAAGGCTACACATATACACACCCACGCACATATATATATATATATATATATATAAATATATATACGTATATAACGACAACAAAGTACACAATGGGTTAGCATTATCATTTATATATCGATTCATTACGATATTCATTGTGTGTATTTATAAATAGATGATATCTCATTTCAATGAGAATGTCTGTAAAATATTCTTTCTTTTCTCTTTGTTTGGTAGGAGGACTGACATCGCTTCATTATAGATAGCCATAAATGTGCATGATCCGTGTTCTCGTTCACATCAAATATTAAATATTTTATTGCTTGTACTGCTCCAAGTCCACTGTAATGTTTAGAAAATCACAACTAAGTCACCTATAAGAATTTTTTTTATAGTTTCAAGATATTTTAAGTAGATATCTCCATTCTTCTCAGTAAGTCATTAATATGTATATATATATATATATATATATATATATATATATATATATATATATATATATGTATATATATATGTATATATATATGCATATGTATATGTATACATATATATACATGCATATATGTATATATCTATATATGTGAGTGTGTGAGTGTGTATGTGTATGTTGAAAGCCTTAAACACTAAAAAACATTTTCAAAATCACATATTTCAGTCACTTATTTCCCAATACATGTCAATGCAACTTCTGTAATTTTCTTCAGTGTTTTTTTCACAGTTGAATCCGTTTGAAGAAACCCAAACAGGGCAGAAACATGAATGTGTTTGTGTAGCAGATCCTTTATTAGATCATATCTTAAGCTCTACTTTGTCTCAACGAAGTTTAACGTTAAATGTATTGAGCACTTTATGAAATACACCTATCGCACATGTGATATTGCATTATATCATATTGTACTCCTGATTTGTGTTATGTATATATATATATTTCTCTTCATCTTCAATTGTCATTTTACCAACATCCTGTCAGATCACTTCACATCCACACAACAAATAAATATATGTAAATACAAGTACTAGTATTCAAATAAGAGAGGTCCAATATGTGTAAGAGATAAGGGAGAAGTATGGCCTCTCAGTTAGGAGATATATATTTAGTAACTTGGATATTTAGTAAAAAGGTTTCGCGTTCATAGTTGTATCTTTCAGCTCATAGAAAAAATTTCTCGCAACCAGTTTCAATGAGATTTTGAAAAAAATCTATCCATCTATATTTCATTAGATATGACAGACAAGGAGTATCTTCTTGAATTTTTAGTGACTTAATTAAATTAAAAGACACTTCTCGTTATTCCTACGTAATGAAAAATGTATGAAAGAAAAATTACTGCCAAAGTACATATCTATGTATAAATATACATATATATATATATATATATATATATATATATATATATATATATATATATATATGATATTTTTTATTTAGAACTCGATTTGAACTACATGGTGAATGTGTTAGTTGGCATAGACAATACAAATAGAATAAAAGATTATAGAGATTGGCTGCTGCAGGAATTGAACCTGCATCCAACAGTAAATCATCTTAATATGACACCGCTCTTACCATTGAGCTAAACAGCTAGCTGGTAGGTCAGAGTCCCAAATAACCAGTTTATCCCCAATTCTTGTCTTGTTAATTCCCAGTCCATATCTTCTCTATTGTTTCTCAACGTGGACAATTATATTATAATGAAATGGATATGTAATCCGACCGAACGATTATAAATGAGTTACTTTTATCTGAAACTCTATGTGAATCGACATCCCATCATTACACAATGAACGAGTCAACTTAGCTCAATGGTTGAACAGCTTCAGGTTCGATTCCTGCATCAGCCCATTTCTTTACGTGTTTGTTCAATGTACGGTGTCCAGGCCAACTGACATTGGATTCTGTGTGCCTTTCTTTAGGCGTTTTATATAAATGAACCTTCAATATCTACGTTCATTCATATCGACCACACTGAAAAACATACTAAAACATATAATACCATACTAAATAACAAGAAAACAGATAGACGCATCATCCTCCAAACAAATTCAACACAACTCGAGAAACATCTTTCAAAACTAAACCTACACAATGTAACAAAAACATCAGAAACCATCAGTGACATAGCTAGAAATCCAACATCCGAGGCAAGCATAAACGAAATACCATGTGAGAATTGCCCAAAAATGTATATCAGGGGAAACCTCAAGAAACATTGAGAAGAGAAAATATGAACATCAGCACACTCTTATAGGAGATAACCATAAAAATTCCTTCGTACTCTACTGCAATGAAACGGACCACACTTTTAATCTAACAAAAAAACCCAAAAAAACAGCAAAATAAAACATGTCTACCAAAAAAAACAAAGAACGACAAATCGGATGATAAAAGCAGCACTTATTACCACAAACAATACTATAAAACAACGTCCTGGTTTCTTCAATATATCTGAACTCATTACAAGAATAACATCAATACAAAACAAGCTTACCATACATATTTCCAGACTGTCTATTGAATTCACCATTATGTTGGATAAATCTCATCTTTTTCCTCTCTCACACACACACACACATATTGATTGAATACATAAATTTTATCTATAATAATGGTATACCATTGTTCTGCTTTATTCAGCTCCTCAGTAAGACAATGTGACGGCCTTACAGCTGTGTATATATATATATATATATATATATATATATATATATATATATATATATATATATATAAATATCTCTAGAGATTTACTATTTGAGTTAAGACAGAACAGGAGTATTCAGTGTATATGGAATGTTTTCACACACACACACACACACACATATATACATATAAATATATATTTATATGTATATTGAAGCTAAGAGCATTTTCAGAAGTGCCAATAATAGAATTTTTTCCCTGTAGTTTTCTTTTCGATTCCAGGCTATAAATTTGAAAATATTAGTCTAATTTTGGCAAACAGTCCGTTGTTTTCAGGCATACTAGCTTGAATTCAAGCATGGATTTCTCCACATCTATATTTATTTGCCTAGGTACTTACATTTGCCTACACAAAAACTAACCACTGTATATGGTCTATTACTTTGAAAAAAGTTATCAGTATTCCAACTTTAGTTCAAACAATTGAATCTCTTCTTCCCATTTTTGATATTGTCAACACAACATTTCAGAGAATCCACTCTATAGTTCTCATCAGATATATCATTAAACAAAAAAGGCAATTTTTTTTTTGTCCCTGGCCAAGGAAAATTTTATTTAATACAAATATACCAACCAGAACAATCCATTTTTTGGCAATGCTTGTTATATAGACCTAATCATACCACTAACCAAGCACTCAAGTGATTCAAAAATTATTTACATTCTGCTGACAGATGCAGCTTCCTTAAACTTCCTTACTCTCCAACGATCTTCCTGATCAATCATCCCAGAAGAGGTAATGAGCATCCTTTTCACTCCTGAACCACAGAATTCATTTCTGGTGTTAAGATATATGAATAGAACTATGACAAACAAATATATACTGCTCTACATTTTACAGTTAGAATTAGAAATCAATATTTCTAAAATAATTGATGATGATATGCGTGTGTGCATATGTGTGTGTGTGTGTGTGTGTGTGTGTGTGTGTGTAATATGATTTTTTATTCAAATTATCTTCTGACTAAGTAGATCACCAGGGTACCATGCTGGGTAATTCATAGCACTTTTTCAGAACAATAGGGGTTATTTGAAACCACAGATAGATATCTGGGTGGTGGTTTTAAAAGGGTGGTTAGTTGAAGAATCAAGGACATGAATACATCCAAATGGCACCTTTCGTTGTTGTCCATCAATAAATGCTGTCTCCAATATAGAGACTCCGCTGACTGGTGTCACTATCAAATGACTCAGGATGGTGGAATGCTTTTAAAATGCTGTGTCCTTTCTTAGCTTTCTCAAACTGTGGATTGGCATCCACAAATTGGCACAATTATTCCTGATCCATCTCCTGCAGTCATCCACTTCAAAATTTCGTCCAATGTCTTGAATTTGACACAGAAGCACATTGTAAACCATTCAAAAGCTGCCATACGGCAGAAACAGCTTTCTCTACATGCCAGGTTGATTTAGAATGTCAATTTGGTTGAAATGAAATCCCTTTTGAAATTGTACAGTAGGCACATTTTCAGTTGTTCAGAGGAAATAGAATGAATTTTTTTCTGACACTGTGAATGCTTTGATGTAAGTGAAACTGATGATTATGAAGTAAGAAGTAAGGAAAAGCCACGCTGGTTGGTGATTATTTTATATCTAATAACCTGGATATCTAGTAAAAAGCTTCTGCGATCATAGTTGTATTTTTCAGCTCACAGAGCAGGTTTCTCAGGATACTTTCTCTGTCAGCTGAAAAATATGTGTTGTCACTCACTGCTTCCAGTTATGAAATCCTAATGGACAAGACCAGTAATTTCAAATATTCCTGATATTCTGGTTGCAGAGGAAATATTTACAATGAACAGATTTTGTCTAGTATATCCAAAATCTGATGATAAAAGGTTTGTTAATAAGGGGGTTTGCAGTATTTTGAGATAAAGTATATAACTCTACAGACATGGTTGTTAACGGTAACTTTCTCTCATGTATACACATGAATATTTAATAAGCTTAGCTAAGTCTGTCAATGATTGTGTTCCACCAATTTTTCAAGTAGGAAGGACCTGTCTGCCTTGAAAATTAGCATGTGAAACCCTGGTTTTTCACTTGGGTTAGAACATTGATCTCTAATACCAATGGGAACTATCTCAGCCAAAAGTCAGACCTTCTATTTGCAGTATATATATCAACGTAACTGGATAATTTCCAAAGATACCTTCTTTATTCATTTGAATGAATTCATGAAATATAAACAAAAATTATTTTTAGAAGATGGATATTTTGTAAGAAAAAATAAATTTATTATCTACAAGAAAATTAAGGGGAAAGTAAATGAGGAGAGAGATAGATAATTTGATAGGTATGCAAACATACTTAACAAATAATTATATGGAGTCTCCGTATACGAAATACACCTAAGCTTTAAGGTAATTATTTGATTTTCACTAAATATATAGTTAGTAGTATATGTATAATAAAATCCTGATTTTATTGACATAATTTTGATAATATTGACACAAGTAGGGGCATTGTTGTTTTCAGAGAAATTGATTACACAACTCATGGGACCTAAGACATGAAGTAGCTTGCTAAACTAATGCCTCAAGACGAGGTACTAAGGATGGATATTTATGAAGCGGGGTTTAGTCAGATACAGGGCCACAAATGTGAGGCACCCAGTGAGGACGGAACACACTAATGGTCTGAAAAGCTAAAATGCTACTCATAACAACAAGGTTTCTTGAACTAGTGATCGGTTCATCCAGGGGTGAACGAAGATATTTGAGCGGTGAATTACCCTAGAGGGTTGAATAAAGGGTGAATGTAACGAGTCAATTGCTTTGGGAAATGGAAATTGAGCCGCAGTTTACAAAGCTTGTCATAGGAATGCAGAAACGTCATAGTCATAGTCATCGATGGTAAAAATGAATAAATAAAAATTTTATTTTTATGTAAACTAGAAATTAGACATTAAATACACAATCATATACAAGGGAGCGTCTCAGAATAAGACGGAAATTTCCCAAAACATGCGAAAAATTAATCGAGTGTGAATGAAATTTTGTGAAAGAGACTCATCAATAGTGAATGGTACTAATATAGTGCAGGAAGTACTGCATTACACCACAACGCGGCATCCAAAAGGCACCGCAGTAGGTAATACTCTCCCAGTACATTACTTGAAATAAATTAGATCAGGTTGTAAAATGTAGATTTCTTCTTTTTACACAACACTATAATTTTTACACACGCACACACCTCTGTGCTTACGCACTCATCCACACACGATTGTAATTGTGGGCGCGGACTGCCTATCCCCGGCTCGAGCAAAAATGCTCAAATGAATTTTTTTTTTTAAGAAAAGAAAGTTTAACAAAAGACATAAATAATTCCCGAATCATATACCAACCGTAAAAACTATTTTTTCTCTTCGTTTATGATTACACTTTCCGTCATAGTCTTGATTTTATTTTGTTTATTGGTTCTGTGGTATTGATTTGATTTTTCTTTAAAACTTCACTCTTTTGTCAATTCTAGAGATGAAAGGCTACGACATGAGGAGAAAAATTACAGATCACATTCACATATTACTTCGTTTTGTTTGTTTTCGTTGCTTGAAATTTGTTTTTTTGTATTTGTTCGTAAAAAAAAATAAATATTTTTTTCTGTACGGATCCCACCCAGCTCAGAATCCAGGATCTGGCGCTGCACTGACAATTTAAAAAAAAACAACCCCAAAACAGAAGAAACATATATACAGACACAAATATATGCTATTTCAATAACTACTACAATACATGCCGAGGAGAAAACACAAGAAGCACATTGAGTGCTTGTTCCACCTAGCCGATCAGTCACCAATGAGAGAGACTTCAATGAGCTCGTCATGCAGAAAAACCAGGTGTGATGTGTACCTGATTAAACCTGACACAGGTAAATGTGCAAGAAAGTTTGATGGGTAAAAAAAAAAGTAATATTATTAGATAAGCCAGGTAATTTCTCCAGTGGTTCAGAAAGATAGAGAGTTCACAACGAGGTAGAGAAAAATCAATTGTTTTGCGTGAAGCAATAAGTGGATGTTAGCTCAATGTATTTCCGTGAATCCAGAATCAAAGGCTCCTCTTGGAGTTTGAAAGCTATGGTGCCAAATTCACGTGATGTACTTTATGGAGCAGACAGAGGCAGGGTTGTCAGATAGTTGGAGACGCCTCTGGCCAATAAATGGCCAAAAATGGCCAAATGTCAAAATAGTTCACAAAACATAATAATAATGCCGTAGACATAAAAATAAGGTTTATTAAAATTACTTTTGCGACAGAATCAACTTCTTTGTTCTAACTGTACAAATGGCACAAAATAAGGGCCCAGTATAGTATTACAATTACCTTGTAAATAGAAACCCCGAATAACCATAAAAAATTGACTTTTTTCTAATTTTCTAAGGAAACAAAAGTGTTGTGGGTGGGAAGCACAAAAAATTACTCGGAAATTTTTCTCTTTTTCATTTTTTTTTTTTAAATAAAATGTTCGAAGTGAATGAAAAAATGTCACAAAATGGCTAAAAATTAAATACTGACAACCCAAAAAGTTCATAGCCAAAAATGGCCAAAAATGGCGAAATAGCAAACCTGGAGAGAGGCTAGAAATCAACTTACAGATATAATTTCGATGCAGTAAAAAGTGTGGTTAAAATGTGTGTTTAGTTTCGATGATATTAATTTCATAATCATACTTCATGGTGGGAGATGGCTAGAAAAACGAGTAAAAAAACGATTGTTTCTGTCGGTGAATAGAATAAAATTTTTAAAAAATACTTTAAATTTTCCACAGGAAATGAATATTTTTCCTGTACCCAGTTATATAACATCTATTTTTTTTCATCAAAATTTATCCATTGCTGTATACGAGCTTTTTAGTCTACTTTATATCTTTCAATCTTAGTCTGTCTATTCATATATACATGTGATGCATTTGTATTGATGATTACATTAATATATCTATCTTTTTTTCTGTCTATCACTCATTGTTAATTTATCCATCAATAAGTTTCATGATTTCTTTTTGAAATCTTTTTTTTTTTTATCAATCAAAATCATCTATCTATCCATAGTCTGCTCATATCCATCTCTCTATAGTTGTTCATATCTATCTATCTGTAGCCTGTTCATTATTTATCTTTAATGGCAAGCAGGCCACAGATGTGGGGCACTAAGTGAAGATTGAACTCACTATTTATAAGTAATGAATGAATATTTAGTCTGTTCATTATCTATCTATCCATCTATCTATCTATTGTCTGTTCATATCAATAGATCTATCTATCTATCTAACTCACCCTTTTTTTTTTTTTTGCTACAAGGCCACAGATGTGGGGCACTTAGCATGGATTGAACTCACTATTTCAAAGTAATGAATGAATATGTACTTATCATTTCATGTGTGTATAATATGAATTTATATGTATGTTTGTAATTACGAGTATATATATTAATGGGTCAGTGGGAGTATATTAGATAATAAGAATATGTTCACATTTATAATATATTGTTTATGAAATAACAGAGACAAATAAAATAGTGGCACTTCTTGGAGGATGGTTTGATTAGAAAATCAATAATTTTCATTGATATTCAGTAATGTTGTAAGAGAGTGTGTGTGTACGTGAGTTTGGTGGTTGAGCGTCTATCATCAGCTGAGAAACAGAGTAGTTCAAGATATTGAAAGTGAAACAGAAATTTTCAGTAGAAGAGAGAGACAAACAGAAAATGACTGAAAACAATGAAGAAAGATATATATACACAAACATATATATGTATATATATATATATATATATATATATATATATATATATATACATATATATATATATATACATATATATATATATATATATATATATACACGGATGGATGGCTAGAAGAGAATGATGATAAAATATACAATAAATATATATGTACATGTATTCATGTATCAAGCAGATCTTTGTTCGAAAATATGCTCAATACCATTAGGAGAGCTGTTATAAAATCAGTGAAGATTTTTTTCTTTCAATGAATCACAACAGATTGGATATTCTGTTTCACTTGAGAAAGATTTCCATTTCAAAATTCTGTTTTACTTAGATAGATTTTCATTCGAAAATTATATATATGATGGATGAAAAAAAACTCCCTACTAGGAATCGGTATTAACTTTACTTTGGACGAAACAATGGTAGATTTTGCCTGCTGCGTTAAAATTCAATGTAGTCCACCAATATCTGTAAGCTTTTTGGTATGGCCTTGATAGACTTTTGCAGGAAGTCCGCTGGTATATTGTCCATAATGTGTTGAATGCGCTCCTCTAGTCGATCCGGAGTTTGTGGTTTGGTGCAGTACACCTCTTCCTTCACCCACCCACACAGGAAGAAGTCACGAAAAGAGCAATATTTACAAAAGTTACATATGATTTCTAATAGGGAGTTAATTCTCATCCAATATATATATATGTATATTATTAGACATATATATGTATATATATTATATATATGTATGTGTATACATGTATTATACGTGAATATATATATCATATAGTGATGTGCATATATATATATATATATATATATATATATGTATGTATATATACATATCATATATATATGTGTGTGTATGTATATATATCATATATATATATGTATGTATATATATTATACATGTATGTATATATATTATACATGTATGTATATATATATATATATATGTAAATACATTATATTATACATTTATGTATTTATATAAATGTATATACATTATATTATACATTTATGTATATATATAAATGTATATATATCATACTATACATGTATATATATATATCATATTATACATGTATATATATATATATATATATATATATATATATATATATATATATATATATATATATATATATATATACATACATATATATACATATACATAAATAAATAATATATATGTACATATGAATAGAGACAGGAGAGATACATACAAATAAAATCTGTATGAAGTGAGAGAAAGAGCAAATAGGAGAAAGAATCAAAAGGTAGAAAGTGGAATAAATAGTGAGGAGAAATAACGAAGAAAAATACTAAATAGGTAAAGAATATTCTGAATAACATTTACACGTGTGGGAAGTAGGAATTATACTTTTTGAAAGATACACAGTGAAGTTTTGAAGACACATGAATATGTGTACATATACATATATGTATACATGAAGAAACACAGTTGTACGTAGACAAAACAATTAGAAAGAGTGTACGTGAGTTGTGTGTTAAACATTTATACACAATATCCATGTGAATATGAGCATGAAGTTGTCATTTTTTCAAAAGCACTTTTTGGTTCAACAATACATTAGTTGATAACTCAGATTACTCTAACATCCATATAATGCATGTATATACACACACAAACTTCTATACAAGTACACATACACTTATATATATATATATATATATATATATATATATATATATATATATATATATATGCACATTAGTGTAGTGTTTTATTATAATAATGAATGCTGGTTAGTTAAAGAATATGCAAGAAAATATGAAAATGAATAACAACCTCAGAAATGATAATAGATAGATAGATAGACAGACATATAGTGATAGATAGATGTTGTGTAAAAAAATAAAAAATGATAAGAATTTGAATATGATAAAACACCTACAGTTTTAAAAGGAATTCCTTTATCCTTTCCATTTTGGGTTGAGTTTATCAGGAGATGTGCAAAATATTACCCTCTTCCATCACGACCAGCACCTGACGTAGACTAGTGTGTAAATTCATCGACCAGCAGCTGATATTTGTGAGAGCTGAGGACTGTGAGAGCCGACCAAAGTCAGCAGCAGGCTCACATTCATTCACTCCTGGAACTGCCTTTAATACCAATACCATTAAAATGTACTCAAAGATCTAAAACTAAGACGCAAAGAAAATAGTGATTTAGTTGGTTATACATAATAAAGACTCAGAGGCATAGCTGAGTAAAGGAGGAGGTTACCTGAGAAGGCCCTCCCAGGCCCCTAATGGAGGGAGGGGGGCTCCAAACATTTTATAGATAGTAGTTCACCTACTGCATCTATCACCTCAATAAATGTTGGAAGGAGCCACGCCTCGCAGACCCCCAAATGCTCACCAAAATTTATCAAAAATTTCCAAGAAAAATTAAAAGATTTTTCCATTGAGTTTTCCTTCTTTTTCAAATCCACTTTTTTTTATTCAAAGAAATTCAATTTATTTTGGATTCTTCTCAAGTGTTCTTTATGACCATAATTTTTTTTATCACACAGGAAATATATATATATATATATATATATATATATATATATATATATATATATATATATATATATAGCATGATGCACTTCACCTTAAAAATCCATTGCACAGGCCATCGGGTTATTCACATACAGACCCGCCAACTTACAACCATTAAAGATGTGGGAAACCTTTCCAGATCTCAGTTCATGGAGCTAAACCATCATTTTTATATATATATATATATATATATATATATATATATATATATATATATATATATATATACTGAATAAAACTCAGGAATTCTGTATAATATAATATAATGAAATATCCAATGTGTGATGGGTTTATTTCATAAAGTGCTCCATACATTCAGCATTAAGTAGAGTTAGAGTAGAGCCTAAAATATAGTGAAATTAAGGATTTACTATACAAATTTGTTCATATTCCTGCCCTATCTGGGCTCCTTCAGGGATACTTATAATGCTGCTATTACTATTAGCAATAATTGAAAAATAATAATAATGTTAATGTTAATGTTAATAGGAATGCTGCTACTACTTTAGTTAGGAATTGAGAAATTTGAAATCCTCATCTATGCAAATAGAATGAAAAACAAAACACAGAATTATTAAATAGAAAAAATGAAATAGTGTTAAAGTTCCTGCAGCACTCAAAATTTCCATTAAAAAACATTACTAACCACCCCACATTCAGTTATACTAAAAATCAACCACTGTACTTATCTTATTCTCCTTGTTAACATTAACAATAGCAGTAGTAGCATTACTATTAGCATAACATTATTATTATTTAATACCTGCAGCCACTTTAAGAATGATTCAATCACCTTTTCATAATTATCTTAGATATGTAGAAACATACCAAACCTAGAAGAATAACCTAACAACAGAGGTCATGTAAAAGTGAATTCTAACAGTGAGAAACAGATTTAAGTATGAAACATATCACAGAGTGCTGATGTTTTAACAACTTACTGATAGGGAAAATGCCTACAGTATCTCCTGCTAATTTATAATTACCGGCAAGTGAAGTATCTCCACATTGTAAAACAGAAAAACATAACAAGTGGTGACCAACAACTAAACTAAGAAAAGAAAAAAGGGAACGAATGGATGTATAAACAGAATAAGAGGAAGGTCCTACACCCTAGAAAAATAGACCACTCCCCCTCAAAAAAAAGAATGTCCAAAATAGGGATCTAAAATAAATTGAATCATTCGCCTGAAGTAGCTACAACAGGGCAGAAACGTAAACGTGTTTGTGTAACAAATCCTTTATTTCACCATATATATATATATATATATATATATATATATATATATATATATATATATATATATACATACATACATACATACATACATACACACACAGGAACACACACACACATATATATACATACAAATATATATATCTAAATGTGCTCATATATATATATATATATATATGTTTATGTATAATTTTATTCCAATTTCAAATTACAAAAAAGCCTATTAAATCCGTCTAAGGAGTATTTTATTGAAGCTTCTTGTAGTTGCAAGGCAATAAGAAATTTAATTCAAAATTTAGTGAACAGATAGCTAATTTCAAGAAAGCCCTCTGAATTTATGGAAGTTGACACGAATCAAATATTTCAATTGAACTCGTAATTGTTAACTAGTCTATGAAACTACATTTATAGAACTATTTTGTGATAATTAAATTCTTTCATGGAACACTTTGAAAAGATTGATATTGGAATTGTAGAGTGAACTGAAATTATAGTCTCACTAGGCAAGTTGTAGTAGATGAGGTAGTCTTTATTTCATTCATAAGAATAGATAGTGAAGCCTTCAAGAAAGTCGAGGAATATGTTTACCTGGGTCAGGTAATAAAGCAAGAGAAAGTCCATGGAAATGAAATAAGATGGCATGAAACAATTGGTGGGAAAGCATTTGGGATAAATAGACACATACTGAAAAGCAAATTGCCAATATGTTTGAAATATAAAGAATACAATCAATGCAAAATATCAGCTACAACATATGAGTGTGAAACCTGGAAACTTATAAAACCACTTGAAAACCAACTCAGAATAGCCCAGTGGGCAATGGAAAGATCAATGTTACAAATAACCTTTAGCGATAGAAAGAGATCATCCAAGACAAGATCAGGGTGAAGGCTGTCGTACAAGTCATTGAGCAACAAAAATGGAGATGGTCAGTGCACATAGCGAGACGAAGGGAAAACAAATGGTGCCTGTAGGACAGTAAATACAGTAAGAAAAAAAACAGACACAAGATGGAGAGACGAGATAGAAAAAGTTTGCTGGTAGGACAATGCAGAGATTAGCACAATCACATTTGTCATGGAAGGAAATGGGAGGGGCCTTTGTCAAACAACGGCTGATGATGATGGTAATAAGGTAGATCCTTTGACCAACTTTATGCTCTTCACTTGTGATTATCCAAAGTTTTGATTATTTCTCATTATATTGCCTTCATTCAGTTTCTATACCAATAGTATCTGGTGGCTTTTACAGGAGATCAAGTCTTCTAAATACTCCAGCATTCTCCTCAGTATTTTTGTTGAATTTAATAATGCTGTTCTATGGACAGTTTTGATTTTTCCTCAAATTTCAAAGTCTTCCATATCATTATGTTGAACAGTGATCATTAAAAAAGTCCAGATTTCCATAAAACAAGCCAAAATTCTTCCACACACTAAGTGACCAATTTAGCATAAACTTTCATTGCAAAATGAAACTTCCACCTAAAGCCTATTAAGGACGGAATTTAAAAAACAAAAACAAAATCAAAACCTCGTTTTTAGACGGTTTTCATGGATGGTTTCAAATATTTCTATTATAGACACATGGGTTGAACAAAGTAAAGTTTAGAAGAATACCTATTTGAAACTGATGCAGATCTTTTCTGTGGAATCTCATAATATATAAGCCAATGTCACTTTTTTGTCATGCTAAAGTTAATAGAAAGAGAAGGGAGTAAAGCATACATTATAGCAAACATCTACTGTGTTTGTGAGTTCATGTCTTTCATAACTACTAAAATTACTACTATTGCTGCTTATGTCTTAGCAGTAGAACAGAAAACAAATACTTTCAAAATTCGTTTTTTACCCAATTCTATTGTCTCTCAAAATATAAAACAATAGACAATCTGGAAAAGAGTAGAAAAATCAATGGAGAAATGAATTTAATTCAAGATATGCATTTTTTTGTTTGCATTAAAGATATCTATACAGAAATATATATATTTGTATATATCTAATCTATACATAAATAATCCCATCATTTTTGACAGTCACTATGCTAGTATAAGAATAAATCCCATCGTTTCTGATTTATATGGTGCAAAGACTTTTATCTCTGCCATCATGAAAAAATATTTTCAAAAGTGACTATCATGACGGGCTGCGTTCAGGTGTTTTCCCATCCTTACTAACCTCTGGATACACAATGAAGTCATCCATTATATTTGGACAGATTAGAAGTAACTAACACACATGGTGTATGTATTCTCTAGGTGTCACTTTTATATAAAGAATGTATGAACAGGTCTGGTAAGTCACTTGACCAACATCTTTTTGGCAGTATATTGGGTTGATCAGTCAAGAAATTGTTAAAAGGGTGATCAATGAACAAGTTACTTCCCTCAACTTTTATTGGGCGATGATTGCAAAAATAAAGTCATTTAAAAAGACAAAACAAGCATGAACACTGCCGGACACAAATGAGGGACTAATTTAGCATAAGCTGACATTGTAAACTGAAATGCCCTTTAAAAAAAAAAAAATTATTTTGGGGAGAAATCGAAAAGAAAAAACCAAATGTTTTTTCTCGGTATAAAGAAGTATAAATTTTTAGCCCTGTAGCTCGATTGGTGCAGCCTGTACACACAGCACATAGCTAGATGGACCAACTTAAAAACTGAAGAAACCTATGTTGATAGTTTTGGTTGATGATTTCTAATATAAGCTAATATCATCTTAATCAGCATAAACCCTTGGAGTAGATTGATATTTTTAATTGCAACAACAGATGGCCACTTGTGTATCCCTATAGTCAGAGAACACTTTCATTTGTCAAAACGGATAGTGCATTTATTTACATCTGAAACATTTTTCAAAGAATTGGACTTTCCCATTTTCTGGAATTTTCGAATGGTCACCCATTTAAGTATAGCCAATGTCATGAATTCTGAGAAAAGATCTCATTCAAATTGGCGCACTCTATATCCTATGTTCTCTCTATCTTCTTCTTCTTCTTCTTCTTGCACATTGCATGGTTGGGTGATTATGGCTCTCCACATCGAACGATCCCTATGTCAATGATGTCTCTTACATTTAGTTTTGTTGGTTCTTTCGCGTCGTCCATTTATCTTTTTTTTTTGTCCTCGTCTTCCATGCTCCCCAGGCATACGGCCTTGCAATGTAATTAAATTTCTCCTTGGCTGATGACATGGCCCCCAAAATTTAAGCTCTTTCAAATTCAATGTTCTCAAAAATGATCTTTTTGTGCGTTTGCGAGTTGGAGTACTGCCTCATTTGTAATCCTATCCTCATATGTCTCGTTATCCAATAGTTCATAAATACGATAATATTCATATTTATTGTATGTTTATAAATGATAATATCCATATTTATTGTATGTTTATATAGGATATTATCCATATTATTGTATGATACATATAGCTGCATTATGCTGTAGAATATGTATATAGTGGTTAGTGTGCAAAGATAGAATTTTTAACGCTGATTTTCAAGGCTGGCAGACTGTCTTTGCTTTGAAGATAGGTGCAACACAATCTTCCTAAAGATAAGAGTTTGAAACAATGATAATAATGATAAGCATGCATCTTCTTCCCCCTTCTCTGTAAACCTTATTATCCGTATATTTTATCATTTTCCCTGTTTGATGCTGAAACATGTTATGGATATAAATACAATCCTTTTTTTCCTAATTTTTGAGTTTCTATATTGTCTATCAAATTCACTGTTATGTTGGATAAAACTCATCCATTTTCCCACTGTATATATATATATAAATATATATATATATATATATATATGTGCGTGTGTGTGTATACGTATATATATATGTGTGGAATGTTGACAATGTAGAAAAGAAAAAGACTTGCAACTAATTAGTACATCATCCTTATTAAATGTAATTGCTTGCATTTCGCGCAGGAATAGCAGGCTTCTCCAGAGCATTAGAGCAAAAAATGGTTTGAGAAGATGATGAAATTTCTTTTCAGGTCACAATTTTGGAGTAAGAGGTTCCAATGATATTATTTATTCTCCTGATATCTTTCATCCTTTTTCTTCTCCCTCTGTACCCACCCTTAAAATATAATGAACAAGGGTAAGAATGGAAGAAAGTGAAAATGCCTGAATGGGAGCAAAATCAACTTAACCTTCACCATATCCAACGAGCCATTTGCAAACTTGAATGGTAATGGGCAGGCTATGTTGTAAGAATATTATATAAAAGCTGGACATTATGACTCACAACATGGATACTTCGAGATCATAAATGAGATTGTGGTTTGCAAAAAATAAGGTGGATGATTTATGCAATTTCAGAATATTTTTACCCAAGAGCAAAAAAACTTTTGGGAAGGCTTATGTCAACAGCAGACTTTAAAAGGCTGATTTATGAAGATGAATAGTTTACAAGAGTATTTGGGAAGCTACCGCTCATCCAAGTCCCATACCTCTCCATTTCAAGCTTTAGTAGATGGTCCATCAACTGAAGCTTAGTCATAAAACTAGCGCATTGAACATAGTAAATATTTGCATAGTATTTTAGTTTCACTTTTATTGAACATTAGTAACCAGCCATTAAAAATGTCAAAGGGTTCTATCTCTTTTTGTGTGTGTGTTTGTGTGTTCCAGTGCTTCTGGCCATATTGTTTGGACTACAGACTTGAAAATTAATATTATTACACCACTAGACCTCTTCTAAAGCTTTTTTACTTTTAGGGAGCCTTATTTTGGAAGGTTTAACAATAACATGTAGATTCTCCAGAATTTAGATGTTTCTAGGTGGTTTTTTAAAACTCTTTTTTCAAATGTTTTTGAGTAGAAAATGCCAGTGATGTCATAAATATTGTGAACGTATTTATCCTTTGATGGAATTTTATTTACATGATTTCAAATTTTGATGCTTGGTCAATTATTGACTGTGATGGCAAGTTTCTTTTTCTTATTTATTTAAATGTGCAAATATGTTTATGTCAAAAAGAAAGTAATTCATACCATGCCAGAAATATACATAGATATATAAATAAGTCTGTATCCTAATGATGAAAAAAGTATTTATTTTACTCAACAAATATTAATTTTTCAATATTCCCTTACTAACATAGCATATATTTGTGTATGATTAAAAATCAATGTCTACATCTATCTGTATACACAGGAGTGTTCTGATTAATGCGGGTTCTGATATAGTCTGTTGAGGTATTGCTGTACAAATTAATATAACTATGCATATGCAGGGAAAATAACACATTAAATCATAATAAGACTTTGAACAATGCGGTTTTGAACTGTACAGAAAACACTGGAACGAAATAAGCACACTTATCAAGGTATACCTGTACACTTGTGTTTATGATGGAAGAGAAAGGAAGCAAGAGACATTGTACAAGTTATGAGCTCATTGAACTTTTTGATTCTCGTTGACTGCTTGTATCACATTCTCATCAATACCTTTGAGATAGGCATGAACTCAATTGCTGCTTTCTGTTCTTGTCTTTGGCATGTTATACATATGTAAATATATAAAGCTGATGTAACATCATCAATCTCGACAGAAAAATACTAATACTCTCTCAAAAGATATGCGTACATTATATTATTCAGATTTAATTCATTATGTTTATTTCTTATATGTATATAGAATTGATGCAAAAGTTCCCTGTAGCATATCTTGCACAAATCTAGGGAAATCTTACACTTTTGGAATGTATTCACTATCATGGCTTTGTTATTAGTGTGTTAGACCCTGTACTAGGGGCAATCAGTGAAAAAAGAATATTCAGAGAATAATGGATGAACAAAATGAGATAAAAATGTCAATTTCGTGAGGAGCAATAATTTTCATGGGAAAATTGAGAAAGTTCAGCTGATATAGACTAATCAATATGTATTTTGCCACGATAAAAAAAAAGGAGAAATCCTAGAAGCACAAATAAAGAATGCATTTTTTCTGATAACTTGCATAGTACCCATCAAAAATAACGGGATTATTTATGTTTTAGTTGTTACCTGTGAGAAAATTAACGGATATACTTGAATTTCTACAATATGACT
This sequence comes from Thysanoteuthis rhombus, assembly GCA_963457665.1. NCBI lineage: Eukaryota > Metazoa > Mollusca > Cephalopoda > Oegopsida > Thysanoteuthidae > Thysanoteuthis > Thysanoteuthis major. The sequence continues at coordinate 68,785,340 of OY735198.1, read as the reverse complement.
TTTTTTCCCTTTCTTTTTACATATATATATTATCAAGAAACGGATAATGATCTGCCGGAATGATTATGAATTGCATTATATTGTGCAGAATCTTTTATTCGAAATGATCATCCATTAATACTTAGTGAAAGTACCATTCGGCCTGGAAAACGTAAATAGAATAAACAATTGAACCCAATTTCCCTAATTTTATTCTATTTATGTGGTCAAGGCCAAATGGTACATTTACCATATAATAACAAGTGATCATTTCGAATAAGAGTTTCTATATAATATGATGCAATTCATAATCATTCTGTTGGATCATTTATTCATTTCCTAACAACATACATACATACATATACATAGTGAACCCTCACCAAAACGAACACCAATATAACAAATTTCATCTTTAACAAACTCATGGATCCATCCGAACTGACTTGGATTCACAAAATGAAGTTCGATAAAAGCGGTGAACACAGCAATCATATAAATGTGGCAAATGCGTGGACCATGACAAACTTCCCTTTTATCAAATGAACAAAGTTTGATAAGTACGAGAAAAGAATTTTATTATCAGCGATGTACATTGTTTGTGGAGGAGTGGTTTTGATAAGAATATTCTATGTCCTTAACCTGGGTGGCAAGTGAAAATATATATTTCTTTTGATTCATTTGGTTTTTACTTAGAGACCATAATTAATCTGGTTTTGGTCGACTACAAATGTCAAGTTTGTGAGGAATAATAACTTTCATGTGAAAATAGAAAACATTCATTTCATATAGACTAATCAATATACATGTTGCCACTATAAAAATAAGAAGAAATCCTAAAAACATAATAAAGAATGTATCATATTATTTTACAACGGTCGATTTTGGGTTGAACTATTTTTTTAAAAACTTTTGATTTCACCCAGTGCTTCAAACAGTTCCAATAAGCCCCAAATAGGCTGTATATGTGTGCTACATTTACATATGGTTTCTCCTCTGCATAAAAAAATAGTGTCGTCTGTGTCAAAATAGACTTTGTATTAGAAACCATCAACCAACAGTGTCAATATAGGTTTCTCTGGTTTATAAGCTGGTCTGGCTATGCATGTATCACACATGTACGCTGCACCAATGGAGCTAGATGGCTGAAAACTCTTACTTATTATGTCTTGATGAAATTTTTTAAAAATCAGCCCCCCTTCAAGATTTTTAGATTCAATAGCAATGTAAGTTTATGCTAAAGAGGTAACTTAGTTTGTGTGCCCAGCAGCATTCATGCTTGTTTTAAAAGATTTGGATGTTTTTAGTGAGCACTGCCCAATAAAAGGCGAAAGAAGTACCTTATCTATTGATTACCCCCTATACCAATTTTTCTGATTGATCATCCCCGACACAGCATGCAGCCAAAAGATGTTGGCATGACAATTTCTATTGAGTGACAAACCAGACCTGCTTATGTTTTTTTAGTCAAATGGACAATCATATCTTATCTTCTTACATATTTTTATTGCTACAAAAAGGTCCAGTTGAATTAGTAGTTCACTTCCGTGTCTATATCAGCAGTTCTCAAACTGTGTGCAGCGGTGCAATAGTGTGCCACATTTATCTTTTGAGTGTAATGTGCTGCATAAATACATGCAAACATGTATTCTTAACCATGAACCTGTCCAGTACGAGTATTGTGTCTGTCCCGCTTCCTCTACAGAGTTACCAATCTAGTACATTTATCGCTGGATTTCGTGCTATCTGAATCACTGAAATCATTGAAAAGGAAAAGGGAGTGATGAGTACATATATCCGTATTCTGATATAAAAGTTTCGTTCATTGACGACTGAAATGTTTCATCTAATTCATTTCGTTTTTACAGAAGTCAACTTGCAGTGAACTCAACGGTGGAAAGGGTGAGTAAGTGGGATACAGAGAATACCTAGTTCTCAATTTCCTGCACCCTAAATTAGCTACATTCATAAACAAATTACCCATGGAGAGTTTACAGATCCCATGATCTTCCAACTGCACGGGTTTACTTCACTCATTCTTGATGGACCCCTTCGTGATCTATGAGCAATTAAAATCCTGGATACAACCTTACCATAACCAGTTCCCTAAACTCATTTCCATTACTGATTACTCGCCTTCATTACTACTTCAAAGTGTAATTTTTTATACAGTAATGTAATTTACACATTATTTCCAAAGTAATGCATATTTATTCATATTCTAAAAGAGTAAAGCAGTGTATAAAGTTGGTGTGCCACGTAAGTCAAATACAGTTAATGTGTCCTCACCCATTAATGGATTTTCGGAGAGTCATGGGTATTACGTAGTTCCAGTCGGGGACAGACTGGGTTGTCGGGCAATTGGGTAGTGCCTGAGGGCCCAAAGCACCAAGAGGCCCAAGTATCAAAAGGGTTCAGGGGCCAATAACCCTTTTTAGTCAAGGGGCCTATATCAAAGTCTGTCCGCCCCGGTACCAATCTCATGCACGTCAAGTGAAAATGTAAACAAACTAGCTTAGTGGTTCTCGTCTGATTTTTCAAAGAAATGGTAATGCGAGTGAAAGCAGCAGCAGCAATAGAAGAAGCAGGCAGTGAAGAAATGAATCTCATGTTTGGTGGGATAAAAGCAGGGGGATGGAGAGGACTATTGATGAAAGAAGAATGCAATAAATGAGGATTTGGGGGCGGGCGATGAGGCTTTAATGAGGTGCACAGTGAGGTGAGAAGAAATGTATTTGAAAAATGGAATATACCAAATAAAAGAAAACGTGTGTCAATCCAAACAAAAACGACGCCAAGTAGAAACTTCAAAAAAAATCATTACTAACCAAGTTTTCACTCAACAAAATCTATGCAGTAGTTTTCTTCTAAACAAGTGATTACTCAACTCTATTTCGTTTAGCATTTTTTTAATAGACTCATTTCGTTATGGACGTACACCTCCCCGAGATTCGCTGTTTGATTGTCGTAAAGCGTGAGAGACATTGGGTACCTTATCCAGCCACGCTGGCCCACGATGTGTTGTTAGAGGGAATAGATAGACTCATGCCTTTCCCGAGTGAAATACAAACAATCTCAATCAGAGTTTGAACTTGGTTTGCCAATTTCATTTTCCATGCCTTTAACAGCTCGGCCACTCGCACCGGCCACACTACATATTTGATAATAGTCATACTCACTAACTATTTTTTATAGTAATAAGTTACAAAGAATTATTATAGTGTTTCCATTTAGTATGTGTTAAGCGCCACGGTCTAGAAAGTTTGTTTGATATCTAGTACCTAGTTTTTCGCTTACTCACTAAAGAGGAAGAAAACTGCTTTTAAACCCGTCGCCTTTAAATACTCGGGTTGCAACGAGAGAAATAAGTGAAATAGTTTTTGACAGTAAAGCCCGAAAGACCGTCTTATTGTTGTACCTACTTCTACTTTATTAAAAAAAGTACTTGATGATTGCATTTGGTGTAAGTATAGAAATGTAAGAATTAGTAAGACACGAGTCTTAATGAATCTACTTTAGAACAGAGAAAGAGGGAAATTATCCAAACCGTTTAAAATCCTACACGTTTGTGGATAAACATCAGAAGATTCATTTCATCCAGAAGAACTCTTTCGTAACCGGAGTGGATCAGTCAGTTTGTTTGTAGTAGTGGTGGTTCTTGTAATAATAATCCTTTAGAGCACGTCAAAAAGCATAATAATGTTTTTGTAGTAAAGGGTTATCCCTGCAGGCAAAGTGTTTACTGTTTGTGTTTACAGACCATCTGAATCCTTCCATCGTCCAGTGGTCGATGTTGATGTAGTTCTCACAGGCGATGAATGATACGTTTTCCCTCGCCCTGTCTCGTTTTCTTCTCTTTTCCTTAGCTAACAACAAACAACAAACAGTTCAACTCCTGATGCCCACTCTACCGTTGTCGTCAAGGCTGTCTGAGTGTCGCATAAAAAAAAAAGGGTTGGGTACTTAATCGTGTTGGAGTTGGTTCTCTGGTGGCTGCCGTGTTTATAAAAGATGTTGGTGGCAAAGAAAAGTGAGGAGAAAGAAAGGAGATTGTGGAAAAAGTGTGTGCGCTTCTTGGATATAGTGTGGAGGTGAAGCACGCCGTTGCAGGCACGGGTCCATGGGGGTCTGGACTCCCTCTTACCCGCTCGGGCGAAGCAGATTTTTAAAAATATATATCTATCAAGAGAGATAAAAGAAAAAAAAACAAACAAAATAATCCCTCTAGTGATCATAAATTAATTTTAAAACAAAAAAATATAATTTTGCTTAACGTTTTCATCTAAGAATATCATCCTTCCGTCCAATATTTTTTTATCTATTGGTTCCGTGGTAAATTTTTATAATTTTTCTTTACTTTATACTTTTAGTCTTTTGTTCGTTTTAGTGATAATGGTAAGATTCAAACGTAAGTGAAAAATGCTCGATAACAAATTACTTTCTTGTGCGTAATGTTTTAATTCTTTCTTTCTCTTTGAAGTATTTATTAGCAAAAATGAAGTTTTCCATTTGGACCTCCCGCCCCTTTCTCAAAATCTGGACACCTTCTGCTCAAATTCCTAGATTCACCCCGGAAGTGTGCGCGCTTGATTGGATTCATGCAGTGCCGTCGTTATTGCTATTTTCACGTCTTCTTTTTTCAAAAAATTAAACCCTTTCTCGATTTTCGTCTTCTTTTTCTGTAGTGCTGTCAGTGTGTCAATGTTGCAAATAGTGAGTTGTTTATAATTCGTAAGCCAGTGAAAAACAAAAACAAAAAAAAAACACCACAGTGAATCGAGATCAGGGAATCAAGTTGTTGCTGCTCTAGAGAAATACACACATACACACATTCTTACAATCACACCGACATGCGTACACCAATACAAACAATTACCTGTTTTTTTTTAGTTTTTTTTTTCTTTCTTTCTCTTTCTCTCTCTCTTTCTCAGCATACGCGCACTTATGAATGCACGTGCACACACACACACACACACACTAACTACCCTTTTCGTTCTGTTGTGGTACTGTGCTTGTTTTGCGAGCAAGTTTTTCCTCGAGTTATTAGAGCAAGGTTTGTTTGTTTTCGTTTTCTAAATTCAAATAAAATGTGACATCACTGAAATGAAAAGGGTTTTCAGGAACTTGGTATTACCAGACATTGATTGAACATGAAAAAAAAAAAATTAGAAACCCTAAAAATTGAGAAGTAGGTAAACGGACGCCGTATACTCTCCCCCGTTTCTATCCCTATTGCGAGCGGCAATTCAACTTGGAAAATAATGCTCATTTTTCTACGTGCTAATAGGTATTATTCGTTTACTTAGTACCTACTAAAGAAGCTTAGTGTCTGACACAAGGCTGCAAGTGTGCAATTTTGCCCAAGTGTGCACAATTATTTTTTGTCAAAGTGAATCCTATGATATTGTGTTAAAAATTCTGACGAAATGTGTCATAGGTAATCCGTGAAAAAAATTATGCATTAATTCAAAAAGCACGAATTGTTGCTTAAAACAGAATTCTGTATTCAGGAAATGAAGTGTGGAAAACTCAAAATTTCCTGGGGGCTCCCCAAGCCCCCTCCCGCCGCATTTGTGTCCCTCATGCAAGATATCCCTTATTTTTTCCACATTGAAAGTACAAACCCTACATATTGTCATTTCCCCTATGGGCTCATTTAAACTTACCGTTAACATCAAACAATAACAAATATTACAATGGCCTCGATTTTTCCGAAGTGTGCAGCATTATCTGGCAATAAATATCTTGGGTGTGCACTTGCCATACCCTGCAGTCTGGGATCAGCTTCAACCACTACTCAATGCTGAGGTACCTAAGAGTAGCTTGGTCTGACTCAAGGCTATGTGTGCCTGGCACCCAGTGAATAATGCCCTGCTAATTGCTTACCATAAAAATAAAACTATCAAACATGTATAGTGCTGAAAAGATCAAAATGAAAAACACTAAACAAGAGAAAACAAGAAAAACCTAACAAATCAGGGTAGAAGAAGAATAAGTGCAGAGTACCACACACACACAATAGTACAGAAGATAGATTATAAGTAGGAGAAACGAGAGGGTGAAATGAAAGTGATGGGTGAATGAGATGAAACAACAAAGTATACAGATCTGGTTAGTCATTTAAAGAAACTGTCTCGTGACAAATGTCTTTTGGCAGCATGTTGTGTTTGGGGTGATCAATTTTAAAATTGGAAGACAGGTGTGGTGTAATCCATGAATAAGTTTTTTCTCTCACCTTTTGTTGGATCACTAACAAGTACAAATTTTCAACAAAGAAAAAAAAGAAAAGCATGAATGCAGCCCGACACTAACTAAGGGACCGTTGTAAATTGAACCTTCCACCCACAACTAGAAACTTTTGTTTTTTTAGGGTAATTTTGAAAAAAAAAATTCAAAACATATTTTAAAAAAACAAAACCTATTTAATATTTTAATGTTGAAATTTTCACTTTGGCTTCTACTCACAACGCATAGATGGACAGATAGTTAGATAGATACCTAGCCAGCCAGAACCACTTAAAAACTGAAGAAATCTGTGTTGATAGTTTTGGTTGATGATTTATAAAACGAGGTGGCAATGAAGATGGTCAGTTCTGCTCTCTTCCACTTCTCCCTCTCGGGCTCACTTCTGTTATTGTGTAGGTTTGAAATACAGGAGGCATTCGTACACAACAACTAGTTCTAGGTTAAGAGAGTTGTTGTGATCATTAACGGTGCCAGTCAATTGAAACTCTAGTACCATCAAAGTACAGATTGAAACTCCTGCACACTCAGAATCCTAAGCAGCTAATGACACGCTTGGCCTCATGCTTTTTTACCTACAAGTGTGAATAAAGTCATATGTCGACTAATGCTCAACTGACAAATATCTGTTCATTACAGACACATCTCCATTAGAGTTTATAACTCATAAACTATGGATGAAGGGAATTCCAGTCATTGCATTTATGGCTCAACTCAAATGACGGAAATTTCCATCACTCACACATTTATAACTTAACTGTGAATTGCAAAAATTTCTGTGTTAGCTGGCTCAAGAGAATGCAGAGTACGTGTCATGTTTAATTCAAGTTCTCCAGACAAGGTAGGTGAGAAAAGGAAGTTGAAAGAGTAGATATGTTGCTGGGTTGAGCTAATAACTTACAGAAAGAAATATAATGGATGATATTTGTTCCTTTCTCTTCGGAGAGTGAAAAGCAAAAAACACCTACAAACCCGGAAGATATGTATACACCGACATGTATCAACTTGAAACCAGATTGAATTCCATTCATACTACCAGAATATAAACTAGATGCAAATCAAAACATGGATATGCACTTTATTATCAAATTCACTTGATTTAGATCTGATTTTCAAATAAATTTATATTGGCCCCTTGAAGACCTTATGAATATCATTAGTTTGCTTACTGCATTTTTACAAAGATTATATAATAACAAATCTCACTAAATATTGGAAGGGGTCCTTCAAGGAGCCAAGTCCCCTGTCCAGGTCCTCAAATCTCTGGCTATACTTCTGCAGAGGACACATTGGATGGATTCTGTAGTCTTTATGATATCACTATTTGCACTATCCTGAACTTGTGATTCTGATGTTAAAAATATTTTTTTAATGTAATTATTTTGTCTTGCACTATCGTATTGAGCAACCAAGCTTCCTTTTAAATTCAAATAATTTATATTCTTTCAATTATTTAGCATCAGACATCCGCATTCTCTGGAGGCAAATGAATTTTCCATTGAAATAAACATAATTCCACTTTCCATATTTCTTCCGGTAAAATATGCACCAATTTTTCTATTAGAAACAGTCAACCAAAACTGTCACCATTGGTGTCTTCAATCTTCAAGTGGGTCTGGCTAGCTATGTATGTATGTGTTGTGCATACAGGCTGCACCAAAGATCCTCCACCCTCAATATAGATTTTAGAGGCTAGCTATTTATGTATGTGTTACACATATAGGCCGCACCAATGGAGCAAGAGGGCTGAAAATTTAAACATTTATTCCTTATGTAAAGGAAAAATTTTTTTTTGTTTTTCACCCTCCCCCAAAGGGGGGATTTATAATGTGATATTATGCTAAATTGGTCATTTAGTTTATGTCCAGCAGTGTTCACACTTGTTTTTTTTTTTTTTTGAAATTTGAACTTTTTAGTGATCCAATAAAGATCGAGAGATGTCACTTTTTCGTTGATCACCCATTACCCCAAAATTTTTAATGAATTACTTCCCAACACAGCACGTTGCCAACAGATATTGGTCTTGTGACTGTTTCTATTGAGTGACTAACCAGACCTGTCTTTTTTTGTTTACTTCTTTTTATCTGATCTTCTGTGAGTTTTGGCAAGATATTCCCACCAGTGCCAAAATGGGAAATATCAGTTGATGTGGAAATACATCTTCGGTACAGTTTACTTTCTTTTCATACTTCAGTTCAGGACACAGAAGCCAAGAAGGAGAGCAAAGGAGACAGACTGACAGACAGACAGACAGAGGCTAACTATTGGTGTGGATGTGGAAGAACAAGGAGAGAATAGTGATCGTTGGTGAAGATAAAAAGAAACGAGAGAGAGAGAGAGACAGACAGACAGACAGAGTCCGAGAAAGGCAGAGGCAGATGAAGAGAGAAAGAGACTGAGGTCTGATTAGTGCAGATGCTGGAAGACAAAGAGGGAGAGAGAAAGAGAGAGTAGAATTTGAAGATATAAAGGTTTAGGAACTAATTTACATTCAAATGACTTCATCTACTACACAAGAGAATTGCAAATGAAATTTTGAAATGAAAATAAACATTAGTATATTTAGAAACTGTCACTTGAACAACATCCTTTGGCAGCATGATGATGACCAATTAAAAATTGGAGAGAGGGGTGAGCAATAAATAAGTTACTTCTCTCAACTTTTGTTGGGTGGTGATTACTAAAAAGTCAAAAAACAAGCATGAACGCTGCCGGATACAAATTAAGGGACCGCTTTACTCATAGATAGTAAATTACCCCCCCCCCCTCCAAATTGATTTTTTGGCAAATTTTGAATAAGTTTTTTTCTAAACATGATAAGATGACAATATTTAAATTTTCAGTGTTCTGGTCTCTGATTGCAGCCTGTATGTGTGACATATACATAGATAGCTAGCCAGCTAGCCAGACCCTTTAAAAACTGTAGAAACTCATGTTAATGTTGACTATGTTGATGCGAACAGTTTTGGTTTGGTTTCTAATATATATTTGCTACACATATCTATATAGAATTTAAAACTTACATATATATATATATATATATGTATATACATACACAAATATATCCCCCTAGAAACACACACACACAATTTATATCCGACAGAAAGGGATAATTATAAAGACAATTTATTAGAAACTAATTGTTCGGTACAAATTTTACTTGGTAGCAAACGAGTGGCCTTGTGTAAATAAATAGATAAATGAACATTGCGTGGGGATTGAACCCACATCCACCTTGGAAGCAGCCTTGTACACAGACTCTGTTCTTATCAAAAGAGCTAACAACCCTCTCATGACAGGGGAGGAGTTCGAAATGTATTTATATTTCTTATTTCCTTATTTAACAAACTTTGGCACTATTATGTTGTTTCCTATGCTGACAATATGGAATACTAGTAAATGGACAATTTATATTTGACTGAATGTGATAATCATATAGCAAATTTATTAGGAACTAATTTCTTGGCACCAATTTTACATGGTAACAAAAGTTGGCGTAAATAATGAAAATGTGCTTTGCATTGCATAGGTGGGAGGATTATTTTGCGTACATGGCTCCGCCATCCTATAATCATGGAAAACCCTCCGAAAATCTCAGTTTGCGATGCAAAGTCATTCATTAATTCATTCATTCATGGTTTCTCTGTAAAACACATGAAATAGATACTAATAAAATAATTTTACTATATTCTACATCCATACCTGCAGAATAAAAACCAGAATTAATTTTTTTACTTCAAAACAAGTTGAAATTATGGAGTACTTACATTCATGGAGATATCAATGAATATGACGAGGAGTGCTAGAGCAAGAAACCTGTCCTGTTTTTTAATACTCCCGAAACAGGTAAAACTCCACGGTAAAGAATAAAAATATGCATACAAATTCAAATAGAACTAAATTACATGCACCAACAATCTGAAATTGTAAAATGAAACAATCATAACACAATACAGATCAGATTATATGTAGCTTGAATGACACACAGTTGTGGATACTTTGGGACAATATATCATCATCATTATGGAAAAATTGGGGGGTTTTTCGGCATTACTCGATGAAAAGCTCTCACAGACTATGATGAAGCTTTTGATTCAATAGAACATACGTCAGTCTTCAACTCAATGCGAAAACAAGGTATAAATGAGAATAAAAGTAATTGAGAATATAGATACACAAAAATGGCACTGTAATAATTAGACTTCATTAAGATACTAACAAGACAAAGATTAGAAAAGGAGTAAGACAATGAAATATAATATCCTCAAAACTTATTACAGCGAGCCCTAAAGGCACCTCTTGGAAAACAGACTGAGAATATTTTAACAATTCAAAGTTCTATGATGATAATGCATTAATAGCAAAAATTGCAGAGGATCTACAAAACGTGTTAAGTGATCTAAACAGAGAAAGCCAAAAAACTGGGTTAAAGACAAATAAAACAAGGCAAGAGTAATGTTCTCTGATAAAGTCCTGACTAAGACCATAAGAATAGCCGGTGAAGCTTTTGAAGAAATTGAGGAATATATTTACCTAAGTCAGGCTAGATAAAGCTAGAGAAAGACAATAGAAATGAAATTAGATGACACATAATAATTGACAAGAAAGCAATTGGTCTAATAGAGACATACTGAAGAGCAAACTGCTAGTAGGCTGGAAAACCTAAGGCTGCAATCAATGCATAATACCAGTTATGGCGTACGGGTATGAAACCACCCAAAAACAAATTCCGAATAGCATTGAGGGCAATGGAAAGAGTAATGGTAGAAATAACTCTTAGTGATAGAAAAAGATCAACATGAATCCCAGAAAGGACCAGGGTGAAGGATATCATTCGAGTAACTAAGCAACAAAAATGAAGATGTACAGTGCACTTAACGAGATGAAAGTAAATCAGATGGAACACAAGACTAAATGATTGGTGTCCAAGGGACAGTAAACACAGTATGAAAAGACCAGACACAAAATGAAAGGATGTGATATAAGAGTTTGCCAGCAAGACAAAGCAGAGATTAGCATAATCGCACTCATTATGAGAGGAGTTTGTGAAAGGCCTTTGTCCAGCAGTGGACTTATAATGGCTGATGATTATGATGATATATACACACATATATGATTATTAGATAATCTATAAATAATCTATATGATCTAACAAATTGGAAAAACTAATTATTTTCGTATATTCATTTCTAATGATGCATTTTTTGCCGATTGGCAACATCATCAGATCGGTTTTATATAATATTTTTCAAAGTTGTGATTTGTATCTTTGTCATTGGGATCCTGCAATGTTACAAAAATTCTGCTGGTGCTTTTTCACTATTATTGATACTGTTTCTTGGATGTTTCAAGTTTGAAAAAATCATTTAAAACCAATTTGATGTAACCACCAATCAATGGAATGTGTTATTTGAATCAAACATATGAAAATAATTAGTTTTTTCAATTCATCAAATCATATAAATTATGCATCGTCGGAAATATCAGTCTACTTATAAAGAAGTATAAGTATATATATATCACTGACTGATCTCGGCCCCTGAGCAAAAAGGGTTATGGGCCCTTTAACTTGTGCTACTCGGGCTGATTGCCTGACTGCTCAGTCAAACCCTGATATATATATATATATATATATATATATATATATATATATATATATATATATATATATATATATATATATATATATTTATATATATTGAAAAATGTGCAAGATTAATTTGGAAAGTACAAGATCCAAACTAGTTTATGAGGACTACAAGCTTTATTTCTACAGAGAAATTTTTGAAAAAGAGCTTAGCCAGATCTCTGGAAAAGCTAGTTCTCTAATCTTATATAGTTGCGTACTCTTGACTTTCTCTTTGTGAGAACCAGACTTTGTCTACCAAATCAAAATACAGCCATGCATTGACTTGCCCTTAGGTTTTGGTAGTATGGACGCAACTTGATTTAGACATTAATTAGTCAATCATTGAAATCCACAACTTGATTGCAATTAAAGCAATACAGCCATACATCAACTTACATCTGAGTTATGTCCTAGTAGTATGGATGCAAGCAACTCAGTTTGAGCATAAGTAGAGTATTATACGGTGGTACAATATAAGCATTGCACAACATAAGATACCATGACATATACATATTTACAAGAACCTCTATATTGTGCATATGTCTTCTTTGCCTTCCCAAAGAGAAAGAAACAAATGTCATCCATTATATTTCTTTCACTAAGTCATTAGCTCAACCCAGCAAGATGTCTGCTCTTTTACCTTCTCTTTCTTGCTTCCCCTGTTAGGAGAACTCGAAACAAACATATTCACTGCATTGTCTTTAGCAAACTAATAATAACATGATGGAAAATTTTGTCATTTGCTGTTAATGGATTTGGAGCTCTTATAGACATGTATCTGCAATTAACCCTTAGTTGAAGCAATGGCATAAGTATTCTGCCTTCAGGGGTCGGTCTAAAGGGAATCCCTGAATAAATCTGTGCATGTATGACCGAACACCCAAGTCTAATTCAAGAAGAAAGGTGAATGTAGGGAAACACTTTTAATGCCAGAAGTTCAAGGACCTTCAAAGATAAATCTTTATTTTAGCTAATATTCGCTGCTGACAACTGTCAGAAAGTGTGATGTCTGCCAAATCCATTTCCTGTAATTGTTTATATGTACTGGCACCATCAGTGGTGTATAGCTCTGTCAGTGGGGTGGCGCGTTTTGGGCTCAGATTCTAACAAAAGAAGATAGATAGATAGATATACAGATAGGTAGATAGATAGATAGGTAGGTAAAAGCTTGTTTAATTAAACACAATCATGCATTGACATGCCTGATCAACTTACATCTGATTGCAGATATGTCCCCATAGGAACATAAAAACCATTGACTACAGATGATGAGAATATCAGTCATTGTAGTTGTATGGCTCAACTGTGAATGACTAAAATTTCTATAATGTTATTGTTCGCTTGCTAAAGAGAATGCAATGTATATGATTATTAATATATGTCTTTGTTTTAAGTTCTCCAGAGTGAGAAATCAGGAAGGTGAAAGTACAGACAGCTTGTTGTTTTGAGCTTATGGCACAGAAAGAAATGTAATGGATGACATTTGTTTCCTTTTGTTTGGAAAGAGAAGAAAGATATATTCAAAATATAGAGGTTCATGTGTATGTGTCATGGTATCTCGTGTTGTGCAGTGCTTATGTTTCACTCAATTGTATAATGATGTAATTACAGCCAAATTGAGTTAGTTTTGCATTCACAATACTAGAACATAACACAGATGCAAGTTGATGCATAGCTGTGTTGCTTTTACAATTCAATGAAATTATGAATTTGGAAGTAAATCAGTTTTTGTCAAAAGATCAATTCAATGAAGTCGTAGATTTGAATGTAAGGCAGTTTTTTGTCAAAAGATCAAATAAAATGCATTTTGCATTTATTACTGTGAAGAACTCAGACATTTTTCCACTGCATTTCTTTACAATTACTTCGTTCTCTGCTAGTCCATTTTCTTATTAAAATGTGTTTCAGGTAACATAATAAAATCAAGTTAGATGAAGGTTTGAGTGATATTTTGACAGACACTTTTATATGATTAATCATTGATATCATACCTGAATAATACATAAAATTGCTTATTTTGGCACTCTTTTATGTACCAGTCTCTTAAAGTAAAAACAGCCAAATAAATTTTCAATAAATTTTACTTTTAGAAAATATCAAGACAGGTCTGGTTTGTCATTCAATAGAAACAAAGGTTTAATGACAGCATGCTATGTTGAAGGTGATCAAAAACTGTTTTTTCTCGATATAATAAGAGTTAATGTTTAAATTTTCAACCATTTAACCAATTCTCCCTTACCCTATGGCCTATCCTTCCAGAAATATCCATTGAAATTCCTTGAAAACTTTTGGAGATATAGCATGGACAGACAGATGGACACGACCAAATGCATTTTCCTCTTCCAACTTCATAGATAGAGGTGAATTATTAATTTTTGACTAATTTTTATTTTCATGGTATCTTTACATCTAATAATCCTACTTATAAACATATAATATTGGATGGAGTAAAAATTTGATAATGAAGAATGTCACTATATAACTAGATTTGAATGATTCCTGTTAGTTTTTTCTCTTTGTGAACCTTCCTACGCCACTGACTTTATTAGTCAAATAGGCTATTAAGGATAAGGATTTGGAATTTGAATCTTTTAGGAAGCTAATCTTTGTTCTGATCAATGCAATTTACCTGATAGTCATAGAATATTTCTTTTTAAAAATGAGAAGATAAGAAGATAAGATTAGATACATTGCTGGTAAAATTTTGACACATATTTGTACTTGTATCTCACACTCTGTTTGATAGTTATCTTAAATAGTCTTTTTTTGTTCTGCTGTTTTTTTTTGTTAGTTGTGTTTGGTTATGTTCATTTTTTAAGCATTTCACTGTTTTAGCTACTACTTTTTCTGGATCTTGATCCATTGATTTGTTCCAATTGTTGACAACTCTTTGTGAGAAGAATCCCCCAATTGAATATTTTCTGCAATGTTTTTTTATATAGTTCTTTTCTTTTAATTTTATTCATTTCAAAGAATTTTTTGGTTGGGATGTTGTTAATGTCTTTTATTATTTCAAATGTTTGTATCTTATCCCTTCTTGTCCTCCTTTCTGCTAATGTTGTTACTTTTAATTTTTGGTGTATTTTTTTCATTAGGAAGGCTCTTTAGTTCTAGAACAAGTTTTGTTCCTCTTCTCTGGATGTTTTCCAATTCTTTAACACCTTTTGTGCGATGTGGGGACCAAGCATATTGTAATTGGGATCTTATGTATGTTGTGTATAGTATTTTGAACGTTCCTGTATGAAGGAAACTAAATCTATTTTTTTTATTATTCCCTTTATTTTTGCAGCTTTTCTTAGTAAATTTTACGTATGGTTATGGATTTGAAAGGAGGAAAGGAAAAACAAGTCAAAAATTAATGTCAATGTTACATCTTGGAAATTTGGACAACTTGAGACTCTTATGTCTGTTACTTCCAGGTGTAAACACAAAATACAATGAAAAGGAAAACTCGTAAAAAATGAATAATAATGACGATGCCCCATCTAAAAAATTGAGTCAACTTGAGAATATTACTTTCTAAATTATTCTGTATGAATTGGATGAAAAGAAATACTTCATATTGACCATACATAGGAAGTTAGTAAGAGAAATTTTATCTACAGTCTGGAAATAACTCCATAAAAAGAATGCCTCATGTTTTATCAGATTAGCATTTTTTCTCATCTGTCTTGTTAAATGTGGATCTAAATCAGCTTTTTTCAACAATTTTTCAGAGAGGTGGAACCCTTGAAATAACTTTATAATCACAAGGAACACTTATGTAAAATATTATAT
Organism: Thysanoteuthis rhombus; assembly: GCA_963457665.1. Classification (NCBI taxonomy): domain Eukaryota; kingdom Metazoa; phylum Mollusca; class Cephalopoda; order Oegopsida; family Thysanoteuthidae; genus Thysanoteuthis; species Thysanoteuthis major. The sequence continues at coordinate 68,769,715 of OY735198.1, read as the reverse complement.
GTACACATTGAAACAAGGTGTATCAAAAAATTTATTTCTATTATGATCTTAAAGTAATTGTCAGTATTCAACAGTGTACAGACGGGACAATGGTTTTCTACATTTTTGTTCATTTTTGTAAAGAATCTAACATACTCTAATTTTTCAGTTTGCTGTTACCCCAGAGACATTTAATATGAAAAAAGATAAACAGGAAGTCAACTTCCATGGAAAAACTCTGATAAGCTTAGCTTACCTTATATAAAATTTACGTTTTTCATAAACTTCATATAAATGAATGGCTTGGCTAAATGCATGAAGATTGTTGGGAGTAGGACCATAGATGGCGGGGCCTACATGTGGATTTTTCCTCCAGTCTGCGCACAGGATTTTTTAGGAGAGGCCTACTTGCCAGGGCCAACCTAACCTTCAAACCAAGGGTTAGCATCCTATGGTCCAATGAGTAGACATGGATAGGAGCAGGATTCCAAGGTTGTAGGTTTGTCAGAGTCCTTCTCCCGGCAGATGCGCATTCGCTGTAGGGATCTGTCACCCCAGCCGCGGGCATGAACAATCTGCAGCTAGTAGATGCCGAGCTGGTTATAGAGTTCTACTGTCCCTTTGAAGGAGAATTGGGACAGTATGATTGTCTACAATTTTAAGCACAGAAACACCAATTCAGAAGGCAAACATATTACTAAATCCTCAAAATAAAGAAAAACCTAGCTTCCAAAAGATAGAGTCTTGATTATTGAAAATGAAGTTTGGAAATTTATTAGAAAGATGAATGAAAATATAAGTCATGATCTAAGTATGAATAATCTGTATGGCGTTCTGATCTGGACAATGTATCTGATTGATAAAGATTATGAAGAAATATGATGAAAGTTAAATGTTATATGCATATATATATTATGCTGAATCACCAAAATTACCTGATTGGTGAAGTTTCAACTTTTTTTACAAATAAATAGATACATAATTTTGGTTCAATCAAAAGTCTATTTAATCAAAACAAGGATATGAAACAACTATTTTTACAATCAAAAGTTCATGTAGTAAACGTGAAATCAAACTTTTTACTGAAAAAATTAGTAAATATGTAGTTTTAACCTCTTTTTACAAAAGGAAAATAAATACTTGTAACACAAATGCATGTGTATGTGTATGCGAATATAAGTTTAACTTATCTTGTTTCCGTGCAAGAGAACACATGTCTGGATTCAAAGAATGTAAATATTATCCAACTGTCTGGGATCTATTGCTTTCAGCCATACTTTAGGCCATTATAAAAATCACGAAGAATTCTTGAATATTTATAAACTTGGTTTTGGCTGCTTCTGCATTATGATGACATTACGCACGAGGCAACATACAAACAAAATTCTTCACTGGACTGAAAGTAAATATCATTTGTCAAAGACTTTTAAAATCCCAGTTCCGAAACCTAAGAAGATCTTATTTAGATTGGGATTACTTGATACATACATATCTTATCATATAAAAGCCATTGTCACTTTTTTTATCTGTCTGTGTGTTTGTTATTTTTTATTGGTTTCTGTCATGCTGAAGTAAACAGATATATAAAATTGAGAAAACCCTGCTGTGCAACTTGGAGGTAGGCTAGCATATAGTGAATCCATTAGGCCAACTTTATGCTGCCAGAATATTGGATGAAATTAAGTTACAGATTACCAATCAAACAAGCAAGCAGCAGGCCCAGTTTGAATGGCTGATACTGATTACAGCCTCACCTACTTGCCTGCTTTGCCTTACATCTAGTATGTAGTACTGCACAAATCCAAATGGAGAGAAATGGTGGTTTCAAGGAGTAAGCTTCACAAATCTTTAATTTATCCATAACATAAATTATCCAATCATTTTTTATGGGTACTATGCTAGCATATATACATATGCATAAATATACACAATACTAATCAGGAATATGATATGATATGATATAATTTCTGATTTGGGTAGGGTTTATTTCATAAAGTGCTCAATACATTCATCATTAAACATTAAGTTGATTTAGAGTAGAACTTAAAATATAATGAAGTAAGAATCTGCTACTTAAATCATTACTTCATTATACATAAATATATATATATGTGAATGCATGTATGCATCATTGTATGTATATAGTGATAACTTGAGTAGTGTGGTTTTTTACATGAGTCGGTTTCCTATAATCATATACTGGATGGCTCCTAGCGAAAGCCAATTTTGCTTGCTGAGAGCTGGCCTGTGATTGGTCATTAATTTGTCAATGCATCATTCAACTTAATTTTGGAATCTTATTCTTTTACAATTTGGAGGGAAACTCCTGAGATCTATTTTATACAATTTTTGTTGATCTAAATTTGGATGGTACCTACATGGGTTCCTCTCTTGTTGATTTAGGTTTTAATAGAATCAATCCGATAATCAGCATCAGATATGCGTTTTAGAGTGAGTAGGAAAGTTAACTGTCTTTATTATTCTGGTTTAAATCTTATCCGATGTTTGCATTGAAAATCATGAGGAATCAGTGATAATGATGATGATGCTGAGTGTCATGATGACTGTACGCCTTTCTTTCGAAGAAAATCATTTATTTTTGAAAGGACAATTATCTGTCGTACTTTTTTCCGTTTCTGTATATGTTCGCATACACATGATGATGATGATGATGAAGATGATGATGATGAAGATGATGATGATGATGATGATGAAGATGATGATGATGAAGATGATGATGATGATGATGATTGACCAGTATTATGTTAGCAGCATGCTTTTACTCCATAGAAAATATTTTTTCCTTTTTTTAAAGGACATTTAAATAGCATTGTATTTCCCCGTCATATTGGTGTTGACTCGTCTTAATTCATATCCGAATCCATGATTTTTTGCACGTGAACAAAGTCAGTTGTTATTTTTTATTTTTCAGCATTTGAAAGTATTATGCCAGTTGTATTCAGTTATTCTCATCATCCGAGCGTCTTGGATATCCTTGTCATTCAAGTGTTTTGTGTTGGACTCTACAAGGTAAGATGATTATCAGATATCCAGGCTTTGTTTGCCTTTGAAATCAGTGAGACTGAAGTAGAATTTCGCCGTAAGTCTGCAAAAGTGAAGTGATGATGTTAGTCAATAGTATGTTTAGTTCTATGTTCATGTATAAATATATGTCAGTAGGTGTGTGAAAATGGTATGTCTTATTAGTGAGGAAAGTACTCACTGGACATTGATGTATGGATTGAGGATATTTTCCTTGTATATGCAACTGTAGTTGAATCGTTGATGAATGATAACGTTTAAACATCTCTCTCTTCCTCTTAATAAGTCAGTGAGTAGATTTCTAATGCCAACTCAACTGCCCATCAGTCTTACTGACCTTTGTATCTGACTGTTGATCATATACAGGGTGGATCCTAGTGAAAGCCAATTTTGCTTGAGAGCTGGCATGTTATTGGTCATTAATTCATCAATGTATTATTTGATTTAATTTTTTAATCTTTTGAAGGGAAACTCCTGGAGCCTATTCGTACAATCATTGTTCAACTAAGTTTGAGTGGTTTTTACAATGTATATATTTCTACAAACATATTTGTTGATTCAGTAATTTATATCTAAGTGGATAACATCATTCCACTAATGAAGAAATATATGTACGCAAACCCACAAAAAATCTATTTTGTAGGTTTTGTGTCATTGATTCTTTCTTCACACTTTACTTGTCACGTTCTAGTCTTCAGTTCTTTACCATTCCAAATTGAACGCAATTCATAAAAAACAGGAATTATTTTGTCAAGCAATCTCATCTCGTCTATTTTGTCTTTTTAAGGCTTGCAGCATATCTAAGACAATTTCTGCCATCGCCACCTGCGCACAAGCTGAAACTCTTCTATGAGAACTCTGCAATCAGTTTTAGAATGTCAAGTAGGTGGTTAGTTTGAAAGCATTTCAGCTTGTTACTTTTTAGAGCAGGTAAGTTGCAGATCAACACCTCTTCATGACTCATCACCATTTAAAAATAAAAACAGGAACGTTCATTTTTTTTAGAGAAAATTTATAAACGACCAATCATGTTATTTAAATAAGCTACTAATGAGTGTCTGTTTACTTTTGCAAACAACATTGGAAGAGCTATACTTAATCACTCTTGGACTCTTTGTCCACACAATCTCTCCAGAAGTTTTCCATGAAATTTTGTGGAAGGATGCACATTGTGATGAAGAAGAATTTACTGGATTTTGGGGCAGATCTAGGATAATTTTCAAATATCAAAATAATGGTCTGAAACATAGAAAATTGAAACCTACACAGTCACTACCCATGTATTGAAGCTATACAAGGGCATATTCGAAACATGGTCCAGGTTTGATGTGAAGCCCACACCTGTACATATTGGTAGAGACAAAAATTACCAAGTTCTCTTCGCACATCTCTTTAGGATGCCTCAGGATTGACTTTGAGCCTACTCCTTTGAGTGTAATGGGGAGTTGCAGCCTAAGGGATCAGCTATATGCATATATATATATATATGTATTAAACAATTAAAGAAAATTATTCTATTTATGTTGTCTAGGGTGAGTGATACATCAACTACATAATGACAAACAAGTTTCTATATGATATAATGCCATTCTATAATTCATTCTGTTGGACCAAATATGTCCATTTCTTTATACATATTTAGCTCAATGGTAAGAGCAACACTACACTGAAGCTGATACCCTATTGGTGGCAGTTTTGTTTTCTGCAGCTGCTCTCTCTCTCTCTCTCTCTCTCTCTCTCTCTATATATATATATATATATATATATATATATGTATGTACACATACACATATGTGTGTTTGTCTTGTGTGTGATGGAAAGTACTGAAGATCAGCTATCCTGGGGAATGATCTTTTACTGTGTGAGCATTGTGAATAAGCCATACTGATTTCATGTCAAAGCTAAAAGTTTGCAATTTATTTATAGTTGGAAATAGCAAAGCATTGTCTCTGGAGAGTTGAAGAATTTCTCCTGCAATGAATGATTTAACAAGTCAAAAGATCTACCATACAAACCAATACCATTTGTCATGTATGAAATACAGTAGAGGCCATAAAAATTTTGACTTCCCATTTATATCTGTCATTTTTTTTTTCATTATTGAAGGAAAAAAAATCATTTAACAGAACAGATTCAAATACAAGAATGACTGATTGCACAACCAACTAGAAAGCACTCAGAGAACGCACACCTCTGCCAACTTCATTCTCACCCCCAAAATGGATAAAATCAGTTCATACTTAATAACAATGCAGTGGTGGTAACTGCAGAGCTCCTCCCCTCATCAATTCTTCCTGAGCCTATGGTCTACCACTTGGCAAAAAGTCGTACTGAATTCAATGAGAACTAAAGCTGCTATATCATAGCTATATGTCCACACAATATTCCGAAAAAATCTCAATTAACTTCAACACAAGACAGCACTATATATCAGAAAGAAAACGGGGGTCTGAGACATCATAGAATCCATGGGAAAACTCAACTGGCAATGGGCTGGTCATGTTGCGAGAATGAAAGACAACCGATGGACATCATGACTCACAACATGGATTCCTAGAGACCATAAGCAAAACCGAGGCTGACAAAATACGAAATGGAGAGATGAATCAGACAGATTCAGAAAATACTGGCTCTGTGACACCCATGATAGAAAAATGTGGCGGATCCGGAGGAAGGTCTATGTCCAACGGCAGACATTAAAAGACGGATGATGATGATGATGATGGAGTTTTCTGGGAGGCGTTTTGCCTAAATTTTGGGATGGATCAAAGAATTTTTTTATTGGGATATTATTTTTTCATATATTCATTCCTGCTTGTGCACACATCTCCAAAAGTTCTCAATGAATCTCAATGACACTTGGCAGAAGGGTGGGCAATATGCTGAAAAAGAATTGACTGAATTTGGGTGGGTGGGATATCTTTTCATCTAATAAAGAGAGGTAAACAATATGGAATTGTAGCTATATATCAATTGATTTTCATTCAGTTTTTAGTTGATTGATGAATGCACTCTCTGAGTGCTTTCTACTTCTGTTCCTTCATTTTTCTGATCATTATCACCTGAAATTTGTGCTCCCTCCTTTTTCACTGTTCTCCTAATAATTTGTTTCTGTTTCATTCCATTTGTTTTTTAATCTATGCAGATGACATTGTGTCAATAGCCACAACAGAAAAGATTATTATCACTTACATAACTATGTAATTTTCAGTTAAACTCTCTCTCTCACTTTCTCTCTCTCTCTCTTATTAGCCTAGTTGAACCTCGTTGATACACATGAAAAAATGATTCTATGAGTGTATTCTATTCATCTAAGTTAAGCTCAGTTGGGAAAATCACGATGTTATTATAAATGCATTCAAAAGATTAGTTTTTTCTTTGTTAGATTTTTCCCCCTCTAACAAAAAAATCCTTTCTAATATTTTATTCTGTTTTTTTCTCTAGTCTTTGCCATCTTCCATTGTATCCATTTCAGTGAAATAAATTTTTTTTCAGATTATCATGTCTAGGTCTAGGTTCTTATGAAGAAAGTCTTCTATTTTTGTTATTTTCTTACATGTATAATGTTATTCATCTTAATAATTAGACTGAATATAAAAATCGTGACCCAACAGTTCCGAGCAAGGCAATTCATCATACAACAGTTCAGATAAAGACAATTCAGCGATGACTATTCTTCACATAAACACATACATATGTACAGAGAAATCATGAATGAAATGATGGGCTGGAGGAATGTTTTTTTGGATGATTGATTGTTCGAATAACTGATCTGATTATGAAAGAAGGGAGCCATACTGAACATAATTAGAGGGCCTTGAAATCTTATTCAGATAACCCTAAATTTTGATAATTTATTTTTAGATAACTGAGGTTTCTCTGTATATCTATTTGGCAACTCTGGCATGGCATTGAGATCATAAACATTAGTATTATAAGCCAATAAACTGGAGTACATGGAAACTCAAAAATAATTTTAATTTTTGTTTCTCAGTAAATTGTTTATAGTGTATTTCTCAATGCATTCAGTAATATTGAAGTTAGTTAACTAATATTTGAATAGAGCCAGATACATTCCTTTCCCAAGAGCATTGATTTGAAGTAAAATTAACAGCCTAAACTGAAGTTTGAGCAAGGCTTACAGATTCCATTGTCCTTGCTGCTAACAGTTATAACAGTTGCATCTCCAATGCACATTACAGAATTTACAAATTACAAAAAGACATTTTTGCATGCACTCAAACATAAAGACACCACAATTTTTTAATGCACAAACTAATATCTGTCAATTCTGTGATCAACGGAAAATCAACATATATAACTCAAAGAAAAAACATTCTCCTCTCTGACAGAACTCAACAACAATACTTCTGTCTCCATGAACTATGAAATCTTGTGAGAAACTTTTCATTTTTACACAGACATCAACTTCTATTTTCAAAGGACTGTTAACTGAAAACATACAAATTGATTTCCAGCAGAATTGTCTAATTTCATAACCTGTTTCTTTACTTCTTCCAATAAAATAAAAGATTAGCATTTATATGTATATATTATAAAAGAAGGGAGCCATACTGAACATAATTAGAGGGCCTTGAAACATCATTCAGACAACCCTAAATTTGGATAATTTAATTCAAGGTCTTTGCATATTTTGTTTCATCCATTTTGTTTTGGGCTGAGCTGTACTTTTGACACGTGGATATCAATGGGTATCATTCAAAATAATCAAAACATTTTGCAAAATTAAATTTTCAGCTTTTTACGAAATTTAATTTTCTTCACTTTGCAAATTTAATTATCCTGCAGCCATCCATAGCTGTGTGATGCCATCTTGAATTCAGATTTTATTGCATCTTCGAAATAATTCTGAAAAGAAAAACCCAATCTGGTAATGATGGACGCCATAAAAGTTTTCATTCAAATCAAACTGTGCATAGATTTTGGAATGAACAAATATAAGCTGAAGAATTGAAGTAATACCTATATGCTGATGTAGCAATATGCAAGTGTTTGTATAGTGTTCATTTATTTTGATTCCCAGTAGGGCAAAGTTGCTCGTGACCAAAATTTGAGGTATAATTTTTAACAGTGAGATTCCACTGACTGATTCACACTCTTTTATGTTCTTGTATTTAACACTAGATCAAGAGTAACATCACACTTTGTAGTTTTTCTCATTAAAGAAAAAATATTTCTTTCTAATCCTCTCCAAAAGTGGTCAATTCAAAGTCAAGTCAGCTAACTGAAGCTTCTCTATTATTTCTCATGCTGATACTTTGTACATGCATTTGTAGAATTACAAAATGCCTGCGTGTGTCGAAGGAATAGAAGAAAAAAAAAAGAAGTCTCTTTGCATCGTTTTTGAAGATGGAGTTTTTATTTCTTCAAAAGCTTGTTGGTTGTGTGGTCAGAGAAAGTATGATAATAGTCATTGAGAAATACCAGTGTGTGAAAGTGAGAATAAACCTTAGAGATAGAGAGGAGAGAGGGAGAAAGAAAAAAAAAGATGTCACAGAGTGCATTTTTATGTATTCTATCACCGGTTGATATTTGTAGGAAGAGAGTTGAAGATTTGTGCGTGTAGAAAACTATCTCTCGACAAAGAAAAGTAGATAAAACAAAACTCCATTTTTTTTGCTAAATGAAGGATAATTCCACTTATTCAGTTTTGATATTATAGTAGTAATCTTCCTAGTTGACTCTTAACCATTCACCCTCTCTTTTCTCTGGACAGGTATTACTCAGCTTCCCATCTCTCCCACCAAAAGAGGAAGAGAGAGAGAGAGAGAGAGAGAGAGAGAGAGAGAGAGAGAGAGAGAGAGAGAGAGAGAGAGAGAGAGAGAGAGAGAGAGAGAGAGAGAGAGAGAGAGAGAGAGAGAGAGAGAGAGAGAGCTGTTAACCCTCTGACTGCGGCTATCTATTGATTGAAAAAAAAACAAAATCAAAATCTCTGTATCGCTTTTGTTACACTTCCCAAGAGACTAAACTTCATGAGTTTTTAATGATGTCTTCTTATCTGAAGAGGACAGCAGGTGTCTAGAACACAAAACTACTATTTGCTCTCAAAGCAGCCTCCATGGCGCTGCTGTCTTAGTCAATTATCTAGACATTTTACACATAGTACAACATACACACATGTTTCATCATACAAACTCACACAGATTCGTAATGTAATATACAAGCATATATGTACGTAGACACATACATACATACATATATATATATATATATATATATATATATATATATATATATATATATACACTCATGGATACATATACAAACATATGTATATATATATATATATATACATATATATATATACATATATATATATACATATACACACATGCATTCAAAAACTTCCAATGTTCTGTCTTTTCATTAATGATTGAATCTTAACCCTCTGTCACCCATATACAAACCCTCACTCGCATACTAACACACACATACACACACCATTATTGGTCACTGACTGCCTAATGGTCAACCATGATTCTTTGCGTCAGAAAATGTATACACACATATATATATCCTGGCATACACCTGTATAAATGTATATTCACGCACACACTCACCTAGATATACATGCATACACACTTCCAACATCCACCATATCTCCATGGACACATATACACACAGTTCTCCTATATATACTCACACATGAACAGATCACTTATGAATATTGTTGGTGACTTTCAAGATCAATTGGAGAAATTTCTTATTTCACAACCTCCCCACATCATAATATCATACTAATTCTTTGCCTCATTTTTCCAAAAATATATTTAGTAAATTTTTAAATACACCACCACTCTAGGCAAGATTTTTCTCAAATATATCAAACTTGAATGTTTCTCTAAACAAAAATGGACAGTAAACAAACTCTGTCTATGTCTCTGTCTCTCTCTGTATAAGACTTGAGCAGTCAAAAAAAAATGGCTTGAAAAAGGGGATACAAAATTAAAAAAATAACCAGGAAGAAAACAAACTAAAAAATGAAATAATACAAGTCCAATTACACATTCAACATCTTCGCTAATGCATGTCCAAGGGTCAGTTTCTCTGTGGATGTGCAGGGGTATCTCTTTTGCATGCCTGTAAAAATTTGCAAATACCATAACAATGAGGTTAGGGCTCATTGATGATGATCCTTCAAGAATCCTGTTTCCATTGCAGCAAATGGAGAGAATGAGGGAATTCCAAATCCGACAAAAGCTTCAGATTTGGATAATTGCACAGCAATTTTGTTAGACTTTATAATTGGCAAGGAAAGAAAATAAAAATTGATAGAAATAAATAGGAAGACAGAGGCATGTCTGTATGGATGATGCAACAGAATTAGATTTATTGTGGCTGTCAGGAATTGATGGCATGGTCAGTTATTAAAAACAGGTCTGGTGAGTCACTTGATAGAAACTGTCACATACCGTGTTGGAGGTGATTAATTAAAGATGGGAGAAAAAGGTTGATTAATGGATAAATCATTTCTCTCACTTTTTGTGGCGAATTGATCACTGAAATAATCTGAATTTTCAAACAGCGAAGATTAAACCTACCAGACACAAACTAAGGGACCAATTTAGAATACATTTACATTGTAAACTGACCCCCACTCCAAAGACCATTTGTTTTGTTCTAATTGTAATAAGGTGTAAATATTTACTCGTGTTGCATATAGGTTTGACACATGTATAGCCAGCCAGCCAGCCAGCCAGCCAGCCTAACTTAAAGACTGAAGAGACCTATGATGATGTTGACAGTTTTGGTTGATGGTTACTAATGAAGTAAAGAGAAAAATCTTGTAAAAAGATATTCTAAATAACAAAAAAATCCAATTTAAAAAGAAGTCAAAATCTCAGATTAAGATGTTTTTTTTGATACTCACCAAAGATTAATAACATAATGGGGAACAAGCATAATTTACCATTGTAGGAAACAGTGCAGAACCATAGCATTGGAGAATGACAAACTACAGTTTTTTTTGTACGACAAATATTACTACTGATGTATGTAAACATTGAACAAAGATAGTCGTGAGTCAGGTGTGTGGGGAAAATAAAGAATGAAAGATATATGGTTAGATTTGAGCTTCTGTAACTGATAGTCTGTTTGGAGACAGAAAGATTTCTATTGAAAAAACCTACAAATCCAAACTGTCTGTTAACTTTGTTGGATAAGATTTGTTACTTCCAATCATCTCTTTCTCTGTCTCTGTCTGTCTGTCTGACTGTCTCTCTCTCTTCAATACCCAAATGAATTGTGCAGCATATCATAGCCTAACTGAATAAGGAAAAAGAAAAATAACAATGGAAACATGATGAGGGAAAAAAACACTATACAACATCAAACAAGCTATTTGCTTGATAACAAAGACTTCTCAGACATCCTGGCATTCAACTCTCTATGAGAGAGATAGAAAGTATCAATAATTGATTTATTGTTTGGGCTTTGCACATGTCTATGCAGTGTAAATGATCATGTAGTCACAATATATACATGATTGTTAAACAATTACATCTCAATTGTGACTACCCTACATTCAGTCTTTCATACTGAATAAGCATCAAAGGTTACAGAAATGAGATTTGAAGATGAAACAGTATCTAATTGCAATAGTAATGATATCAATAATGTTGAATCACTGTAGTCCCACAAATGGCCCAACCAATCAGCCAAGTGGACGACAGATTCTTCTTTGAGTGTCTTCTATCTGTCTGTCTGTCTGTTTGTCTGTATGTATGTATCTATCCATCTACTTATCTTTCCCTCCGTATGTGTGTGTTTCTGGGCACTCCTGGTCACATTCTTAGGGCTACAACATTGAAAATTTGCACAAGAACACCACTCGGAGCCATTTAAGAATATTTCTTTGAGTTTAAAAAAAAAATTGCCCTTTTGGATCTCTATGGTCAATTTGGAACCTAAAACACCCATATCTTTAGATAATTTTAGATAAAAGATCTATTTTTTGAAAGATTATTTCAGGTAAAAGATCTATATTCATGACAGTATTCTATATAACTAGTTTTGGTACACATATGGACAATGGTGGTTCATTTATGCAAGGTACAGATATTTATTAATTAATCAATAAATTAACTGATTTTTTTATTATCATTATCATTATTATTATTATCATTATTATTATTATTATTAAAAATGATAATAATGATAGTGATATCATCATCATCATCATCATCATCATCATCATCATTGGATGTAGTATCATCTTGGCATAATTTATAAAATAGTTCTGTCATGCAACAGGTTGGAATACTCATCCAGGGCCTCTTCTTAGGTTCCTAGTGCGCCTGACAAGCTGGACTTTGGTGCCCTTTAAAGCCTGACTGACTTGCAGTAGGTCATGAGGGTTTCCTTTGACTTTTGTTTCACTTAGTTTCACCACAATAGAATGTATTTAATAGTCAGATATTCCTGAAAAATCCAACTTCACTCCAGCAATTTTTCTTATTTTGACAGTTTTTATTTTGATCAATTTATTCATTTTCCTGTTTTTCTTCAAGAATTTGGAAAGTCCTTTTGTTTCATACACATGATAGGTGCCCCTTTGCATTTGGTACCCTCGGTGACATCTCAAGATGCTGGTACCTAAGACCAGCCCAGTAGCTATCAGATATCCGGGCACAGTCTAAAAATCTCCACAAACAAGATGAGAGCAGATAGTTGCTGACATCAAGATGTAGATAATATTAACAGCAGTATTGCAGATGTGGCAAGAATATGGGCCTGCAGCAGGAATCGAACCTGCGTCCGATGAAGTAGCTATTTTAATATAGCATTGCTCTTCCCATTGAGCTAAACAGCCTGGCGGAAAGGCGAGGGCCCAAAAAACTGCTTTATCCCAATGTTCTTATCTCATTCATTCACTGTCCATGATTGCACCATTGTTTCCCAATGTGGACAATTATATCATTAAGAAATGGAAATATAATCTGACAGAGTGATTATGACTGCATTAAGAAGGTCTTCGAACTTTCAGTAGGCTTGTTTGTATTCATTCATTCTTTAACAATATTCAGCAAGAATATAATGATAATTATACATATAAAAATCCCATTCTGTCAGTAATGTTTGCATTATTTCTTAAGCACTGAAAATATCTTCCCTTTTTATTTTCAAGCCATAACAGATGGCATGCAGAAACTTGCTAAAAAAAGTTTTAAAATTGCAAAATTTAGAGATTATATCATTAAATTCCACTTTTGAGCACTTATGTTACTATGGTGCTTTTCCTTCATTCTATTGAAAAATCATTAGCAAAGTATTTACATTTCACATGTATAAAGAAATGGACATTTGTAGTCCTACAGAATGATTATAAATTGCATTATATAGAACCTTATTTGAGATGATTTCCTGTCATTTCACAGCAGCAGCCCATTTTCTTTAATTGTGTATTCTATTTACGTTGTCTAGGATGAGTGATACATTAACTGTGTAATGACAGGAAATCATCTCAAATGTTTCTATATGATGTAATGCAATTCATAATCATTATACATATGATAAAACCTATTTTTTTGTAATGTTTGCTTCAATTCCTGAACACTGACAATCCCTTTCATCCTGATTTTCAATGCACAATATACAGATTGAGTGCCCAAACAAATTTTAGATAGAAACTCTAGTGTTTAATTGTCTCCATTTTCCCCTTACTCAGACAGGTATCAGGCCTATTATGCCTGTTATTCAATAATTGTGCCCTTCCCTAGGATATTGCACAAGAACCCCAAAGTAATTTCTTTACCCATGGGTGGTAAGAATCCTTGTTATGCCACTACCCCTAATGCAATAAATATTTCTGTTGTTTGTACAAAAAATGACTAAAGTGAAGATGGTAATGGTGAAGTTATGGTAAATTTGGAGGCAATGATAAAAAATCCTGAACCTTGCCAATAAATACCAGATTTAAATGAGTGATCAAGTAAAAAAATTTGAAAAAGGGGTGAATGAATAAGTTACTTCCCTCACCTTCCGTTGGCTCACTAAAAAGTCTGTATTTTTGAAATAACAAGTGTGATCGTTGTCAGACACAAATCAAGGGACCAATTTAGCATAAACTTACGTTGTTCTTACTTATTGAGGGGATTTTTCAAAAAAACAAAAACACTATTATTTTGTTGACATAATAAGGAATGAATTTTTAAATTACCAGTCCTCTAACACCATTCGTGCTGCCTGTATGTATGACACATATATACATTGCCAGCAAGCCCAAATCACTAAAAACCAAAAGAAACCTATGTTGACAGTTTCAGTTGACTGTTTCTATAAAAACTGAAGAATACCTTGAATTATGAAAGCAACAATGATCTGTTTAAAATAATTAGTATCTATTATTTGAATAATCTCAATTGTCAATCAAAAACTATTCTTATATTTGATTGTATGGTAGATAAAAGAAGTATTCTTTATACATGAAATCTTTAGTTCTTTGAGTTGCTTTTGGAAAGCAGACTTGGATATTGAATCATTTTTTATTTCAAACATCTCACCGTACATATTCATATACATAGGTACATCAATAAGTCTATTTCCTAATGATGAGAAAAGCAATCCTTATATACAACAAATATTTGTGTCTGACAACGATCACACTTGTTATTTCGAAAATACAGACTTTTTACCTACCGTATTTGATAGCATATAAAACAGTTATCCCCCCCCCCCAAATAGCTTAAAATTAATCCCCAGGTCTTATATGTGAAGCTGAGCTGCTTTCCTTTTTTCTCTTGTAAAAATAGATTTTACCAGTTGTCCGAGTTGTTTTTTTCTACTATTCCATGGTTACATATTTCAAATACATGCTGAAGTAAGGGCTACATAGGTCTTATATGCCATCAAAAATGGTAATCTTCTTCTTAGTCAATGCACTTAACCCAATCTGTCTCAATTAATTGAATAAATTGAATATCATATAGAGAAAAATTCAGTAGTTAGATTTGAATGCCTGTAAACTTTGGATAGTGAGATAAAAAGCAACTGAAAGTAAGATGAAAGAAATACTTTTAAAAAACCACTAATGGTTGACCAGTAATTCCAGATAATACTTTAAAGATTGACTTCACTATGCATTTACAACATCATGGTTACAGTTTATGATAATAGAGTGAGGTAAATTCTAATTCAATATATTTTGATCATCATATGATTATGCTTTGTATTCTTTGTATTCACCACACTTCCTATTTTTTCTAATTTGCTCCTTTCTATACAAAATTTCAATAATTTCTTCTATTGCTTTTATACATTAGCAGTTGATGAACAAAACTTACACACAGACAACACACCCCAATTTTTTCTTAGATTGATAACAATACCATTAAAAATTTTATCTCAGTTGTTAAATGTAAGCAAAATGAGTTAATAGTGTCACCTAATTGAGAGTCAACTCATGGACATAAATGTTTCATGTGTCCCAGACTTGAAATTTGCTTGAGGCTTTCATGCAGTGAGACTTAGAATTTGCACCCCAGG
This sequence comes from Thysanoteuthis rhombus, assembly GCA_963457665.1. Classification (NCBI taxonomy): domain Eukaryota; kingdom Metazoa; phylum Mollusca; class Cephalopoda; order Oegopsida; family Thysanoteuthidae; genus Thysanoteuthis; species Thysanoteuthis major. Next base: position 68,754,190 of record OY735198.1, on the reverse strand, counting down.
TTGTATTCTAATGACGATTTTTTTCAGTTTGGAGTGCATCCTGGGCAACCACTTAGTTTTGCCTAATGGTGGGCTGGTCTTGAGTCCACCTATTACTGTCAATGCCCACTACATAAGTTAGTCTTGCAGTCATGTGAATTTCAAGTGCGATTTTCAATTTCATACAAACTTAATCATTCGGGAGCTGCTGACAAGATATCTCATGAGAAATTTCACTGTCCTTGAGCAGCTAACAAGATACCTTACAATGAATTTCCTTGTCCTGACTCTAGCAGCATATTGGATTCTGATTCAAGAGAATGTGTAGATAGCGATGAAGGCAGTGAGAGAATTGATTGTCTTGGAGAAGCTGATGAGATATTCTGTCGATGTGATGTGAACACGTGAACATTGATGGTATATAGAACCTCAGGGGAAAAAAAGTAGTCTCAAATGGTTTAAGAAAAAATTGATTCGTCATTTTAGTATTAGAAGATTATAAAATAAATCAAAACATGAAGAGTGGACAGGTAAAATAATTATACAGAGAATTGATATTTTGGTTCTTTATAACTTGTAGATTCTCACTATTGTGATTCATCACAAAAATTTTATGCTCATATCATTTTTATGTAATCTCAACTCATGAAATATTTTACTGTAGGCTAAATATATGTATTATCTATGATACTAATCATTACACATTTCCATCTTCTGATTTAAGTTTTACTCTATTTACATCTGCAGGCAGCTAAAAACATTTGGTTTTGGAAAGGAAGGGAAAAAATGCAAAAAAAGTAAAAAATTAGTTGCCTAAAACTATACTGAGTGAAAACAGACAATAATATTTGTTACTTAAAAACAAGTTGGTAAAAAAAAATAACACACTCAATACATATAATGCTCACAAAGAATCTCATCATATAACCCATGTCACTTTTTTCGTCTGTTGTTTTGTTTGTTTCTGTCATGCTGAAGCAAACAGAAAGTGAAAAAACTAGCTAAAGCAAAGCTTGTGTCTATGTTTTCACCACGGGCATACTTATTAAAAAATAGCGCCCGTGGCAAGCACTGAGATTGCACCCATGTCCAAACATTTTTGTCATAACTTTAATACCTAAAAAAATCTAGCCGATTTTAGCCATGTTTAAAGAAGTTTTAGCTACAAATAACTGACCACTGTTGGCTTCCTACTTTTCTACTACTTATCATCATTCTCTTCATCTCTTGTTCTTTCTCTCTCTTTCAATTCACCCTCTCTTTCTGTTGTTGGTTGCCCCATCGCTGCCATCAACGATACTATGCAACACAACAATATTTTTTGTAACATAAGTATCTAATGTTTGGCTTATGGTGCTTTCTTTATTCATGCATTGTTTGGTCAGGTTTTAATTTTGTACCCTCACCTATAAAAGAGAGGTTGGAACAAGGGAAATAAGGTGGGAAAAGCTGTGTACCAAAAACCTTTTCATGGCAATTTTGATAGTTGAAAATGGCTAGATTCAGCTAAAATAGTTGAAATGGAGCTAAAAATAGCGGTAGATGTTGAATTTTTTTGCTGCCAAAACAAGAAACACACTAAATTTAGTATAGGAAGTGCTAGATTGGGAACACTGGTAACCTCATCAACCAGATATTGCCCACTTCCTGGGATACCTAGGATTTGGGCGATATTCTCATACTACAGGTATATGTACCTAAAAAAATACTCTAAATTTCCTTTTTGCATAACATCTGAGGGGAATTTTTTCCATGTATGCTTATACATATTAAAATTTCTTCCCGGGGGTTTAAATGCTTTAAGACTAAAAATCATACTTTCAGTAATAAATGAAGTTTTTCTTTCTTTTTTTTTCAATATGTTACAAAAAAAAACCCAACATAGATATATTTTCATCAGTAAATTGCAAATCGATCACTCCTATAGCCCTATTTTTTTTCATTGAACTACTCAAATTGTTTTACCAATGCTAAAAATCAAAAATCAAAAGGTTTTTAGTTAGTACAGGGTATTAAAAGTTATAATCTTATATAGACAAATTTTCTGTGGACCTCAAAGTAGGGTCAAAATAAATATAGGAATCTCTGATTTTTTTCACAAATGAAACTGATGTCTTCATCATATCAAAATAGAAATTTGTTTTTTTATTTAATTCTATTGCCTTATTCTTTGAAAATTATCTAAAAAAATACAAAAGATATGAAAACTTATAGAAAATTGACAGAAAAATAAATTTCATCCGAGGTATGCAATTTTTGTTTGCAATAAATACGTTTATACTAAAATATATTTGTCTAATCTATCCATACATAAATAATCCTGTCATTTTTATAGCCAGATGTTATTTATTTCATTTTTTTCTCTGTTAGGCTGAGAATTTTTAACGAAATAAACGGGATGTAAACAAACATCAATTGTCATTAATTGAATAAAAAAAGAATTCAAAGGAGATGATTCTTTGTTGATTGGCATTGCAAATGACAGAGTGGAGATTTGAAAAAAAGACAGAAATAGTAGAAAACAGGAAATTGGATGATGTACTGCTCTGCCAAAAATCAAAGCTGAGATAGTAATGACTTTGAATTGCATCTTTATCAACAAATCTTTTTTATGTTCAACTAGGCAGTCTTGGCACAGAGAAACACTATGTTTGAATGCAGTCTTTCTTAAGTAAAACTTGCATATACTCATATAACCGTTGTGTGGATCACGAAGATCAAATATTGGCACACATATTTACATATGTGTGATCATATGTGTAAATAAAAGTGTGTATGTTTGTATACATTCAGACATTCGTTTCACACACACACACATGCTCACAAACACATACACACTCACACACATACGTATATCCTTATTTATATAAATTTGGTTGTCTATAACAATGTTTGTGTGCACAAAAAATACAAATAGATAGCTTTGATAGGCCTGTCTGACAGTCATGAAGGAGTGGGCAAAAATATCCTTTAATGAGAGAGGGGATAAAAAAAAAAGAGCTGGCCTGGCTGATGATACTGAGATTGGCTGGATCAGCCTTTACTAGATCTAGTTGATCTTTCTAATGTATCTAATAAGAATCTATGGTAGCCATTCATATAGAGGAGGGTTAGTTGGTACATTTTTCATTAGGATGGCTGTAACTTCTAGTCATATTAATTCATTAAAATGCAAGTATAACCAAAAGTTACTGTGGAAAAGAATATTCCTCTGGATGGGTTAAATTTGAAACATTTGTCAAGTTTAATGTATCAACATTAGAACATTTGGAAAAATTAAAATTTTTTAAAAACCATAAAGAAGAATGTATTTGAGTGAAAAAAGTAAAATCTTTGGAATATAATGACCATCTGGGAGGACAAGTGAAACCTTACAAGTGTGAACCTCAATGATGCATTGTGATAAAGTGGAAGATGGAGAAAGAATAATTAAGAAAGAATGATGATACCAGTCACTTATTTGATGTCTATTTAGTTATTTTGAAGGCTTTTTGCTCTTCCTCTGCCTCAGTTGGATACAATTACAATGTACCAAGTAGCCCAGTTTAAAATGTTCCAACCAGCCCCAAACATTTCTTAACATTCTATTCGAAGAAAAGTTTTGACAAAAGCTGCTTGAAATTGTGTATATAGACTGTTGTTACCTGTCATAAACTTTTCAACCTCACAATACAGTATGAACCAAGTACTTTTCATTTTTATCGCACAACCTGCCAATTACTACACTAAATACGCTCAAACAATTTTTCGGCACCTGCTATTCTAACCATCTGGTCATGTTGCGTAAGAAGACATTAAGTCAAGAACGTGTTCATTTCTGTATTTTCAGAGGTTCAGTTATTTTTCCACGGGCAATGCTGGGTTTCCTTGCTAGTATATATAAGTATGTATATATATATATATACATATATATATATGTATATATATATATATATATATATATATATATATATATATATATATATATATATATATATGACACAATACCATTTCCTGTGTTATCATTTTCAAAATCTTTTGTTGTGTGGACCCGACTGGTAGGAGGGAATGAATACTCCCACCCCAAATATTCAATTTCATGAGATCTGTTTGAAATATGATTTACTTTCCTTTGTTCAGCAAGTGAAGTTTTTTTTCCTGGGCAATGCCTGTTACTCTTGCTAATATATATACATACATATATATATATATATATCTTGAAGATATGAATCTAGGCTTTGTTCATGTTTTATTTTAAGCAGACCCAATTTTCTGATCTTCGTGATATTTTGCAGACGAGTTACACTGGAAAATGGAAAAAAAATTTGCATGTTAATGTTACTGATAATACTTCTCCTTTAGGAGTTATTTTTCTGGTTTTGTTTTGTATACAATATTGCAGATCAGGTTTGCACTTTTTTTTGTTTATATTCCCAAATATTTTACTTTTCACTGACTCAGCTATAGCATGCTTTTTATATAATCTTTGTAGAACTTAGTTAGGTGTATCTCTCATTCTCTTTCTCTCACATTCATATTATTTAATGAGGGGTGCCTACATATGTATGTGTATGTTATACATATAATTACCCCATTCTGTTACTAATGCACGTCTTAATTTTTAAACATAAAAAACACATTAGTGCAAAGATTGAATGCCAACTCCTGCAAAAATAAGACTTGGGGGAAAATGTATACATCATGCCAGTATAGATTTTGGCAAGCAACTCCTCATCTAAAATATGGAATCACCTGTGCCACCTATGATACTATAGTATAATTTGGTTGGCCTGATCTTTATATTTGCCACTATTTTTCTTCTGTTTTACTCTATTGGTGGAAACTACCCGGAAAAAGAAACCTTGTCTTTCTGAACATATCGTACACTTGAACATGGTTGTAGAATAGATTGGTGGCAATATGGTAACAATTATTACAGCCAGAAGAATGAGATCAGTAGTATTGTAGTGGCCCTATTCTTTTCCCAGTTAAATTTATACAAAAATAAATATAAATAAGTACATAGGTTTAGCCATGAAACCTGAAAGCTAGCCACCTATTCAAATCCTCACTTCTATTAACCATTGCTCACTTCAGCCCCAGTCTTTCTATAGAATGGTTATTTTCTTTCTATCTTCTATCTTTAAGTTTCTCCTTACCACTGGACATATGCATAGATCCAATTTTCCATTCATTGGTGCTCACTTTGGACCAAGCCGTCCAATATGTCCCTGGCATTCCGGTTGTCTTGATTTACATTCTTTGATTGTGACTATATCACCTTTTGTCAGCAATCTTCGTAGATGTGAGAATCCATGAAGGCTTTCTGGTATCTCAATACTGCCAATCAGTTATCGCGTTTGGCCTATCAGCTTCTTGTGCCCAAAACTGAACCATCAGCTTTTAATTATGTAGCTTGGTCAACTATACCATTCATCAGTGATCAGCATTATTAAATCAAACATCATTAGATGTGTTTCCCTGATTGATAATTACATATAACATATTATAAAATCTATATTACATAACCTAAAAGCTTACTCTTCCCTTAACATCTCCTTCCTTACAAGTGATTACTTATTAATTTCTCAAATGTTTATGTTTTCTTTTTCAGCTTTGATTGTACTGTTTATAAATGTCTTATTTGTCTATTGAATGTACATTTCATTGTTTGTCTGAAAATGTCTGCATCTGTTTTCATTCCTCATAGTATGAACTCCTGGTTTTATCTCTTGTGTTCATTCATTCAAAAATGGAGCATAGAACACTTGCTTCTAACAAAAGAAATATGGTGACAGGATATTTACTTCAGAATCAAACTTGGCAGACCATTGACTTCTGTCTTTAAGACTATTGCCGCCATTGCTGTCGCCACCGCCGCACTGCTGTCCTCAACCAACTCCTCATCCACCTCCTCCTCCTCTTCCTCTTCCTCCTCATCATCATCATCTTCTTCTCCTTCAATACTTGTAAGATATTAATTCTCATTGTATAAACAACACTTGGGTTGATAATTATTCATTTCAAAATTACATAATGTGCCTTAAAAATTTACACATTGGTCCTTGAAACCATCAACAATATACACTTATCGGTGAATACCTTTCCTGACTAAGGGACTCTTTTATAACTCTTATTGCTCTGAAGAACTCCATTTTGTGACCAGGTGACATATTCACAAGGCATACATATACACTCCTTGACAGTAATATTTGATAACTGGGTTTGATCTGAAATATTTGCTAAATAAGAAAAACCATTTAATATTTTAATGAGATGATATTTAATAATGGAATTTACCCTTTTTTACACATTTGAAACAAAGCAAAAAGATTTTACAGTTGGCAGTAAATGAGAAATAATTTTAAATTCGACTTTTGTTGGTATAGAAATATTTTGTTTTTATATCCAATCATCTATTCAAAAAATTATTTTATTTATTTCTCTTTTCCCAATTTTAAACAAGCAAAAGAAATGAATGAAAATAACCGATTATTTTTGGGGGGTTTCGTTTACCAAAATTCCAATAAATTAGATGAAAACACTTTTTAAAGAATCACTCTAAATGATTTATGATGTTCAAAAAATTCTTGTTGCTTGTATTTTTGTTTTTTTCTTGGTGCCAATTACTATATTTCTTAGCATTGAGGACACTTTGTACACTTCATTCAGAGATCTTATACAAGAGTTCAGATTTCTGTTTAGAGTAGATTATCTTTCTGTGGGGTTGGAATAGACGTATGACAAACAACATTTAGTCTGTAGGATGCAGGGTAAACTTTCTAGACTTATTGCATAAAAAAGATAGTGTCTTTGATGAAAGGCAATATGGTTATTTTCTCTGCTATTTTTCTAAAAGATTTTCATTTTCAGACATTTCCCAAGGGTGGTTTGGCATATTTTTCAATTACTGATTATTTAAGAAAGGTCAGAATATGACTGACCATAAATTACTTTCATGGCTAGGAAGCCCTGTCTGCTTGGCTATTTTACCTATAGCTGGGGGGAGAATAGATAGGCATAAGTGTGAAGTGAGTAAGAAGAAAGGTATGCAACTAATGCATCCTCACGATAGTCACCTATGGAACTGAAACATAGAATCTAACGGAAGGATTGACCCTCAAACTGAGAACTATGCAACATACACAGGAGAGAATCATGCTCAACATTGTATGGAGAGATCACAAGACAACACAGTATATTGAAAAAAAAACTGGAGTCAGAGATATTGTAGAATTCATTAGAAAACTCAAATGGCAGTGGGCTGGTCATGTTGCAAGAAAGGCAGACAATCACTGTACATCATAGCTCTTCAAGTGGATCCCAAGAGATCATATGCAAAAATGTGGCTGACAAAAAATAATGATGAACTAGACAGAGCTCTGAAAGTATTGACTCTGCAATGCCCATGATGAAGAGGTCTTGGAGACAGTCTAGGTCTAATTACAGTTGCTAAAAAGGTGCTGCTGCTGCTGATGATGATCATAAGTCTCGGCCGGAATTTGAACTAGCCTCACCAATTCCATTGTCTGCACCATTAACCATTACAACACTCATACCTCTTCTATATGTATATATATATATATATATATATATATATATATATATATATATACATATATATATATATATATACATACATATATATATACATACATGTATACACATATATATGTATATATATATATATATATATATATATATATATATATATATGTAAGCTTAAACATGATTGCATATTGAAGAATTGAACTCTGATCAGTGCCATGTTCAATTAAATGATGGCAGTTATCTATTTTTAATTGCAAAGTGTGTAAATACATAGGTAAACATGATATGAATTATGTTATTAGTTAAGGTTAATATGTTAAAAACAAATTTTGAGTTGGTTAACATCTATCTGGATGTGCAAAACACCAAGATCACTTATAGAACATTCCACACCATATAATCCTTACTATTTCTGCAACAATTATAAGTAAGATTTTTATCAGCTGAAAATTAGGTTGGATTGGAAATTTCCTTGATATTTTGGCCATAAATTTTCTTGAATTTGAGCCATCAATACCTGCAGTCATATAAAAAGCATTTCGACATCCAATAATGCAATTATTTCTTAGTAATAGTCATAATTTTTCTGAATTTCTTAGATGATTCACTTTCATTTTCATTGTTTGAATATTTTGTCTATCATCTTATTTATGTTGCTTTTTGTCACAAAACAAAACAGGTTATTTTACATCTATGAACATTAAGTGAGTAGCATGGATTGGATACAAAAAGTAGCCTCCAACGAAATTTCAACTCATATCCTAGGGAATCTGTTTGACATGGACAATGCCTTTCCAATTAGGCCACCACGACCAATCAGCAGGCATAGTTCAAATCTAGTTATATAGTTAGATTCTTTCTTATCAATTTTTTTTCAATACCCTATCAAGCCTAGTTGTAGTAGATGTTATAGTTTCAAGTTGTCTGAATTATTTAGATGCAGCAATTTCATTATTTATTTTGAAATTTTAAAATCTTTCAAAAGATCCAATCTGAGCATTGTGATAAAAAGCAATGAAAATAACATGAAAGATAAACCACTCAAAGATTATTAATAATTTCCAATATTTTCATCACAGGATAACTAAATGCCCCTAGTTCAATGTATTATCTTTTTCCTTTTCCTTAAATTGAAAAACGATTCATTACTCTCTTTTGCAAAAGGACTGTTCCTCAAATATTATCCACTCCCTTAAACCATATTTTGTTTTTACCCAGTAGGTAAATTTATGCCAAAGTCTGGCGAATAATTTTATTTAGAGTTTTAATTGCAGGTGCAGCCCAACCCATTACTATACAAATTTTTTCGATATTATTCCTCCTTCATCAATAAATATATCCATACACTGACATATTTGTAACCATTTTGCAACTGAATCAATAGTAAACTGAGACAGCAGCAACATACTGAAACCAATATACAACCTTCAAAAATCACTTCAAACTGAGAAGACAAACTTCACCTCGCTAGTTTAAGATGTGGTCACTACCCCTCTCTAAATCATTACAGGAACAAGCTGAACCCTAATCACATTCAACCCTGCCCTCACTGCTCTAACACTCAACACACGGCTCGTTATCTACTCATCAACTCTCAGGCCTTTACTCATCAAATACTCAGCTATAACATTTCATTTGAGTCTCTGGATTAAGCTGTCTGCAGCAGCCATATTTGCTCTGTTGGCTTTACCTGGAAAGAAAGCTGGGGCTTCCAAAAAAAGGAATTGCAGAATATTTTTGACTGAAGGTTCAAAATTTCCTTTGTTTCTAAACCATCCTCTGAAAACTGTACATTCTATTGATACGTCTTTCTTGATGATTTGCAAGACAATCTGATATCATTTATTCTTTGTTCTCTTATATAATTCAAAATGATTAATTTTTACATTTACTCAAACAGTTTTTTTTGACGATTTCACACATGATTCTTGCTATTTTTATTGTTCCAACAATGTTTCAGCCAATCCATTCTACAGCCTTTTTTATCTACATGGACAAAGAGGTAATCTTTTCTAGTAGTGCCAAGTAATGCAAAGAGAAAATGTTTTTGTTTGTCATCAGTAATGCTTGTAATGTAAGTCATAGATATTTCAACTCTTTCTTTATATATTTTACTCCTGTTGGGCAGCAAAAGGCACATTGAGTTGATATGATATGTGAACATATTGACTTATGCCACTTTGTTGAGTTTTCTCAGTCTGAAATAGTATTTTCTCTCTGTTATTCGGATATCCTCCCAGATATGGTCTGTCATACCAGATTTTTTCAATTCACCTTTGGATGTGGCTTTTTTAAGTTCTTTGAGTCTGAAATTAGGAGAACAGCTGATATTCTTTCCCACATTTACATGGAATGTTATAAATGCAGTTTCTCATCAGAAGAATGAGTACTGTTGTCCAAAAACTCTTTGAATGTTTGTAATTCTCCTAAAACTTATAGATAAAATCTTTACGATTATCTTCTTTCCAGCTGCCAATTCATCGATTCTATTAAATACTCCACGAGCTGAGCCATCTGTTAACTTGGCAGACTGAAGCAACAAAAAATAGTCTGTTTGTAGTCACGACATAGTCTTCCATTTTTAATAACATCATTAACAAAAAGAATCTGATCAATGTAAAATATAAAGGTAACTGATATAAATATGAATAACAATTGCCAGACAATATGTGACCTATATAGTTTTCTGAAATGTGACAACAGACAGTCTTTTTCTAATTGAAACTATTGTTCAATAACTATAGCATGTTAGGTTTCTTAGAAGTCATGGGTTCAATCCCTGGGTGAGGTAGGGTGGAAAGCGGAGAGGCAGATCAGCATCGTAAGAAAGAATTGACATGAGTTTTGAAATACCTTTAGAATGACATAGGATGTGGTAGTTATAGTAATAAAAATGATACATTCCCATAAATCAAATAGAAGGTTTCTCTCTAAAATTCCTGGAAAGTTACCAGATGTCATAGAAACCTGAAGGACCTTGCTTGAAAGACTCAATGTGTAATTATAGCATAATTCTTAAAATCTTTGTTTACACCAAGAGTAAATTTTGATGCTTTTGTATTGCATGTACTTTTAGTGGAATGTGACAAATATTCTTTGCGTTCATTGTATCTTTATGCGTGATGGAAGTAAAAGCACACACTCATTTAGAGCTATGATTTGGAAGACTAGTTTTTTTGTATTTCTTGTTATTTACTAACTTTATAGGCAGAAGTAATGACATATTTCCCCTAATCTAGAAGTGTATGATATCTTTCTTAGTCTTCACCTATTATAGTTAACAGGAAACAAAATCTTTTAGCTTACCATACCATAAAGTCCCCTCAAAATGCATCTGCATTTGTCTGATAGTGTATTCTAGGCCACCATTGCAATGGAATCCAGAAATCAATATTATGCATTATACATGCTGTCTTTCATTTTCTCATGCTTTCACTGCAGCTTTTCCACAGATATAAAGCGATGTATCTTTTGAATTATCTTTTTAACATATATATTTTTTTAGAATAGTTAAGAAGTTTGGAGAAATTAATTAGATAACTTCTTTGAATGTTTCCAATGATCCTGTTTGCAAGTCAAATATTGCAAAATAAAATTTTCATCATAAATATTCATACCAAATAATTGAAAATTCAAATGAATATTGAAAATTCGAACTATATAAGAGAAAGAGAGCGAAAATGAAATAATTGATCATCACGACCCACAACAGATCGGTTCCAACATTGTCGCTGGGTTTATATTATTCATTGCGTTCTGACATTTATATGTATCTATGTATCTGAACTTTACCCAGCCTTGGCTGATCATAGTAGAAACTAGAAATTTTGCGATAAGTTTTTCTTTTGTTTGAAATTTTGTGCATTTTTGGTCCCTTGATTTGTGTTTAGCAGTGTTCATTCTTGCTTTTTTGTTTTTTTAAATTCAGACTTTTCAGTGATGTAACAAAATGTAACAAAATGTGAGAGAAGTGACTCATCACCCTTTTTCCAATTTTTTTCAAAATTTTCAATTCATTTCATATTTATTATATTGGTTTTTGATCACCATCTATCTGTGATCTACTGATCATTGCTCTACACTGAACAGTTCACAACACTCTTGGATTGTACACATGTCATTCACCAAAGCAAACATTTTACAAGAACATCAATGACATACTTTAAAACTGAGATATAATACCTTATCAATACCCTTAGTGAAATTTAAAATCTAATGGGAGTGTCATAAACCAAATAGACTGGAGGGTGGTGGTGATTCATAATTTCCCGACAAATCATTAATTTTTCAAGAAACCCTTTCAGATATTTGAAAATTTTCCTAAATCATAACAACGTCTACCCACACAGGGGAAAAAAGCTTTGGTTTTTACTGCGGAAGAGGTTGAAAATATATTGCAGCAATGAAATATGACATTAGTGAAAGCATACTTAGTTCAATTTCAGCAATCCTTTAATGTGTACCTAATGATGATTAGAGACAGGTCTGGTTGGACATTCAGTAGATACTGTATTTATCAGCATGGCATGTTTAGGGGGGTTGATCCATTAAAAATTGGAAAAAGGGGTAATCAATGAATAAGTTACTCTCCTTGTCTTTTGAAGAGCAGTGATCACTAAAAAAAGTCCAAATTAAAAAAACAAAACAATAAGTATGAATACTGATGGGCACAAACATGGGACCTATTTAGCATACACTTTCATAGTAAATTGAATTTTAAAAAATGGCATTTAATAATAAATTCCCATGACAAATTGGTCATTATGATATAGATAGGGTTTGTGAGTTTAAATCGCAGTAGAGAAATGTGAGTTTTATATATCGGTTCAGGACCCCTAATTTTGGTGAGGATTGTTCTTGTTGTTATGGAAGGAAATCAAAGTCAACTTCAGACTTTGTGATGGAGTTTGACAAAATCTCTCAATAGAAGAGACATTATTCTTGTGATAGTTTAAGAACATTGATGAAATTATAAAGATATCTAATAATTGTAGCTTAGTTTTGGGATATGGCCAAAAGTTGGGGATATTCAGTGAGAATAAAACTTGTTCGTAATGGTCTGTGAGATCAGCCTGCTAATCATCACATTTTGATGAAGTATCCCATTGATTAGATTATAAAGGAAATATTAAATGACTGGAAACTGGCCAAGAAAGATGGATTGCTGACTCGATTTTTACTAGCTTCTTTTGTATACACTTAGAAGAATGTAATTGAAATTGAAGGATTATGAAATTTGATACTGTGCAATAAGTATGGTATAAGATGATCATTATTGTACAAGAAACACTACCTGATGAAAACATCAGAATGAATGTGAACTGGCTAGAAATCAAACGGGGGCGGATTAAAGTAATGTTAGTCTCTTAATAAAAAGGAGCCATGCTGGCTAGAGTAACAGAAAATGGCAGATTTATGGATCACATCAACGCTAGAGTACTAACATAATATATTTGATTTAATAAACACCACTGAGGGAAGAAACACAGGTGCATGCATCCTTTTCTCTCGTGAGCGTCTTACAGAGAATGACAAGTAGGGAGTAGAAGGCATAACTCAACATCATAGTGAAGAAGAGAACGCAACATTGGATCTTTTCTATATTATAACTGGGGTATTTGAACACATTCTCAAATGATGACAGAAGTGCTAGCTTCGAGACGGAAGACTGAGTTTCATATGAATTGTTAATCCTTTCAACTACATGGAAAATTTATACCTATCAAGCTCAAAAAAAATTTTGTCATCAAATTACAGCACCTCACTCTTTCAGATAATATAATAAAAGAATATGACAATACGGTGTTTTGTGTGCATGCACTTACAATCTGCATAGTGAAATTTGAGCTAAAAATCAAAATCAATAAATCAAAATCAAAATGATTCATAGAACGATAATCATTTTTGAGTGACTAAGAATTGAGAATATCCATGTAATTGGATAAAACAGCTAAATGGACGAAGATTCCAACATGGCTACACGCAGCCAGTTAGAAGTGAGATAAAAAAATTGACACAGAGATGGCAGCTGAAGACAGGTCAACCAAGGTTTGGATCAGCACCCACACATTCCTGCATTATTTGCCATCCATGCCTTTTTGAATCTTTCATCCTCAATGCATCTTGTCTTCATAAACCCTGAGGTTCTTTTTCATCAGCTTATAATAAAATGAACAAACAAAAAATTGTCCATTCTTTGTATTTATCATCCATAAGACTTCTTTTCTTCTTGTAACTGCATGTAACTTCACAGAGAATTTTCAAGTAGTCTCTAAAGAAAGCTAAAATCTTGAAACAAGTTAAGTCAGAATTTAATTGGAAAGAAAATCTAAATAATAAGGGTATTGATATAAAATGTCATCCAATTGGAAATGAAAGTTTGAAATGAGACGGAATCATAAAGTAAATCATTGAAGTTCTCCCAATGGCCTTCCAGTCATGTTGGTTGTTTATATTATTAAAAAAAAACATTTTACAATCTGAGAAGAATCATTTCCCCTTTTAGCCATGAGGCATTAATGAATTTTTCTTTGAATAGCAGACAAATATTAATGGAAGCAAGTGGAATCTTTACTATGGCTAGCCATTTGTTTATTTGTATTTAAAGTGGGTGTATAGCAATGGATGATACTGGTCTGGCACCTGAACTTTAAATCCTTTTTAAATTAGTTTTAACTGATAGAAAAAAGTTTAATGTCTATGTTTCTTGAATATTGTGCTGGAAATTTCTTTTTCTTTACATTTACAAACGTTTTGAATGATTTTCACTGTGAATCTTGATTTTGTACTTTCAGTAATTTGAAATTTTCTTGAGAAATATACATATACAGACAAAAAAAAAAAAAACTTGAAAAATGTAGATATACAGACTAAAAATGTTGTATAGCTATACAATGTTGAAGAGAAAGCCATTTGTACGAGATTTATTCAAGTTTCACCATACAAGAAAGATAAAAAAGATAAAACTCAAATAATTGAGGAGTCAAAGTATTTATAACTTGGCGTTTACTTAGATCTCAATTTCCAGGTATATCAAATACCTAATTCCAAGAACCCATTTCCCTCACTGCATATTAGCATGGAAGGTTTGATAAAATTACTCTTCCATGCATTATAGACCTCATTTTGTCCAAACAAACAATACAATGAGGATATCAGAACTCAAGTTCTTACTTCATACAAGTCTGTACTGTCAGTTTCCAGACCATCTGTGTAGTCCATAGTCAAAAAGTTGAAATCTTCTGAGACATTTTGTACTTTGTCAGGGTCAGGAAGAAAGTAATGAATATCCTAAACTGCAGAATAAATTACATTAGAATCGTTAAAAAGAATCAGAAGATAGTCAAAAATGAACTGGTGTAAGAGTTACAGGATCAAATGTAAAATCTGAACCCCAAAATTGATTCAAGTCAAAAGCAAATGTCTTTAGATTACACTGTGATCAAAATTTAATTTAGTTAAAACAAGGATGAAAAATAAAATTCTGACCCACTTAACTACATAAAAGAATAATGTGAAGAAATAGTATTCCAAATAGTATCAATGACAAGAGTACATGTTTCAAATGGTACTAGAGTATATGCATCCTAAACTACTGTATCTGCTGAAATGATTCTAAGTTATTTACATCCCTTAACATTTATGCTTGTTTTGTTTTTTATATGTATATCATATAAATGGTAATTCTTAAAATTCTTTATATCTTTTTTTTTCCTTAAGAATATCAATAAGTGCCTTCAGTCATTAATTGCATTTTACAATCCTGAGGACAGATCAAGTTTCTTACAAGGGGTTCTCACATTATGTAAGCTTTTTAGGTTTGGACTCATAAATTCAATTTTTGAATCAAATTAAATGCATCCTATGATCCTTTTTTCAATTAATAAAAATCATTTTGACAAAAAAATTGCATGAATATGTAAAATATGTGAAATTATATCTAATACGAAATATATATACATTGAGGATGCAAATGCCGAGAGATACCTATGACCAGGATGCATTTGACTGGGACACAGTTGTCCTGTCACCATTCCAAATACCAGGAAAAGCCTATAAGTTGGAGAATATCATTCTCATAATAAAGTATGATGGTAGCAGCTCCATGTTGTCGAGTTGTTTTGGTGTAAATGGTGCTGGAAAGTTGAAGGAACGATGAAAAAATAAGATTATGTGAAAATCCTGAAGTCTTCAGCAAAATGATTGAAATCATGTCTTTCAACAGGACAAGGATTGAAACACGCTTTGAAATTAGTGTCAAGCTAATTGGATCAGAACAAAATTAAAATTCTAGCGTGAATATCACAGAATCCTGAACTCAAGAAAACCAACGAATCTCACAAATTTGATAAAATTTTGCAAGGGAAAATAGTAAAAAATGCATCCTGAATTTTGCCAAGAATTGGTTGAGAATTACAAAATGTATATAGTAGCTGTTGTGCCAAAATATTAGTCTGATGTGTAAATACTTTTGATCCCCACGATACCAGTATTCAAGTTTTTTCATTTTTATCTAGCTTGTATCGTAAAAATTGAGTAAATCATATTTTGAAAAACATGTTTTTGGCACATCCCACATCTTTAGTTTGTAAATTTCATAAGAGTATTTAAAAATCCAGGTGAAATTAAAATTCTGTCCCCCCGAAACTTGTATTAGACATGAAGAATGGGCAGGCTCAGTCATGATGAAAACAATGGTCATGTGGCATACAAGGTATTGGCATCTCACAGTTGACTGAGTAAGCCTACAGGAGAGTGTCTGCCCATGAATGCACAGGAGAGTCACCACTGATTGGCTCAAGTTACATGAAGGCAGAGCCACTGGTTCTCAAAAGATTTGAAATGGGTTGATACTGCCCAGAGGATTTCATATTCATACATCCATATATTATATAATTTGGCTGCATCTTTTCTTTGATACATCTTTCATTAAAAATGGCAGACAAGAAGCATCGTCTTGATTTTTTATATGTATATATGTGCCACTTCTTTTAATTCATTTTTCTACACACACACACACACACACACATATATATATATATATATATATATATATATATACACAAACATATGTATGTGTGTGCGTGTGTGTGTGTGTGTGTGGGCGTGTGCGTGTGTGTGTGTAGACTGGTTCTTAAAATATTCTAAATGGATTGATACTTTCCAGACAGATCTCATATGCATACATTCATACATACATACATACAAACATACATACATACATACATATATTGTATAATTTGGCAGCCTAAGATCTTTCATTAAAAATGGCAGACAAGGAGCATCTCTTTAATTTTTGTGTATATATATATATATATATATATATATATATATATATATATATATATATATATATATATATATATATATAGACACACACATATATATATATATATATATATATACACACGTATATATACATATATATATATATATATATACATATATATATACATGTAGATGAAGTAGTCATGTGGCACAGAAGATATTGGTATCTCACTGTTGACTGAGTAAGCCTTATATATACATGAGATTTCATCATTTGATACATTTTTCTACATGCATATATATATATATATATATATATATATATACATATATATATATATATATATATAAATGTGTGCGTGTGTGTGCGTGTGTGTGTATGTGTTTGTGTTTGTCTGTATATCTGTGATTGTATATTGAAGAATACATGGATATTTCTTTCTTCAATTTCAATAAAATGTCCTAATATGCCAACAGGTGGGATTTTATAAAATTTGTCGTACATTTTCTATCTCTTTGTCATTTACATAATAGAGTGAAATTGGATACACAGTGAAAGTGAATAATTATTAGCATGGGCGTCTACTGCCGATTTCCCAGGAATGTGCAAATAGATATATCCCAAGGGGCAGGGGACAAAGGGATATATTTTCAGGAGTGAAGCAGAATGATACAATTGGAATATATCTTAGTGGTAACCTTGTTAGCATTAAAATAAATAATTATGATGTATATAAATTTTATATGGATACATTAAGTTGATTTTACATAAAACAATTTTACAGCACCATTGTCCTTTATTGACTATAAGATTTCAATTTTCAATACCCCTCACTCAGTGTGTGAAGGCCTGATCCAGAGTGGGCAACTGCCCTGTTTGCACCCCAAAAGGGTGCCCTTGTTTGCTCATAGTAATACAAATAATACATAAATTCTGGAATTTTTATTTTTCAGAGGCGTCTTTTTTAGTAGATTGCTTATGTCACTTATGGACATCCATGATTATCAGATGACTAGCAGGGGTTCTTGGCATTGTCCGGGGTTAAAATAATTTGTCTCACACTCCAGGCTTGCCTATGTGCACATCTATATTGATTTGAGCATTACGTCTTCACTTTCTTTATCAAATTAGAGATTTGTTTTTCCTGGGAAACAGACTGGTACTCTTATATAATTCCTTGCTGTCGACATGCAACAGTAAATGCATGAAAATCAACAGTGTAAAAAATATTAAACAAAAAAAAGTTAAATAAATACTTAACTCTATTGTTCTCAAAATTTGATAATTGGAAAATTTCCTTCCTATCCCGCTCAGTGTAGCCAAGTATTGTTTGCTATTGATAGCTAAAACTGTCTTCGAAAATGACTAAAATAGAATCCATTTGAAAATTCAAATAGCTGGTCATGTTGCTAGAATGACAGACAACCAACAGACACCACAACTCACAACATGGATACCTGAGATAACATGCGTAACTGAGGCTGGCAGAATACAAGTTGAGAGACAAATTTCAAAAAGTATTTGTTCCGTGAGGGCCCGTGATAGAGAGGTCTGGCGAATCCAAGGGAAGGTCTATGTTGAATGACAGATGATAAAAGAAGAAGATGATGATGACGACTACGACTACTGATGATGATGATGATGATGATGATGCTGATGATGATAATGATGCTGATGATGATGATGATGATGATAATCATCATCATCAGCAGCAGCAGCAGCAGCTAAATTTTTCCATTTCCAGCTCACTCATCAAAGAGGATAACTATAATTCGGGCACACTTTCAGAGAATTGAAATTCTTATCAAGAAAGTTCCGTAAAGACTAGGGAATAAATGGTAATCTGAAAGCACAATATCTAGTGAACATGACCAATGAGTGAAAACTTCCCAATCAGGCTGTGACAGTTTTTTTTTGTCCAAATTAATCATTTGGTTTCCTTTAAGCAGCTCATAGTAGAGGACTCCCTTCCCATCTTACTGCATACACAGTGTTACCTTCTTTGGGTGAAGACCAGCCTTTGTTACTGTTTGTAATGGTTCATTTCAGCAGCCCCATGATCTTTGGCATTCCAAGTTGTTTTAAAGTATCCACTTTTCAATGTTTGTCACCATTTATTTAAAAAATGAAACATTCAAAATTTTGGTCTTTTTTGCTTAATTTATCTGGAAGTTATGCATCCAAATGTCTAACATAGACAAACTAGTGGAAAAAAAATGTTCAATAATCAATTTATATATTTTGAACAAGTTGGCTATCTGCCATACTGTCAGACGTTGATTATTCTGTGGTAATGTCTTGATTTGATCACTACCAACCTCAACTACTCTTCCCGCATGAAGAGCATTGTTCAGTGAGATATTGCCACTTTTGACGCGTTTGATTATTCACAGTATCTTCCTAATAAACTATACAAATACTTTTTATGATTGAACTGCATTTTCACTGTTTTTGAAATATAAAAGAATAACAGGTTTGATTATTCAAACTTTGCTGCTTGACCAACATCTTTTGGCAGCATGCTCTGTTAAAGGTGATCAATTAAAAAATTGAAGACAGGGTGATCAATGAATAAAATACTTCTCTCACCTTTTGTTGAGCAGTGATCACTAAAAAGAGTCCGAATTGGAAAAAAAAAAAAAACAAGCATGAACCCTGTAGGACAAAAACCATGGACCGATTTAGCATGAACTTACGTTGTAAATTCTAGCCTTCACTAAAAGGCGGGAAATCTTAATTTTCCTAGACATAATAAGTAGTAAATGTTTAGATATTCAGTTCTTGAGCTTCATTGGCGTGTCTTGTATAGA
>OY735198.1:68702103-68727103 GCA_963457665.1 Thysanoteuthis rhombus | reverse complement strand
GTATTGGTGACAGTTTTGTTTTTATTGTTTCTAATATATATATTTATGCAATGCTCTTCTATATGAATTGAGCACTCTGGCTGATGAGGGATTTCAGTGTAATTTGAATAAATTGCTTAAATTCAGCCTTACTGGCTGTCCAGTTCCGTAGTCCAGAGGTAGGATATCGGCCTACAGGTATGAAGTGAAGGTTTCAATTCTGCCTCGCGGTACTGGATGGGATAATGGAAGAGATGTAATACATCAAAACAGCTGTCTGTGGATGACACAATAATATATATACATATATATATATATATATAGAGAGAGAGAGAGAGATAGATATATATAGAGAGAGAGAGTTATAAGATTGATCAATGAACAATAAATAAGGGCAGCAAGTAGCCATTACCATGAGAAACCAATCATCATAAAGAGAGAATATAATTCAAATGTATGTGTGCAAAATTTTGGTTATAACAGTATCAACACAGGCAGATCAAGGATTTTGAGCAGAGCTGGGGTCTACAGGGAAAAAATATTTTTACAAATAAATGTCTTGAATATTACCCCTGGGTAGGTCAGCCTAAATTTAGAGCAGAAAACCTTTGTTTAAAAATAAACTCAACCAACAGACATTTGTTAGAAATGTGTATTTTGTGTTAAATGCATGAAAGTTTGCACATGAGAAGATATACCCTAATTAATCGTTTCAAGAATTGAAGGCAAGTTCAAAAATAGAAGATGTAATGATGATGGCATAAGCTCTTGAAGTGAGCAACTTCTATTTTGAACACTAAATGAACTAGAAAACAGAGATTTTGATTTGAATTAACCAAGAAGCTGTTGAAAAGTTCTATTCAGGTAGAAAGGAGCAAAAAATCTTGATAAACATTGATATATACACTGCGCATATGCCAAATACTTCAGCATGAAGCTTTCCTGTCAATTTAAATTTTAGCCAAAAAATATTGGGGGCTCTAGGACATTCTCCTCTGGTACTGATTGCACAACTAGAATGAAACAGACTACTCAAATATTTAACTCAACTTACTCAAGGCTTTTAACAGTACTCTCCTCTTCAGAGACAAATGGATCTCTATGAATCTCACAAAAGAAGAAGAAATCAAGTAAAGAATTACTCTAGGATTGCAAGCTTTCAGCAGAGCGAGCTCAACCGATGTATCCTCCTGATAGTCACTTATGGAGCTGAAAAATGGAACCTAACTAAGAGACAGGTCCACCTAGTGAGAAGTATGCTATGCGTGCATGAGAGAATCATGCTCAACATCGCATAGAGAGATCACAAGACAGCACAGTATATCAGGGAGAAAACAGGAGTTTGAGACATCATAGAATCTACTAGAAAAATAACAATGGGCTGGTTATGTTGCAACAATGGCAGACACCTGATGGAAAACACAACTCACAATATGGATCCCCAGAGATCACATGCACAACCAAGGCCAGTAGAATACAAGATGAAGAGACGGACTAGACAAATTCAGAAAGTACTGGTTCCGCAATGCCCACAATAGATGGGTGTCACAAATTCTTGGGAAGGTCTATGTCCAACAACAGACGATTAAAGTCTTCTTCTTCTTCTTCTTCTTCTTCTTCTTCTTCTTCTTAAGAAGAAGAAGAAGAAGAAGAAGAAGAAGAAGAAGAAATTTACATGCTTTCTTACATCCTTTCTTGCATCTGCATTTGATAAGATCCCTTAGGGATTCTGAAACTTCAGGAAGATCACTTCATTTAGGTTGCCAAATTCCATCTGCATCCAATCACCCACATCTTATGAGTTTTGGTGGATTCTGCAAAGGCTTGAACATTTGTTCCCAGCAGTGGGCTTGATGTGCTGCTTTACAAATGTCCTGCTCCAGTGCTGCCTCTGTTGGAAGTATGTTCTCTACAGAATGATTCTTCAATGCAAAAAGCTGTAATTGTACACTATTCACTAATAACTGTCATGAATGGTGATTCGATGTGAAATCCATCCATCATGACCACTAACCTGTCCTCTCTATACTTTTCAGAGATACTCCACTGAATAATCTTGGCTATGCAAAACAATGGTAGGTCAAATGTGAGGATGGGAATTCGGCCTGGATTGACAAAATTGGTTATGTTATTAAGCAGGTCCATTACATGACACATTAGAGAGATTGAATTTAAGTTTTCTTTGAACGATGGAGGCACTGATGAAACTGATTCTGGAATTGTTCTTTCATTCAACCTTTGCGCATGAAAGGCCAATCGTGATTCGAAGCTCTTATCGCTGTCTTTTTTAAGGATATCTTGTAGCAATTCATTATTGAAAATTGATGTTTTTTGCTTGCAGTCACTCTCAAGACCTTGATCTTAAAGATGGGGTACAGGAGGTTCTTTTTCCTTCAAGAAAATCAATTTGAAGTTCATAAAAGATGAGGGAAGCCTCCAATACCCCTTTATTTCAGTTAGTTGTGGAAATAACAATATGGAAATAACAAATGTTCAAGGTCCTTGTTGAGATTGGGATGTTGAAATATAGATGTCCCAAATCCATGAAATAAGTCTTCTGCAGTCATTGAAGTTGGATTGCAATCCAAATTATTATACGCAGAAGTTACTGGAATGCCTTTTGACAACTATGGTGGATAAACCAGAAAATCCTCTTTGAATGTGTTGCATTCCGCAATGTATATAGTACTTTCAGTCTCACCAACACAATTATATGATACTGACACCCGAAGCATTAAAAGTTTGATGACTAAACTAGCTTACCTTGTGTGTGAGTAAACCTTTCGTGCCTACATTGACTGGTTGTAGTACCTCATCATATTTACTTCAATGCTCATTGGTACTAGTGAAAGGCTGCCATCTTTCATGTGAATTATGTACAATCAACTGAGAAATAGAGAATGCCATTTGACTTTCTATCTCATCCCCATTCTCATTACTGTGTTTATTGATTATTTCTGAACCATTCAAAATCATTTCCATTAGTTTCAACAGTGTATTGGTAACAGCTGTCCTTTGACACTCTTCATAAAAGATATCATTGAAACTTGTTTTCAATTTTAAGATTTCATTATGAATGATTTCTATGGCCAAAGCAAGACGCTCACCTTCATCATCACTTTCCTCCTAATAAACATTTGATAAAATCTCACCAATATCTTCCCAAAAGCCTATATAAACTTCACTCCCACTGTCTCTAGCTTCAAAATGATATGAGAGGGCATCGTGTTCTTCGAATGACTGCTATGGACTCTATATTCAGGTCTTTCAGGATCACAGTATACAAATGAACCAAATCTGAAAGTTTGAAAACTGATTGCTTCCCCTTTGTCCTAGATTTATCCATATATCTAAGAATCTGAGCAAAAGCAGCACCCATCACAATAGCTTCAGATGAAAGTTCATCAGATTTTTTGCAGCACCTTTCTTTATTGTACAGGGTTAGAAGACATCATCCATTACATATTGCTTTTGTGGCTACCATGTCACCTTCGGCAAGCTTTGCTAAGATCCTCATATTGTTTGTCATAGTAGCTATCTTACAAACCTGATTGTCAACTTGTTAAGTCATAAACCATGCAAGGTTTCCTTCCCAAAGATAGCAGGTCACAAAAAAAGCACAGACTTTCCACTGATTCATTCGATTGATGCATAGATTTTTGTTAGAATCAACAGATACTTCATTCATTGCTTAGATTACCCCTTTTTCAAGCCAGCTCAAACTATTTTTATTGTAATTCAAGCTGCAAGACTTGTGACATTCTACTCTATTCAGTGACTCAAGATCAGAATTACCAAGAAGTCTAACAGTTATTGTCTGCACTCCCAATGTTGCAAATTCCCTTAAATTTTAGAATAGTGTTATATAGCTGCTGCTGATGTTACAATACCAAAGACTTTAATTTGAGGGGCATTAAAGTTCTTTCCTTCATTACTTTATGGAATATTATGTAGAGTTCCCAGGGAAAGTCACTCGGTTCTTCTGTTTCCATTTTCGTATGCTTCATCCAGGGTTGAAATGAATTTTGTGGAACTGTCATGATTCCATATTTACAGCCATTGGTAGGTTCAAAGTTCACTGTCACTTGGAAGTGAAACTAGAAGCTTGGGCATGTGAAGAATCATGATTCTTCAGGATGCCTCCAAGGGCTAATTCAAATTGAATTTCAGTGCATATTGCATCTACTTTTACAAAACTAGAAAGAGTTGCACTGGGTAGGTTTGGTTATGTGAAATGCCTGGAAGGGAAAAAACGTTCAAGATGATAACCATGGAAAAAAATGAGAATCGAGGTATCGACAGAAAATTTAAAAAAACAAACTCTTGTACGATGGATCCAAACCATCAACCTAAGAATAACAGTACAACTAACTTCTACAGTCCTCCGCTCTTCCAACTGAGCTATTGGAAGTTGATACAAAGAAAATGATAATGAAGATATGTATATGGACAGAAAGTGAGGTTCCACTTTGGCATTATAGTTACAAAAAAACCTTCAAAGAAAAATTTCTCGATTTACCTCAACCTTCTATAATAGCAGAAGTGACTGAAACAATATGCGACTCAAATTCAAATTCCAGTCAGGGCTGTTTATGTTCACTTCACTCTAATGTCCTCGAGGAAGGCATGAATTGATCTATTCTACCCGCAGCTATGGGTAAAATAGCAGGGCAGATTGGACTCTCCAGCTTTGGAAAGGCAACAAGTTTAAGAGAAGGACAACTCTTATTCCAAAATAAGTAGTTGAGCTCCCCTAAGGCGGTTTGATACCCTATTTGATGTCCTTCCAGCAGCTCTTACAGCCTAGCTGATGCCAGAGTTATTGCTCTTTGCTTTCCTCTGGACAACATGCACCATGCTGTAAGGGGAATTCTAATGACTGAGCATCCCAAGATTTCCACATGCTTTGCCCCGGAGCAGGAAACTCCACTGTCATTCCATTGTCTGTAGAGACAGAATGGAGGCCATTCATCCATATGTTATATATTCTCAAGGTAGAATAAAGATAAAAAACGTTTTTTTATCATGAGTGTTTTTCTTCTTCTTATAAGATGCGTGAACTTTTGCTCAAAATAAATAGAAGTAGCATTGAATTATAAAAATTGTCCAACAAATTTATTAAGGTAGCGGTTCAGTAGAAGGTAGTCCAAATGTTGAAAAGAGGAGCAAACATAAAAATTAGCCCAAATTGGCAATCCTGTGTCTTTATGATATTGAGCACTGAAATTATTTGTTAGATGATAAATATGATTTTGAAGTGTTATTTCCTTTATGATTTTCATATCTTTCATATAAAGTCTTCCTAGACCACCCTGATAGATGATTTACATAGCTTTATAAATGTCTTATCATATAATATTTTGTCATTCAATCTTCCTTCCGAAAAATGAAAAAAGAAATGTCGCCAAAATAGTTTATCAAAAAAGATGTCACTAAATCGGCACATCCTGAAAACCTTATTATGATTGGTTTGAAGTTTTATTTGAGCTGTCACTATCATTTTTTTCAGCAGTCTTTCTATCCATTTATTTTTGTTTTTATCAGAACTTTGTAGATTGAATATCCTCCAACCATTGAATATCATCATCATCATCATCAGTCTTTTAACGTCTATCGTTGGACACAGACCTTCCCCAGGATTCGCCACACTTCTCTATCATAAGCGTTGCAGAGCCAGTACTTTCTGAACTTGCCTAGTTTGTCTCTCAATCTAATATTCTGCCAGCCTCGGTTGCGCATGTGATCTCTGGGGATACATGTCATGAGTCGTGATGTCCGTCAGTTGTCCGCCATTCTTGCAACATGGCCAGCTCACTGCCATTTGAGATTTTTAATGGATTCTATGATGTCCCTGACTCTTGTCTTTTCCAGAATGTACTATTCTGTCTTGTGGTCTCTCCATGTGAGGCCCAGCATAATTCTTTCATATGCACGTTGCATGGTTCTCAATTTGCAGATCTGTCTCTTGGTTAGGTTCCATGTTTCAGTTCCATAAGTGACTATTGGGAGGATGAATTGGTTACACACCCTTCTTTTTAGGATTAATAGAATCTTCTTATTTTTGAAGGTTGAGCTTGCTCTGCCAAAGGCTTGCCATCCTAGTGTGATTCTTTGCTTGATTTCTTCTTCTTTTGAGGGTCTCATGGAGATTCGTTGTCCTAGGTAGATGTAGTGGTCTACTTCCTCCAGTTCTGTGTCCTCGATTTTGATCTTAGTGTTTTTATCTCCGATGTGGTTGTTGCACATGATCTTCGTCTTGCTGAAGTTCATGTGTAGGCTAACTTTCTTGGTCTCTTCATTTAGTTCATCTATCATTAGTTGGAGGTTGTGTAGGTTCTCTGCGAAAAGGGCAATGTCGTCTGCAAATCTGAGTTTGCTCAGATATTCGCCGTCTATTTTAATTCCTTCACTCTTCCAGTCTAGTCTTCTGAAGATCATCTCGAGGCAGGCTATGAAGAGTTTAGGTGAGCTGGTATCACCTTGTCTTACTTCTTTCTGGAGCTGAAAGGGGTCCGAGTCTTCATGTAACCTGATAACTTTTTAGGACCAATGGGATTTTTGTGTTCTTGAAGGCTGGGTTTGCTCTAACGAAGGCTAGCCATCCTCGTACAATTCTTTGTTTGATTTCTTCCTCTTATACTCATTATTAGCTAGTCTTTTCCTCATACCATCATTGTTTTTTATCATAATTTTCAAGTTTGAATACTCTCTGACCATGGTTTGTGAGCAGAGCTTGCAAGATATCTCTCAATAGCTGGAGCCCTTATTTATGTCAGTTGTTTATTATTTAGAATTTGCTATTATTCACATTTGGATCTCTTGAGACATTCACAAACACAAACATTCTTCCATCTTGCACATATCAAACCATTTTGTAATTTTTATCTGACATCAAGTACAAAGAATGACAACACCATCTCTCATTTTATATTCACTGATAGCGTACACAAAAATAACATTTGCGATAAATTGAAAGACTTACAAATGCTTCATTATTCATGTGTAATGCAGTGTCTGACTTTTTACAGGAAATCTATGGAGAGATGAAATCCACCCACTATATGTCATTATCTATCACCAGAGAGGGAGAAGAAAAGTTTAATGAAAATGATGAAGATGAATAAATAAACTAGACAGCACTCAGACACTGCATATGCCAGGCAATGCCATTGTCATAAACAACAGAATGAAAATCAGTACATAAATAGCTACAATGCAGTGGTGGTAACTGTGAAAAATTCCTAAAATATGCCTCATGATTCAATCAATTCTTCTTAGTTCAGGGCCCGCCCTTCTAAGATTTTCTTTAAAATTCCTGAGAATTTAGGCAATAAAGTGTGGACAGACAACCGTCAATGAATATATACATCTCTTCCAACTTTGTTTGCAGAGGTAAATAACCGAATGCAAGTTGAGTGTAAGTTTTACAAGTCCAGAATAAGAAAATTTGTAAAATAGAAAAAAAAAAGAAAGAAAAACTTGGCCAGTTTTAGATTTGTTTGGCCAATTGAGTCAATAATGTCTGGGGCAAGGGTCACAATCAAAATAGCCAAGAAAACCCTCATGTGAATGTGATGTATTGAAAACAAACGCGGCTTCTTCATTTGTTGTAACACAAAATGTCTGATCATTAAATCTGCTTTGTTGCCTAAATAAAATTTGGCAAACATTTTAAGGCCTCCCTTTCAATTTTTCAGCCATTTTTTCATAGCCTAGCTTCAGGGTTAAGTAATTATTAAACCATCAATATTCAATTGAAAGCAATTATAGAGCCTTTCTCAATTACACAATCAGAGATTAGACTGGTACAAGGCCACATTACATGTGTGTATATATGTGAATGTGTGAATAGACATATTAGGGAGTTGCCTAGAGACATCATGATTTTAGGGCCCCTGAAATTCAATTTGAAATATAAAAACATAATTAAATGTGTATGTGTGTGTGTGTACGGGGGAGGTTCATTTCTTTGCCTAAGGGCTTCAAATATTCTCAACATAGCCCAGTGTGTGTAAGAGAAAGAGACAGATAGACAGACAGAGATTGAGAATGGGCTTTTGTAAAAACTATCGAGGTAGAGACATCAATGCTTAATTCACACTTTTTTTTGAAAATCCACTTTTTTTTGAAAATTCACACTTTTTTAGTGATCACTCTCCAACAAAAGGTAAGAGAAGTAATTTATTCAATGATCAACCCCTTTTGTCAATTTTTTAGATAATCACCATCAACAAATCAAGCTGCCAAAAGACGTTGGTCATGATTTATATTGAGGGACTGAGGGACTAACCATGTTTTTTTTAATTGAATTTATCTTAATAAGCTTTTTAAAATATAATTTTGATTTCTCCTATCTGGAATATCACTCAAAAATCAGTATTCTGCCCTCTTTAGTCCGTTGGGGCCCACTGTCATCAAATTGTGATAATACCTCCAACCCCCCAACTTACACATGTACTCAGTCAATAGATGATATACACAAAAATGCAGCTAGAAATCTGCAGTGCATATGACCAACAGGTGATGTACATATCATTCTCAAGTCAAATATTGCAGTTGTTCTATTCTATTCTTAAGTAAAACGTCCATATTTTTTTTTGTACAAAGGCAAGAAAGCTGTAATAAAAATTCTGAACTGCTACCTGAGATGTCATTATATTCAAATTTGATAATAATTTCCTCATCACAAACCTTGTGCCACACTAATCGCTCTAATTCTTTATAGTAAGCTTATATCATGAACAATTCTCCCTCCATAGACCTCAAAAACACACAAAAACAAAGTTACAAAATTGCCCTCAAAAACATGGTGTCTAAAGGGTTAATATTGTTATTTATCTCTTTCTAGGCTTTATAGAGAGACTCTATGCTGATCCAGCTTTACTACTGTATTGGCGGTTGCAAATAATCAGCTTTGTATTCCTACCAAGCTCATAACAATCATATCAACCTCTTCTCTTAAACACTACTTCTCTGACATAAAACCTGGATTATCCCAAATCTTCTTAAGTATAGTGTTCACATGATAGAAGCTTTCCAAATTCTTACAAAATTTTCTCTTTGAGAGTGAACTGATCTCAGTACCTGAATCAATGACGCTGTTTCCTTATCATAGATTCATGCTGGTCAATATAGGCATCTCCTGTTATAAAGCGCATGTTGATGTCCAAGGAAGATGAAACTGTGTTATAACCGAGGTACGACCAATTTAGCTATTTTGTAGTTAAATTTAGCTAAATCTAGCTATTTTGGAGTTGGATTGATATTTTGAGATCCACCATCCATCAGCGTTATTATGTGAACCAAGCTATAAAGAACCACATTATAAAAGGAAAGCCCCATTTTTTTTCACCCTATAACCTCTCTTTCTGCTCTAAATACTATATCTCTTATAGTCACAGATCCAAGTAAAACAATATTTAAATCAATAAATCTAATAATAACTCACTAAATCTTTTGGGCTTTCTACTGCAAAAAAACTCTCATATATTCCAGACTATAAGACAAATGATATACAATGGTAGACCACCACTCAATGCAAAAAAACTGTTCACTAAAAGATTTTCCCAAACTCAAGATGCCTGTTGCCAAAATGGGCTTAAATCTAGATGGGTCTGGCACCCAAACAGCAGCACCCGAATGGTTATACCGAAATCCCTACCTCCTCAAGTGAATCTGGTGATCTCAAGTGGCTTTGGAAAGAATCCCTTATTTTGCTAATTGTTTTTTTTTTTCCACAATCACTTTGTTTATAATAATTCATAGATGGTGAAACTTTGGAACTCATACTGAATAGAAACAAGCGAAATCCATTCCCATAGATATCTCATGGAAATGTCACTGACATAGAGGCATAAATTGCAATGAATTGAAATTGTGTTTCTGTTAAGAGGAGCAAGGTATTGAAATGTTCTCTGTCTATATCAGGCTTTTCACCTGTTGCCTCTTTCACAGCTTTGTGTCATTCTTACAGCCTTGGGGCTCAGTTCCCTAATATAAAATGACATGCTATGACCTTCTCTCAAATGAGAAATACAGTAAAATAGCACTCAATCTCTGCTGTCAGCTTCAAGAAATCCAAGGCCAACAAAATTAGGCTGAAACCAATTGTTTTACCGTTGCATGATTAAGCATATTGGAAACAAATATCAACTGGATGCTTCTACTTAATTTCTAATGACAAGGACAATCATAACTTGATATTCTAACATCAAAAAGGTATATAAACAAATAATTATCAATGATTAATAAGAAACCATCAAACAAGACTGTCACAAGAACTGTCAAAATTGGTTTCTTCAATTTTCAAGCTATGTATGCATGTATGCATGTATGTATGTATGTGTGTATATATATATATATATATATATATATGTGTGTGTGTGTGTGTGTGTGTGAGTGTGTACATATATATATATATACATACATATATATATGTGTATATATATATATATATATATATCTTGCATACAGTCCATACCAATAGAGCTAAAAGGCTGAAATTTTCAACATTGTTATCATGACTAGAAATTTTTTTTCGAAAAATCCGCCCCCAAGATAAGTTTTTAGTAGGACTTCAATTTACAACGCAAATCCATGCTAAACTGATCTATAGCTTGTGCCCACTTTTTAAAAAAAACTTCAACTCTTCAATTGTTCAACAAAAGGTAAGAAATGTAATTTATTTATTGATCATCCCTCATTCCTATTTTTTGATTGATCATTCTCATCATGGAATACTGCCAAAAGATATTGGTTATGTGATGATTTCCATTGAGTGACTGAACAGACCAGTTCTTTTCATCATATACACTATAATCATTGAAAAATGAATAGAAAATAGACAGGCGTGGCTGATGCAAGGTCAAACTCTACTCTTACTTCTATTCTGACTGGGGATAATTACTGCAACTTTTATACTGTATATCTAATTGATAAAATAATTATGAAAATATTTTTTTTAATTTTAAAAATATTCATTTATCAGAATGAAATAAGCCCTTATGTATCTGTAAGATAGATTTTTATTCGATATGTAAGACCAATCAGTTTAGTTCATTCAGTAACACACCAACCTACCAATCAGTTGGTTGTAATTTTAAATCACAGGAGGGAAATGTTAATTACATAAATGTATGTATATATCTATTTATTAGAATGGAATTAGCCCTTGCATATTTTTGATATAAACTTTGTAAGCTATGCAAGACTTGTCAATTTAGTTCAGTCAGTAAGAGATGTGACTACCAATCAGTTGGTTGTGATTTCAGATCATGGTTGGGGAATGTTAATTTTACTCCCCTGAATTAGGTGAGGATTGTTCTTATTCTTCTAGTTTTTGTTATGATAGAAAAACAATGTCAGCACCAAGTTTTGATTAGAGTTTGACAAAAAAGAAGAAATCCATTAGGACAGTGGTTTCAAAACTGGTGTCCATGGACCCCTGGGGGTCTGATAAATAATGTTTGGGGGTCTGCGGCAGTGTTTCCTTCAAACCTAGCAGATGAACAATATCATCCATTGCAGAGCTATCAAAAACATGATTATTGTACACAGATCTGTACCATGTATTAGAATTCAGATAAATATAATTGATTAGGAATAAATATGATTTTTAAAGATCAAAATTGTTTATTATTGTAGTTCATTGAATACAGTCTAAAAACTAAACACTAAAAATTGGAGTCCACCAGAATATTCCCTGGTTTTGAAATCACTGCATAAGGGGAGAATAAGTAAAAAGCTAATTTGGCAAAAAAAATCTGATAAGCATTTTCTATTCATAATATACAGCAGAAGGATATTCTTGTTCAATGATGTCAAAACAAAGGCTACCCTGAGGTGAGCTTGAAATATATTTAAGTTGAAGAATATATAACATGGTGTCGGTCAGTTGAAAAAAAAAAAAAATCTCATGAAGTAATATCAAATGATTTAATAATTGTGAATGACTGGATTTTGACATGAAGGGTAGAGGAAATTGTAAAGTGTTTTTTTCAGTTTCAAGATTTGTGTTATGAATTTTGTAAAAATTGGCTGACAGTTGTTCC
This sequence comes from Thysanoteuthis rhombus, assembly GCA_963457665.1. NCBI lineage: Eukaryota > Metazoa > Mollusca > Cephalopoda > Oegopsida > Thysanoteuthidae > Thysanoteuthis > Thysanoteuthis major. Next base: position 68,715,074 of record OY735198.1, on the reverse strand, counting down.
TAAATGAAAAAGAATTAATTTGAGGAAGAAGTGATCTGCAAATGTTATACTCACACACAAGGCCAGCCTTGGAAGCTGCAGGGCCGAACCGGAAACATATTTAATGCAATGTGGCATTGTGTGTATTTGACAAGACTAGATAATAAGTGTGGTTTACCCTTGGGCATGGGTCTCAATTTTGAGCAAATGGTCCAATTGGCTTGAAACCAGCCCCACTTATACATGCTTGGCTGTTGACAGACAGGCACTGGAAATTCAAACTATGAAATATTTTACGAACTTGATTATTGTTTTTTATTGTGATTATTATTTTTCGACTTTGATGGAAAATGGCTTTTGACCAGTTCCTAGGCAAAACTGATGAGTGATATTGGAGTAACTTTGAATTGACTCAAATGGAAAAATATCAGGTTATGGATTTTTTTTTTTAAAAACTTGAAAAACTAGATGATTTTAGATATTTTCCATTAAAGATTAATCAAAAGTTTGAGTTAATTCAATTGGTCATTAAAATTGGTCATAATTAGAGACATTCTGTCAATCAGATTGAGCTGTAGCAAATGAATGGGTGGACCAAAAAGTTATTTTTCAAGATCAAAATCCGTAATAAATAACCCTAGATTTTGAAAATGTGTTTTCTCTGAATACTCACCATTGGGCACTGTTTCTTCTAAGATTTCCAGCCCTCCCCTTTCTGATGTAAAATCTGCAAACATCAATTGGCCAGCATTGAGACATCATTGAACTTTTGTTTTTATCTTCACAAATAAATAACTTGTTCTAGATTTAAATATGGTGTCTAGTCTTTTTTTTCCAATCAACATCATTGTGATCTACGTCCAGTTGCCAGTGGCTTCAAGCCAACTATAAAGGACTTCATCTGGCCTGGCCAATCCCCTCATGGGAAAGACGATTGATCATAGAGAAGTGAGGTCACTGGCAACAGAACTAAACTGTCTTACACATAGTTGGTAGGTGAAAAATCATTGCAAGTTTAAAAAGAAAAGAGGTATGATAACCCGTAATCAATATATATGATCCTTGATTGAAATATATATAATGTATATTTATTCATTCAAGAATGAGTTTCTCTCTTTCCCTCATACATATGAGGTCTGTCCATAAAGAAACCAAACTTTTAGAACAGTGCACCAATATGCCTTCTGTATAGAAAAACTGCTACAAGTCACTTTCATTAGTTCTTGAACTACACATGCCAGTGTGAACGTGTGTATAGTGCACTTGTCTTTTTTTTCAAAATTGAATTATGAATAATTGCTTGTGTAAAATTCTGTTCCAAAATAAGAAGAACTTTCGGGGAGACTTTTCCAATGTTTCAACAGACCTTTAGGAAGGATAGTTTTAGATAAACGTGATGTCGCAAGTAATACCAGCATTCAAAATCAGGGAGAACATCCGCTTGAAATGATGCCAAATCTGGACAACCTGTTGACAAAACATTGAAAATGTGCGTGCTGTGATCTATGAAAATCATCGGCTGATTGTCTATTTACGAAGTGGTAGGAATATGTAAATATTTGTGCCATGAGATTTTAAAAGAAAAACTGATGATATTTCTTGCTGCCACAAAATTTGTGCTACATTTGCTGCAAGTTTTTGAGGAAGCACAAAACAACTGTTGTCTACTCTCTGGATTTGACCTGCGCACTTCATTTTGTCTGAAATACAAAATACTCAAAAAGGAGATTGGAGAAAATGTGTCAAGACACCTACACACAATCCCTCAAAACAATATCCAGAACGTGTAACAGAACTGGAAAAAAATGCTTGGAATGGTGTATCAACAGAGGGAGGGACTATTTTAAAGGAGTCAGGTTACGTAAGGTCGTCGGTAAAATGATGAATTTCTTTGAAAAAAGTATTTTTTTGGACACACTTTGAATATGTGCTTATACATATATTCATTCATGTGCACAGGTGGGGTGCTTGAGCTACTACCGTTTTTCCCTCTTCATATCAAAAGTGCCCTTTCAGTCAAATTTCAATATATTTTAATAGGAGACATGTTATTACCACTTGGTTTCCAGCAACTGGTCCTGTAAGTAGAACATAATGTTATTGTAATTTATGGTAGTTGCAGTAGTAATAAGGTTTATTTAGTATATTTAGTTGCTGTAATATAGTAATCATCTCATATGTTGTAGCAGTTTGTGTCAGTGGTTAATAGTATTAAATTTTTATGAGTATATTTGGGTGCAGTAATAAACCTTTCACCTAATATACATTACTGTAATTAGGGATATTCTTTCCAATTAAATGTCCATGCTAGTCTTATTTTTACATTTGTAAATATGAAGAAATAATTATTTTTGCTTTCACATTTATGAAAGGCATATAAGCAGGACATGGCTAAGGGCAGGCGGTTTTAAATTGTTCCTCAGCCTCCGCATGAGCTTTATGAATAGCAGTTCACCTACTGCATCTCACCAAATGTTAGAGATGTCACTGCTTTTGAAAGGACTGCCTACTCAACAACCTCATGAAATTGTAGGCTTTTGAATATTCTTTCCATGGACTCCCAGTAAATCTCTTGTGGACCCTAAGAGGTTCATGACTCCCAGGTTGGCAGTCACTGCACTTCATGTTGGAGTGCTCTTTTTCTCAACTGAGCCAATGTCATTCTGAGAGTTTGTGCAAGTTACTATTTACACATATATATGTATATACATATATATATATACACATATATATATATATATATATATATATATATATATATGTATATATATATATATATATATGTATGTATATATATATATATATATATATATGTGTATATATATATATATATATATATGTATATATTTATACATATACACATATATATATATATATGTATATATATATATATGTATATATATATATATATATATACACACACACATATATATATATATATATATATATATATATATAATTTCCCAGAAATTATTTTCATTAGGAAGTCTACTTCATACCCCATCCTATTTTTACATTGTGAATGTGTCAATCAGCCTAGACAGCATAAATGGATAAACAATTAAAGAAATGAATTATTCTGTCAAATCAAACATCCATTTCATTATGTTATATATATATATCTATATCTATCTCTCTCTCTATATATATATACATATATATATATATATATGTATATATATATATAACATATATATATATATGCATATATATATATATGCATATATATATATGCATATATATATATATATATGTAAATATATGCATATATATATATATGCATATATATATATGCATATATATATATATATATAAATACATGCATATATATATGCATATATATATATATATATATAAATACATGCATATATATATGCATATATATATATATGCATATATATATATATATATATAAAATGCGGAAAATTTTGCTGCTTTAAGCACTAAACATGCTGCTAAAATTTTGTTTTTCCCTTTTATCAGTTTAGAAAGTGGATCTGAAATGGCTGATCATGATGATGATGAGTGCTTAAGGCACTAATGATGTTACTATGTAAATTTTAACTTAAGTTCTTACAAACAGAAATTCCTTTTTTCTCCTGATTTGTACAAATCATTTATGTTATGCAAGTCAATTATTCTATTGCTGGGGATTTATTTTTTACGCAGAATATAAGTGAAATTTATATATATATATGTACATATTGAACACCTTTTGTATTCACTTTTTTTGTATGTATTTCAAATTTATCAATTAGAAAAAAAAGAAGATACTGCGTCTCCTTTTCATGGGCTCTAAGGTGGCTTTTTAGACATGCTTCTGATTCGAAGGTTCTATTGCAGATCTCTACCATAACTGAATTTTTTTGATAGCTGCTGTTTTTATAGATGAATTCTTTAGAAAATTCAAACAACCAGTATAAGGAAGAAAATGGGAGTCAGAGACATTATAGAATCTATTAGAAAACTTATATGGCAATGGGCAGGCCATGTTGCAAGAATGACAGACAATCGATGGACATCACGTCTCACAACATGGATCCCAAGAGATCACAAAACCGAGGCTGACAGAATACAAGATAGAGAGACGAGCTAGACAAATTCAGAAAATACTGGCTTCGCGACGCCCGCAATACAGAAATGTGGTGAGTCCTGGAGAACGAACGTTAAAAGACTGATGATGATAATACAACATATAGAAATAGACTGAGGTGACAAGCACCCAAAATGATGTCACTCACTTCACCATGTGATATTTTATTCACTGCTGGAGAGAGGAGTCAGATTCATGCCTTTCTCAAGGGTATTAGTGCCAGTTTCAGTTGGAGTAAAGACCTGGTTCGCTCAGTCCATTTTCCATGCTGCTAACCAATTAGCTACCAACCTTCCTCCAAACCAATATGATTATAAAACCATCAGTTGGTAAAAACCTTTGTCCAGTAGTGAACCTAAAAATGGCTGATCATCAAGATGTTGATAATTTTGGCAAATGTTCACTTGTATGGAGTACACAGTAAACAACAGACTTTTTATAAAATACTTATTTCACTATCATGCTAACCATTGCATTATGGCAAGTAGAGTTATACATATATGATCTACTCACAACCATCCACTCAAGAAAAATTGAAGAACATTTTAACATAAATTTGAAAAATAACCTAAGAATATTGCTTTGAAGTGTTTTAGAAATTGATTCATCATCATGGAGGTATTTTAGTTTGAGGAAAAAAAAGAATTAAAAACTTCTTTGTTGTTTTCAAGTAGCTTTAAATTTTTACTCAGAGCCACTTTCTGAATATCTTCCCATCAGTGAAAAGCAGACGTTAAATTGACAATAATGAGTCTTGACATTTGTATATGTATTATTCAAAAGAACGTGGGTGACAAATCATAGAAAATGATACTTGTTGCCTGGTTCTTCCTTTAAGAAGTGCTCACAGATCAAATGGAGATGTGAGTAACGCAATGGCTAATGGCATAAAGAACAGCAAACCGGGTTTGAACTCAAGCTGCTCTTAATGCCCTTAGGAAATGCATGAATCCACTTCTCACCACATCCATGGGTGAATAAAAGAGTATTTGGAGTCCTTTAGCCCTGTCAGTCAGTCAATTTTAGATAATGGTGTGGGCATGGGTCTAGCAACCCAAGTCTGTGAAAAACACCCACAACTGCTACAAACAATGACTAGGTCTCTGTGAATCATTTGAGAAATGGAAACAAAATCATTGTCTCATATGTTGTGTGAAGCAATTTTGTTTTTTAAAAATCAGAGAAAGCAAAACAATCGAATCAATCAGGAGGGAAAAAAAGATTATCAAAATAATACACATTCCTACATTCTGAATAAGTTTTGATGATTTTTCACTTTGTTCCTGAGTTTGAAAAAACTTATCTAAAATGTTTCATGGAAATGGTATTTTTTTACAGCAGAAAGCAATTACCTGAAAAAGTTGATTCAGATAACTTTCAATAATACAGGAAAATCTATCAATAATAAGGATACATATTTTTTATGTTGAGAAAATCAGTTAGAAACATGGAGAAAAGAAATTGATGAAATTTCGTGACTACCTATTTGGATTTTATTTATTTATTTCTATTGATATTCGGACCATCCTCATCTTAGTTGTTTTTCATACATCGTTTCGGCCATTGCACTCTACGGCCTTCGTCAGGTATCATCTGGTAGATGTGGGGAAGTAATAAACTGAACCCTTTATTTATCCGACGGGGGTATATCAACCGTACTCCCCTCTTAGCATTAGTAGTATTGTCTCACACTAGGATCAAACCTAGAACCATCAGATTACTTTATAGTAATTTGTCTGATGCTGTAACCACTGCACTATGTGTCCATGTGGACAACAGGTGCTAATTTTTAGGAGCCTTAAAACTCAGGTGACAGTTTTGATTTTTTTTTTGATGTTATTGTTCTCTGTCTTTTATTATTAGAAGTTCCCATATGGTATCCATTTCAATGCTAGGATTACTGAGGCAGTTTTGCTTGCCTAGCATATGGGCCAACTCTTTTAATTTTCAAATTTTCCAGTGTTCATCCTGATCAATTATCTCAACCTTGTTCCAGAGGGGTAGGTGGTCTCCCTTTGCTTTCCATACATGATCAGCTATACCTGATTTGTTGGTTTTCACCTTTGCTCACCGCTTTTCGGTGTTCTTCCACCCGAACCTTCAAGGGGCAACATGTTTCACCTGTGTATTTGTGCCCACAGCTGCACAGTATTGAGTATACACAGTTTTTGGTGTTCGATAACTCAGTGGGTGGTTTGGTGCGGGAGAGGTAGCTGTGTAGCATTGATCTGCTTCTGAATACGGCCTGGATATTATATGGGGCGCAGATGAGGATGGTCCGAATATCAATAGAAATAATAATAATACCTCATCTCAAAAATTCCGAGATATACTACCAATTTGGAAATAGCTCAAACCAAACTGTCACCAAAACTGTCAGTACAGGTTTCTTCAGTTTTCAAGCAGGTATGGCTGGCTGGCTAGGTATGTATATATGTACGTATGTATCAATGGAGTTAGAAAAAACATTGTTTGTTTCTTTTTGAAAATTCCCATCTAAAATTGTTTTTTTTAGTGGAGGGTTCAATTTGCTGAATCTGTCCCCTAGTTTGTGTCCAGCAACATTAACGAGGGTTTTTTGAAAATTCAGAGTTTTTTTGTAATCACTGCCCAACAAAAGGTTAGAGAAGTAACTCATTTATTGATCACTCCATTTTCCAACTTTCTGATTGATCACTTCCAACGTGGTATGCTGTCAAAAGACATTGGTCACATGACAGTTACTATTGAGTGACTGATATCATCGACCATCTTTGATTTTTAACTGGTATGAGTCGTGAGTCTAGCCTAGAATTTTTTTTTCTATGATCTTTCCAGTTCTTAGTGACTGTAGAATGACGATCTGAACAGTTGTGATGAAAATCAATTGAAATTAAAATGAAAGAAATACTAATCAAGAATTTATGATGGTTCATATGTACTCATAGTAAATAAAAAATTTTTTTATATATTCATTTAATCAAGGTCACCCTTGTACAATTCCAGGTTACCCTATGACAAGGTATAGCACTTGCCAGCCTCCCTCTGACATTCCATGGGGTTATAACACAGAAGTCGTCAGATAGGAGTCAATCTGTCAGCATTACTTCTTGAATCCCCAAAAACTCTCCTCACTCACCCTTCAGTAGTAGACCCCAGAAATTCTGGGGGACTGTCAGACTTTTACTTATCATAGATTGATCCATGACATTTTATCCCCTTAAAGTATATGAACAAGGCTGACTGAAATGGTTGGATACCTTTGCTTTGCCAGGAAGTAAAGCTAAGTCTACAAAGAAGAATAAGAATCATAAGTTTTATAAGCAAGGAACAGTCGCAATATGAAGAACTTTTGCAATATGGTAGACAATAACGAAATTATTTGATGAGTCATTGATCGAATAATGGTAAACTTCTTTGAACTAGATAGCAGATAGATTCAAAATATAGGTTTGCAAACACATACATTATACATACAATAAATTTGTCAGAAGTGGGTTTCGACACACAAATATATAAAAATATATATACTACACAACATACAATCAGTATATACACCCGGAATTCAGTCATGAACACATACACATGCAAACAGACATTTACATATGTAATTAAGTGTATACATGCTTACTCATATATTCCTCTACAGACATGCACATATCTCTCAGACTACACTTGAGCCATTGTTCATCTCTTCCCACTCAAATTCTTCTTTATTCATAATATCTATGTGAAATGAATACTCCATTTTAACCCTAGACTTTTATGCATAAAAGACAATAATGGCAATTCATCATCAAACCTAACCTGATGAATAACGTTTAAGAAATATTTGATATTAGACGACATTTGCTGTATTTCAAAGATGCAATCCTCACTTCATTAAAAGATGCCACCTTACTATTGTATATAGTGAGATGTCTTCTTGGAATATGTTGAAGAAGAAGACATAATAAGAAGAGGTACTATTATTTGATATCTTATGACTTCAGATATTTTAAAGATACAATGCTCACTTCATTAAAAGATGCAACCTCAATGTTACACATTATGGGATGTCTTCTTGGAATATGTAGAAGAGGAAGACATAGTAAGAAAAGATATTATAATTTGATATCATCCTCCTAAAGATATTTTGAAGGTACAATCCTCACCTCATTAAAAGATGCCACCTCACTATTACACAATATGGGATGTCTTCTTGATATATGTAGAAGAAGAAGACATAAGAAAAGGTACTATAATTTGATATCTTCTTACTTTAGATGTATACTAAGTTTAGCTTCATACTCTTTGTTGGTTAATTATGATTCTCTCTGAAGTTTCATGGAGTTTCCTAATAGAGAAATAACATACTGGTAAAATCTCAATGTTTAGGCCTTTCTACGTTCCCAATCAACAGAGAAGAGGAAATGTTATGAAACCAGTACTCCCTTTGGTTACAGACCTTCTGCAACTGCTATGGAAGAACTTGCCTCCAACCCGTAGGCAACGCCAGCCATCTGCAGCTTCACAACAGACGTGGACTCCCCTCCCAAACCTTTGTCTGCAAAGTGAAGCCATGAAAAATAATGGCAAGATGAATATCAGCACATTGTGCTGCTATATAAAACTTTTATTATTGCACCAATATCATTGAAAAACTTTTGCAAATGACAATCACTTAGAGGACACAATGGCAATATAGAAGAAGTGTTCAGATAATTGACAGGTAGCATTGTTGGGAAGTGAGGAAGTTGAAGGAAGCTGCTTATATTGGCTTGACTGTCGAATACATGTCTGGCTAGCATGTGGGTTTTCTTATTTTTCTGTTGAACAACACCTCTGTGTATGATTTGGGAATTTCTTGAGTATTTGGTTAATAGTGTGATTGAATCTGTGTATCTAGCCCTGCTGGATGATGGATTGTTCTGGTTGCTATCATTTTTTTCTTTGTCTGGAAAGAAAGGTTCGCCACTTTTCTTGAGATATACAACGATGACGGCTGAAGAAAATGATCGGTCAAAACATTGTATTGACTCTTGTCATTGACCCCTTCTCAAAGTTATTCACAATAGAAGAAGCATAAGTGTATGGAAACACTTCCTATCAGGGACAAAAGGCTTGATTGGCCCAAAATTTTCCACAGTTTGGCCTGAATTACACTGATTTGTCTTGAATTTGACACATACCTCCGTACTACCCTGGCTCATATGCCTATGAGAAGAAGTGTGTTATGTCATCAAAAGTCTGTCTACCTGTTGTCCTTGAGTTTTGATATTTCTGTGTGTGTCCAGATTTATGTTACTATGTGAGAAATAAGGCAAGATAGATCATCATCATCATCATCATCATCATCATCATCAGTCCTTTAACGTCCGTCATTGGACGTAGACCTTCCCCAGGATTCGCCACAGTTCTCTATCATGGGTGTCGCGGAGCCAGTATTTTCTAAATTTGTCCAGTTCCTCTCCATCTTGTATTTTGTCGGCTTCAGTTTCACATGTGATTTCTGGGGATCCATGTTGTGAGTCATGATGTCCATTGGTTGTCTGTCATTCTGGCAACATTGCCCACCCATTGCCATTTAGGTTTTCTGATAGAATCCATGATGTCACGGACATCCGTTTTCTTCCTAATATACTGTGCCGTCTTGTGATCTTTCCATGTGAGGTTGAGCATGATTCTCTCATGAGCACATTGCATGCTTCTCAGTTTGCAGGTTTGTCTCTTGGTTAGGTTCCATGTTTCAGCTCCATAACTGACTATCGGGAGGATGTATTGGTTGTACACTCTTCTTTCTAGGATTATTGGGATTGACTTGTTTTTGAAGGTCAAGTTTGCTCTGCCAAAGGCTTACCATCCTAGGGTGATTCTTTGCTTGATCTCTTCCTCTTTTGTGGGTTTCATGGAGATTCGTTGTCCTAGGTAGATATAGTGGTTTACTTTCCCCAGTTTTGCATCTTCGATTTTCACAGTTATGTCCTTATTCTCAATGTGATCGTTGCACACGATTTTTGTTTTACTGAAGTTCATGTGTAGGCCAACTCTCTTGCTTTCTTCATTTAATTCATCTAGCATGTTGGAGGCCATGTAGATTAGATACTACATACCAAAATTGAACAGAGTCAGTTGTAATTAGAGACAAAGTTGTGAGAAACATCAGGGCATGATCAATACCCCCATAAACAGTACAGAAGTAAAACAAGTCCTTTTTCCTAATGTTCAGTTTTATTCTTAAAAGCACAATTATTTTTTTTCAATTTATAAGGCTAGACATTTTTAGCCTTTCGAAAAACTTGAAAATAAATTACACATAGTATTTTTATCTTTTGATCATCAGAGAACAAACATATCGAATCATGCAGAATAAAATGAAGAATAACAGACTAGAAAATTGAGATCTTTGACCAGATAATACACAGCCTGGTCTTTTTAAATAATTTCATAAAAGCTTTTTTTAGAAACCCTCAACCAAAACTATCAACATAGGTTTCTTTGGTTTTTAAGTGGGTCGGATTGGCTTGGCCATATAGATGATAGGTACCCCAAAATTGATTGAATTGAAAAGGATGTATTTTGACTCTTCAGTAGAGTCAATCCTTGATTTGAATATTTTCATCTTTCACAACCTTCTTATATACATGCAGTCTATAAGTTGGAAAGTTCAAACCAACAACTTGATTTTTAATCCAATAAAGCACATTTATTCTTCAAATGGTGTTTATCATGTTTGGCACTACACTCTTTATATATTGAATAGTAATTTTTATCTAAGATTCTTATTTCCATACATAAAAATTATATTTTAATATATTATTTAATAAACTATACAACGTTTGACACCTGTTTTTAAATCTTCTTATGGATTTTAAAAACATTACCTGGTGGAGATTATTCTATTTTCTCAAGTGCTTTAGAGAAAGATTATTCATGGAAAGGTTTCTCTCAAATAAGATGTCAGATTTTTTATTGTAGGAAAAAAAGTATTTATTCAACAACTGGCCATTGCATAAGATTGACACTCTCAAGATGTATTAATGAGAACGCAAGGCATTGTAGTGTCGAGTTCGAAGTTTTTTGGGAATCAGAGGTTCTAGAGAAATCTTAAAAAATTACAGGTTAAAGATTTTTCATTGAAAATTATAAATCTAGTTTTAGATACAAAATATCTAAATTGCCAACACTGAAGAGAAGTAACCAAAATACTTGAAAGCCGTAGTTACATATGACGAATGGAAAATCATTTTACAAGACTATTATGGCAAGCTGCTCCACACACCATGAACTTTTCACTCTTTCTCCAATCAAAATGAACAGCATGAAGAAAAATCTTTTTTAGCAATTGGATAAAACACAAAATTGATTATTTTGCTTTCTGACTTGTAATTCACATAAAATAATTCAATAAAATCTACTTCATACACATGGAACTCCTTTATCAAGAACAACTTAGTCATAAGGCAACAGAAAAAAACAAAAAAGCTACAGTTCAACTTACATAGTTACACAGTACAAGTATTGCAAGCTAGGTAAAAGAATTTCAAGTGTTTTACTAAAGGTAGATCCTTCTTTGGGAAAGAAATCAAGAATCCTTGTTGAATATTTGAAGAAAAATTTTCACATTTTGCAATCCTTTTTCATTTTTTCTTTCCTTCCTTCTTCAATTGAGATGTTGGTGTCTCAGTTCTGGAGAAGTGGGAGAAAAAGCCTGAAATGGAGAGGGTCAAGAAAGCGAATGGGGTGAGGGATTATTTAACAGAAGTTTGGGCCAGCTGTTCTGACTCCATACCTTCTACCCATAACCACCCTCGCCTCAACAACTCACGATTTCTCTTTCTTCACTTTTTTTTTTTTGAAGAAGAAGAATGTGAAGATGAAGGTTGGAAAGTACAGAGTGTGTGAATGAATAAAATTGTTGTTTTTTACTTCATTGGACTTGAAAATCTTTGTAGGAATAGATTCTGAACATGTTTTGCCACTTATTTATCTGCTTACATATTATTTTATGTAAACACTTGCCCGAATCCACTGAGTATGTTCATCCCTAACTAGTTTCTTTGATTTAAAAGAAGGAGATACTTATGCATCAATGTATACTTGTACACATTATTTACACATCTAAGCCAATTACCACCCCTGCAGACGTATGTACACACATACATACATATGCAGAGTCCTTTACCAACCCCCCCACCACCACCACTAAAAAAAAGAAAAAAGATGTATGGGTTCAAGTACATAAGTGTGGACACTTGGCAGGTGTCATCCGTCACCTTTATATGCATACACACGCACACACACATACACGCATATATGTATATAGAGGTAAAATGTCTGGCTCTGGGTCTGAAGCAAAGGTTTCGATCCTACCTCGTGGTACTGGATGGGACAATGGATAGTCTATAACCACACTGAAGAGATATAATACAACAAAACAGCTGTCTGTGGATGACACAATTATTAATTATTATACATATGTGTATATAAATATATCGCTTAAATTTAACCTTACTGACCATCCAATTCCGTGGAGTGGAAGGGAGGATACCAGCCTCTGGGTCTGAAGCTAAGGTTTTGATCCTACCTCATGGTACTGGATGGGATAATGGATAGTCTATAGCCACACTGAAGAGTTGTAATACAACGAAACAGCTGTCTGTGGATGACACAATATATATATATAGATATATATATATGGTGGTAATTTGAATATTGGAATGTGAAGAGAAATTTATGAGAAAAACAAGTATTACCTCTCAAAAATTTTATCATCATGTGGTTGGGCTTTTATGCATATCTGTTGGTTCCGCCAACATTTTCAAAAAGGACATCCAGAGGTTGCTTTGAAAAAGTCGGTGCAACTAACGAAGTGCATAAAAGCCTATTTGTGTGATCAGAAAATTTTTGAGATGTAACACTTGTTTTCCCCCTATATTTC